>JACYXH010000648.1:595000-735000 GCA_026745465.1 Lota lota
TCACACTTCAGTTGATTCATATGACAACCAATATACACATGTTTTTATAGTGTGATTTAGTAATTTATTTAGACCAGTTGAGATTTTTTTTAATGTATGTATCATTCTAGGCTAATAGTCATTGACAACAGCAGGGGTTTATAGATGTAACGCATAACACCCCCACCAAAAACAAATCTTTATGTCTTTATGACCCTCCACTTCTGGTGGAGCAGGTGATTCCAAATGCTAGACAGGGCACTGCTGACAACAAAACAAGGCTAAGTAGCTTTTATCTTGAGGATAATTTTCTTCACTAGTCCGGGTGAGGACAAGTATCCTAGCCCGTCTTGGTGCCAGCCCAGAATACCAAGCCATCATTACCACTTTTTAATACAGATACTGATTTGAGAGAAACATCATTAAATGATTCATTGATTTATTCAAAGTTTACATTATTATTAAGCATTCTCCACCATTTGAACCAAAATAAGATATATGCTACTATGATAGAACACTATCCAGACACAGCTGGTCGGTTGTTGGATCAAGGGAAATATTGTAAAATGATCATTAGAAAGCTTGGTGTGCATGGTGGGTTTAGCTCAAGCTCTTTCTGTCAGTTGTGTCCTTGATTGTCACCTTAAGTCTACTTTGTACAGCTGGACTTAATTATCTACTTAATGAATTTAGTAGCAGCTGTGTTATTATGCAAGCAGCGACACTTTAACTTACTTTTCTATTAGCTGTAAAAGTAAAATTTTACAAATAGGAACAACCATTTACCATTTAATTTACCTTGAAGGAGTTTAAGGTGTAGGTGAACCCCCTGTTTTCACAAAATTGAAGTTTTTGGTCTCTGAGTTTTTGGAAGGGGGGGTTTTATCCCCATGTTTACGACGCACGGCAACTTTGAGATATTTTTTTAGTACCGTCATTTTGTATGAGCTTTATAATGAGCAATGTTGATTATGAAATGCACCAGAAACCACGGCGTCAGAGAAGACGCAGAGAAGCTTAACCCTCTCTCGAATGTGGACATCAAAAGATACCGCTGCCTAGACAGAGCTTCACACATCCCCACACACCTTTGCGTTATACTATGGATGTCCGAGAAGCTTAACCCTCTCTCAGTCGCGGCCATCAACCATTTTATCTTAATTACGGTCATATTTCAGTAACAGTGAAAAAATGGCATTGGCTATGTTGACACGTTTTGAAGAAAATGCGTTTTGGGCTAAAAGTTGTAGGAAGGAGTGGGGCGTGTTATTCCCATGTATACGACTCATTTGTGATTATTTTTAAGTACCGTCGTTGTGTAGGAGCGTTATAATGAGCGATCTTGTATATGAAATGCGCCACACACCATGGGTTATACTATGTATCCAAGAAGCCTCTCGGACGCGGACATCGAAATCAATGGCTGTCCAGAACGAGCTTCACACATCCACACACACTGGCGTTATAAGTGTCCTAGAAGTTTAACCCTCTCTCGGACGCGGACATCAGAATCAACCGCTGATCAGGAGCTCCACACATCTTCGCACACACAGTGTCGTAATACGATAAGTGTCCTAGATGCTTAATCCTCTCTTGGATGTGGACATTAACCACTGCACAGACGGTAAAATAGTGTATTGAATGGCAGTTTGTGGATGAGGGGGATAATGATAAGTGGGTGTGCATTCTTTAATACATCCATGATTTGGAAAGGTTTGTTTTTGAGATAGTATTCCTGTTCGATAACTAAAAGTAGGCTCTCACTTTTATAAAAAATTAATAAAGTTGGTATCCAAAACGAAACAACTGCACAATGTCATGATATCAAAAGCAACCTATATTCACGTACCGCAGTGCAAGTAAACATTGGCTTGTAGCGCCAACTGCTATCGAGATTAATCATCAATACATATAGCAGATAGCGATAATTATAGGTCTATGAATGTAGTTTACCACTATGGATGCAATAAGAGGACTGTGCTTGAGAAACGTAGAAGGCTGTTACCTCCGCCATGTCCTATAACATGTACAGTGTCCATGGTGACTATGACAAAGATACCTGTGTGATTGGTTAAACTGATTTATTCGCACAATCAACCTTGTTGCGGCGTATGTGTACAGTCCTATTCAGTTCCATGATTTGTAATTTTCAAATTTCTTCAGGAAAGAAAACTCAAAGAACAATCAAGTTCAAAATTACATAACCTTTACCTGTAAGCCATGTCCTATAGTTTTACATTTACATTGTGTTTAAATAACTAAATGCAATTCATGAATCTATCAAAGAACCTTATCACTTGACACTTGGCTACTCGACTACATCATTTTGAAAGCACCTACTGGCACCTTACACAATACAGGGCACTACAGGCCACCGTAGTCATTGGAAAGGGAGCGGTCAGAGGGTTGCAATCTGCAACCTCAATTTCACACACTGGACCTTTAACTATCTTATTGCACATGGTTCAACAAAACACTTACGTAAAAGAGTTAAGTGTTCAGTATTATATATTAGTCCTAAATATCAGTATCTGCCTTTTCTGTTCTCTATTTTCCCCAGTGAAACTTAGGGTTACTGTCATAATAACCTTTTCATAATGTGTCTTTTTATAATGCCATAAACTAATAATAACATATTTTAATATTTCCGTTTTTGGTGTGGTAACATTACATTACAAGATATAATTAAAGCTGCAAGCAGCGATTAACGGGTGTCGAGGTTTGTGCGGACGAGGCAGACCAGTAAGACTTTTAAAGATTTAATACAGTTGATGAGGTTGGAATGGCCTCAGCTCAATTGCGGTGATTGGCCTTCGATGTTTTGTGAAAGTGTATCAAAGTCAGGGTTCAGCAGTTACGCTTCTTTAACGCTTTAAAATATAATCATAACTGGCATAGCATTTAGACACACACACACACACAAAAGTGGCAAGTGCATTGCATCAACATTGCAAACAGTTAGGTCAGTGCTTATGGACTTTACATTGTACTGTATTCTTTTTGGTTTAAATCAAGGAAGAAGCTTTACTTTGATCAAACACTGTTTAGAAAAGTGAGACAAAAGTATTATATATTGGCATACAGTATGAAGATAATGATAGTAAATGGATTGTTGTTAATGTAATGACAGCTTCAGACACACACACACACTTTAGGTTTACTTTGATCAAACACTGTAATGGATTGTTTTTAATGTAATGACAGCTTCAGACACACACACACTTTAGACTGTTTAGAAAAGTGAGAGAAAAGTATTATATATTGTAATACAGTATGAAGATAATGATAGTAAATGGATTGTTTTTAATGTAATGACAGCTTCACACACACACACTTTAGTTGTACAAGCTATTGCAGTTATGATTGTATTTTTAACTGTTTTTAAAGAAAAGATAGATTCAGACACACACACACACTTTAGGTTTACTTTGATCAAACACTGTTTAGAAAAGTGAGAGAAAAGTTTTATATATTGTCATACAGTGTGAAGATAAAGACACCTTAGGTTTACTTTGATAAATCACTGTTTAGAAAAGTGAGAGTAAAGTTTTATATATTGTCATACAGTATGAAGATAATGATAGTTATAGAGTGGTTCAATGGGATTGGAATCACGGCATTGTAACCGGTTTGAGTCTCTGGCAGCTATGTTCTAGGGCATAATTTGAAAAGTGAGATATCTATCATGTTCTGAATTTCATGCTGAACAACTTTTCTATTGTAGTCAAGATGATTAGAGTCCATATAGATTTGTGAAAACGCATTTTAAGCCCATTCTGACGGTTTTTAGTTTCTGGCGGCCATTTTGTTTTACCAAAATGAAATTGTGAAAATGTACTCTTGTTCAGAATTCCATGCCCAACAACATTTCTATTGTACTGAAGATGATAGGAGTCCATATAGATTTTTGAAAACGCATTTTAAGGCCATTCGGACGGTTTTCTGTCTCTGGCGGCCATTTTGTTTTAGCAAAATTAAAATCTGAAAATGAACTCTTGTTCAGAATTCCATGCCCAACAACATTTGTATTGGACACAAGATCATAGGACACAATGTTGATGTCGATATAAGCATTTTAGTGTTCGGCGTGGTTAAGCCACACCTTCTTTCAAAGTTAATGGCTCCTGGGGGCCTTATGCTTTATTGCACAGACGTTTCGTGAGAGCATATTAAAGACATTGGTCCGTAGATTATGTGTGCCAAAGGATTTCCGTTTATCTTAAAAAACGTAGGAGCCCTACTGATTTGAATGTTTTTGACAAAATTCAAAATGGCGAAAAATCCATCATGGCGGAAGTCATAGGTTGTTGAGGCACATTTGTTCAGCATGTGAAGATGCATATTTGAGCAAAGTTTAATGACTGTAGGTCAAAGGGGTCAGGAGATATGCTCGTTCAAAGTTTGCATTTTCAGACGATTGCTATAGCGCCACCTTTGGGCCAATCAGTGCAATTCTTTCACACAGATATTCTGTAGTCCTCCTCTACAGCTGTAGCAAGTCTTCATAAAACGTGTTAAAAAATTTTTTTTGTCTAAGTCTGGCGGCCATGTTGTTTTGTCAATCAACTTAAATCTTACTTAAGCATTTAGGGCTTTGATCCCTGATTGTGTGACAGTTGGTCCCGCTCAAATCCAACAATTCTCCTAGGAACTGTGGTCATTTTAGTGAAAAACCACGCCCTTTTGATGCCACGCCCCAATTGGAAAAACATGGGTACCATCTTGTTTAGAATTTAATGATGAACAATGTTTGTATTGGGGTCAAGATCATAGGAGTCCACCTTGAAGTCGATATAAGCGTTTTTGTGTTTGGCGTTGTTAAGCCACACCTTCTTTCAAAGTTAATAGCTCCTGGGGGCCTTATGCTTAATTGCACAGACTTTTACAAAGGAATTATTAAAGATATTGGTCCAAAGATTATGTGTGGCCAAGGATTTCTGTGTATCTCAAAAAAGCTAGGGCTTTTACATTGTTTCATGTTTCTCACAAGATTCAAAATGGCGGAAAATCTATCATGGCGGGAGTCATAGGTTCTTGAGGCATATTTGTTCAGCATGAGGTGATGCATATATGGTCAAAGATTCATGACTGTAGGTCAATGGGGTCAGGAGATATGCTTGTTCAAAGTTTGGATTTTCATGCGATTGCTATAGCGCCACCTTTGGGCCAATCAGTGCAATTTTTTCACACAGATATTCTGTTGTCCTCCTATACAGGTTTAGCAAGTTTTTTTCAGAATTAACCAAGCGGTTTAGGCTGTGTAAGTCAAACACTGTGCATAATAATAATAATAATTAAAGCTGCAAGCAGCGATTAACGGGTGTCGAGGTTTATGCAGACGAGGCAGACCAGTAAGACTTTTAAAGATTTTATACAGTTGATGAGGTTGGAATGGCCTCAGCTCAATTGCGGTGATTGGCCTTCAATGTTTTGTGAAAGTGTATCAAAGTCAGGGTTGAGCAGTTACGCTTCTTTAACGCTTTAAAATAGAATCATAACCGGCATAGCATTTAGACACACACACACACAAAAGTGGCAAGTGCATTGCATCAACATTGCAAACAGTTAGGTCAGTGCTTATGGACGTTACATTGTACTGTATTGTTTTTGGTTTAAATCAAGGAAGAAGCTTTACTTTGATCAAACACTGTTTAGAAAAGTGAGAGAAAAGTATTATATATTGTCATACAGTATGAAGATAATTATAGTAAATGGATTGTTTTTAATGTAATGACAGCTTCAGACACACACACACACACACTTTAGGTTTACTTTGATCAAACACTGTAATGGATTGTTTTTAATGTAATGACAGCTTCAGACACACACACACTTTAGACTGTTTAGAAAAGTGAGAGAAAAGTATTATATATTGTCATACAGTATGAAGATAAAGACACCTTAGGTTTACTTTGATCAAACACTGTTTAGAAATATGAGAGTAAAGTTATATATATTGTCATACAGTATGAAGATAATGATAGTTAATGGGTTGTTGTTAATGTAATGACAGCTTCACACACACACACACACACACACACACACACACACACACACACACACACACACACACACACACACACTCTAGGTTTACTTTGACCAAACACTGTAATGGATTGTTTTTAATTTAATGACAGCTTCAGACACACACACACTTGAGGTTTACTTTGATAAAACACTGTTTAGAAAAGTTAGACAAAATTTTTATATATTGTTATACAGTATGAAGATAATGATAGTTAGAGTGGTTAAATGGGATTGGAATCACGGCATTCTAACCGGTTTGAGCCTCTGGCAGCCATGTTTTTGGGCATAATTGGAAAAGTGATAAATCGGTCTTGTTGGGAATTTCATGCTGAACAACTTTTCTATTGTAGTCAAGATGATTAGAGTCCATATAGATTTGTGAAAACGCATTTTAAGCCCATTCTGCCGGGTTTTAGCTTCTGGCGGCCATTTTGTTTTACCAAAAATAAATTCTGAAAATGTACTCTTGTTCAGAATTCCATGCCCAACAACTTTTCTATTGTACTGAAGATGATAGGAGTCCATATAGATTTTTGAAAACGCATTTTAAGGCCATTCGGACGGTTTTCTGTCTCTGGCGGCCATTTTGTTTTAGCAAAATTAAAATCTGAAAATGAACTCTTGTTCAGAATTCCATGGCCAACAACATTTGTATTGGACACAAGATCATAGGACACAATGATGATGTCGATATAAGCATTTTAGTGTTCGGCGTGGTTAAGCCACACCTTCTTTCAAAGTTAATGGCTCCTGGGGGCCTTATGCTTTATTGCACAGACGTTTCGTGAGAGCATATTAAAGACATTGGTCCATAGATTATGTGTGCCAAAGGATTTCCGTTTATCTTAAAAAACGTAGGAGCCCTACTGATTTTAATGTTTTTGACAAAATTCAAAATGGCGAAAAATCCATCATGGCGGAAGTCATAGGTTGTTGAGGCACATTTGTTCAGCATGTGAAGATGCATATTTGAGCAAAGTCTAATGACTGTAGGTCAAAGGGGTCAGGAGATATGCTCGTTCAAAGTTTGCATTTTCAGACGATTGCTATAGCGCCACCTTTGGGCCAATCAGTGAAATTCTTTCACACAGATATTCTGTAGTCCTCCTCTACAGCTGTAGCAAGTCTTCATAAAACGTGTTAAAAAAAATTTTTTGTCTAAGTCTGGCGGCCATGTTGTTTTGTCAATCAACTTAAATCTTACTTAAGCATTTAGGGCTTTGATCCCTGATTGTGTGACAGTTGGTCCCGCTCAAATCCAACAATTCTTCTAGGAACTGTGGTCATTTTAGTCAAAAACCACGCCCTTTTGATGCCACGCCCCAATTGGAAAAACATGGGTACCATCTTGTTTAGAATTTAATGATGAACAATGTTTGTATTGGGGTCAAGATCATAGGAGTCCACCTTGAAGTCGATATAAGCGTTTTTGTGTTTGGCGTTGTTAAGCCACACCTTCTTTCAAAGTTAATAGCTCCTGGGGGCCTTATGCTTAATTGCACAGACTTTTACAAAGGAATTATTAAAGATATTGGTCCAAAGATTATGTGTGGCCAAGGATTTCTGTGTATCTCAAAAAAGCTAGGGCTTTTACATTGTTTCATGTTTCTCACAAGATTCAAAATGGCGGAAAATCTATCATGGCGGGAGTCATAGGTTCTTGAGGCATATTTGTTCAGCATGAGGTGATGCATATATGGTCAAAGTTTTATGACTGTAGGTCAATGGGGTCAGGAGATATGCTTGTTCAAAGTTTGGATTTTCATGCGATTGCTA
Organism: Lota lota; assembly: GCA_026745465.1. Taxonomy (NCBI): domain Eukaryota; kingdom Metazoa; phylum Chordata; class Actinopteri; order Gadiformes; family Lotidae; genus Lota; species Lota lota. Next base: position 602,783 of record JACYXH010000648.1, read on the forward strand.
TAGCGCCACCTTTGGGCCAATCAGTGCAATTTTTTCACACAGATATTCTGTTGTCCTCCTATACAGGTTTAGCAAGTTTTTTTCAGAATTAACCAAGCGGTTTAGGCTGTGTAAGTCAAACACTGTGCATAATAATAATAATAATTAAAGCTGCAAGCAGCATTTAGCGGGTGTCGAGGTTTGTGCAGACGAGGCAGACCAGTGAGACTTTTAAAGATTTTATACAGTTGATGAGGTTGGAATGGCCTCAGCTCAATTGCGGTGATTGGCCTTCGATGTTTTGTGAAAGTGTATCAAAGTCAGGGTTCAGCAGTTACGCTTCTTTTAACGCTTTAAAATAGAATCGTAACCGGCATAGCATTTAGACACACACACACACAAAAGTGGCAAGTGCATTGCATCAACATTGCAAACAGTTAGGTCAGTGCTTACTGCTGACATTGTACTGTATTGTTTTTGGTTTAAATCAAGGAATAAGCTTTACTTTGATCAAACACTGTTTAGAAAAGTGAGAGAAAAGTATTATATATTGTCATACAGTATGAAGATAATGATAGTAAATGGATTGTTTTTAATGTAATGACAGCTTCAGACACACACACACTTTAGGTTTACTTTGATATAACACTGTTTAGAAAAGTGAGACAAAAGTATTATATATTGTCATACAGTATGAAGATAATGATAGTAAATGGATTGTTTTTAATGTAATGACAGCTTCAGACACACACACACACAGTTTAGGTTTACCTTGACCAAACACTGTAATGGATTGTTTTTAATGTAATGACTGCTTCAGACACACACACACTTTAGGTTTACTTTGATCAAACACTGTTTAGAAAAGTGAGAGAAAAGTATTATATATTGTCATACAGTATGAAGATAATGATTGTAAATGGTTTGTTTTTAATGTAATGACAGCTTCAGACACACACACACACTTTAGGTTTACTTTGATCAAACACTGTAATGGATTGTTTTTAATGTAATGACAGCTTCAGACACTCACACACTTTAGGTTTACTTTGATCAAACATTGTTTAGAAAAGTGAGACAAAAGTATTATATATTGTCATACAGTATGAAGATAATGATAGTAAATGGGTTGTTTTGAATGTTGTGACAGCTTCAGACACACACACACACACACACACAAGTATTGTTTTAGGTTTGAATCAAGGAAGTATTATATATTGGCAAACAGTATGAAGATAATGATAGTAAATGGATTGTTTTTAATGTAATGACAGCTTCACACTAGCTATGCCAGTTATGATGTTATTGTAAACTGTTTTTAAAGAAATGATAGCTTCAGACACACACACACACACACACACACTTTAGGTTTACTTTGATAAAACACTGTTTAGAAAAGTGAGACTAAAGTTTTATATATTGTCATACAGTATGAAGATAAAGACACCTTAGGTTTACTTGGATCAAACACTGTTTAGAAAAGTGAGAGAAAGGTGTTACATATTGTCATACAGTATGAAGATAATGATAGTTAGAGTGGTTCAATGGGATTGGAATCAATGCATTGTAACCGGTTTGAGCCTCTGGCAGCCATGTTTTTGGGCATAATTGGAAAAGTGAGAAATCTATCTTGTTCGGAATTTCATGCTGAACAACTTTTCTATTATAGTGAAGATGATTAGAGTCCATATAGATTTGTGAAAACGCATTTTAAGCCCATTCTGACGTTTTGTAGTTACTGGCGGCCATTTTGTTTTACCAAAACTAAAATCTGAAAATGTACTCTTGTTCAGAATTCCATGCCCAACAACTTTTCTATTGTACTCAAGATGATAGAAGTCCATATAGATTGTTGAAAACGCATTTTAAGCCCATTCGGACGGTTTTCTGTGTCTGGCGGCCATTTTGTTTTAGCAAAATTAAAATATGAAACTTAACTCTTGTTCAGAATTCCATGTCCAACAACATTTGTATTGGACACAAGATCATAGGACACAATGTTGATGTCGATATAAGCATTATTGTGTTCGGCGTGGTTAAGCCACACCTTCTTTCAAAGTTAATGGCTCCTGGGGGCCTTATGCTATATTGCACAGACGTTTCGTGAGAGAATATTAAAGACATTGGTCCATAGATTATGTGTGCCAAAGGATTTCCGTTTATCTTAAAAAACGTAAGAGCCCTACTGATTTTAATGTTTTTCACAAAATTCAAAATGGCGAAAAATCCATCATGGCGGAAGTCATAGGTTCTTGAGGCACATTTGTTCAGCATGTGAAGATGCATATATCAGAAAAGTTCCATGACTGTAGGTCAAAGGGGCCAGGAGATATGCTTGTTCAAAGTTTGCATTTTCAGACGATTGCTATAGCGCCACCTTTGGGCCAATCAGTGCAATTCTTTCACACAGATATTCTGTAGTCCTCCTCTACAGCTGTAGCAAGTCATCATAAAATGTGTTAAAAAAATTTTTTTGTCTAAGTCTGGCGGCCATGTTGTTTTGTCAATCAACTTAAATCTTACTTAAGCATCTAGGGCTTTGATCCCTGATTGTGTGACAGTTGGTCCCGCTCAAATCCAACAATTCTTCTAGGAACTGTGGTCATTTTAGTCAAAAACCACGCCCTTTTGATGCCACGCCCCAATTGAAAAAACATGGGTACCATCTTGTTTAGAATTTAATGATGAACAATGTTTGTATTGGGGTCAAGATCATAGGACTCCACCTTGATGTCGATATAAGCATTTTTGTGTTTGGCGTTGTTAAGCCACACCTTCTTTCAAAGTTAATAGCTCCTGGGGGCCTTATGCTTAATTGCACAGACTTTTACAAAGGATTGATTAAAGATATTGGTCCAAAGATTATGTGTGGCCAAGGATATCTGTGTATCTCAAAAAAGCTAGGGCTTTTACATTTTTTCATGTTTCTCACAAGATTCAAAATGGCGGAAAATCTATCATGGCGGGAGTCATAGGTTCTTGAGGCATATTTGTTCAGCATGAGGAGATGCATATATGGTCAAAGTTTTATTACTGTAGGTCAATGGGGTCAGGAGATATGCTTGTTCAAAGTTTGGATTTTCATGCGATTGCTATAGCGCCACCTTTGGGCCAATCAGTGCAATTTTTTCACACAGATCTTCTGTTCTCCTCCTCTACAGCTGTACCAAGTTTTATCAAAACTTATCAAGCGGTTTTGGCTGTGTAAGTCAAACGCTGTTTATAATAATAATAATATCAGCAATAACAAGAGGTTGTCTTGGACTTCGTCCTCGACACCCTAATAATAATTAAAGCTGCAAGCAGCGATTAACGGGTGTCGAGGTTTGTGCGGACGAGGCAGACCAGTAAGACTTTTAAAGATTTTATACAGTTGATGAGGTTGGAATGGCCTCAGCTCAATTGCGGTGATTGGCCTTCAATGTTTTGTGAAAGTGTATCAAAGTCAGGGTTCAGCAGTTACGTTTCTTTAACGCTTTAAAATAGAATCATAACCGGCATAGCATTTAGACACACACACACACAAAAGTGGCAAGTGCATTGCATCAACATTGCAAACAGTTAGGTCAGTGCTTACTGCTGACATTGTACTGTATTGTTTTTGGTTTAAATCAAGGAATACGCTTTACTTTGATCAAACACTGTTTAGAAAAGTGAGAGAAAGTATTATATATTGTCATACAGTATGAAGATAATGATAATAAATGGATTGTTTTTAATGTAATGACAGCTTCAGACACACACACACACTTTAGGTTTACTTTGATCAAACACTGTAATGGATTGTTTTTAATGTAATGACAGCTTCAGACACACACACACACTTTAGACTGTTTAGAAAAGTGAGAGAAAAGTATTATATATTGTAATACAGTATGAAGATAATGATAGTAAATGGATTGTTTTTAATGTAATGACATCTTCAGACACACACACACTTTAGGTTTACTTTGATCAAACAGTGTTTAGAAAAGTGAGAGAAAAGTTTTATATATTGTCATACAGTATGAAGATAAAGACACCTTAGGTTTACTTTGATCAAACACTGTTTAGAAAAGTGAGAGTAAAGTTTTATATATTGTCATACAGTATGAAGATAATGATAGTAAATGGATTGTTTTTAATGTAATGACAGCTTCAGACACACACACACTTTAGGGTTACTTTGATCAAACACTGTTTAGAAAAGTGAGAGAAAAGTATTATATATTGTCATACAGTATGAAGATAATGATAGTAAATGGATTGTTTTAAATGTAATGACAGCTTCAGACACACACACACTTTAGGTTTACTTTGATCAAACACTGTAATGGATTGTTTTTAATGTAATGACAGCTTCAGACACACACACACTTTAGACTGTTTAGAAAAGTAAGACAAAAGTATTATATATTGTCATACAGTATGAAGATAATGATAGTAAATGGATTTTTTTTAATGTAATGACAGCTTCAGACCAACACACACACTTTAGTTTTACAAGCTATGGCAGTTATGATTGTATTTTTAACTGTTTTTAAATAAATGATAGCTTCAGACACACACACACTTGAGGTTTACTTTGATAAAACACTGTTTAGAAAAGTGAGACAAAAGTTTTATATATTGTCATACAGTATGACGATAATGATAGTTAGAGTGGTTCAATGGGATTGGAATCACGGCATTCTAACCGGTTTGAGCCTCTGGCAGCCATGTTTTTGGGCATATTTGAAAAAGTGATAAATCGATCTTGTTGGGAATTTCATGCTGAACAACTTTTCTAGTATAGTCAAGATGATTAGAGTCCATATAGATTTGTGAAAACGCATTTTAAGGCCATTCTGACGGTTTTTTGCTTGTGGCGGCCATGTTGTTTCAGGAAAATTGAAAAGGTGAAAACGTCATCTTGTTCAGAATTTCATGGCCTACAATTCATCAATTTCACTTAAGATCATAGGAGTGTTCCTTGATGTGGGAAAAAGCAATTTAATATTTTTTTCTGTTTTTTCCGTCTGGCGGCCATGTTGTTTTGTCAATCAACTTATATCTTATTTAAGCATTTGAGGTTTATAATTCTGATTGTGTGACAGTTGATCCCGCTCAAATCCAACACTTCCTCTAGGAACTGTGGTCATTTTAGTCACAAGCCACGCCCTTTTTTATGCCACGCCCCAATTGAAAAAACATGGGTACCATGTTGTTCAGAATTTAATCTTGAACAACGTTTTTATTGGAGCCAAGATCATAGGACTCCACCTTGATGTCGATATAAGCATTTTTGTGTTTGGCGTTGTTAAGCCACACCTTCTTTCAAAGTTAATGGCTCCTGGGGGCCTTATGTTTTATTGCACAGACTTTTAAAGAGGATAGATTAAAGATATTGGTCCAAAGATTATGTGTGCCCAAGGATTTCTGTGTATCTCAAAAAACCTAGGGCTTTTACATTTTTTCATGTTTTTCACAAAATTCAAAATGGCGGAAAATCCATCATGGCGGAAGTCATAGGTTCTTGAGGCATATTTGTTCAGCATTAGAAGATGCATCTATGGTCAAAGTTTCATGACTGTAGGTCAAAGTAGTCTGGAGATATGCTTGTTCAAAGTTTGCATTTTCATGCGATTGCTATAGCGCCACCTTTGGGCCAATCAGTGCAATTTTTTCACACAGATCTTCTGTTGTCCTCCTATACAGGTTTAGCAAGTTTTTTTCAGAATTAACCAAGCGGTTTTGGCTGTGTAAGTCAAACACTGTATATTAATAATAATAATAAAACCAGCAATAACAAGAGGTTGTCTTGGACTTCGTCCTCGACACCCTAATTAAAGCTGCAAGCAGCATTTAGCGGGTGTCGAGGTTTAGGCAGACGAGGCAGACCAGTAAGACTTTTACAGATGTTATACAGTTGATGAGGTTGGAATAGCCTCAGCTCAATTGCGGTGATTAGCCTTCGATGTTTTATGAAAGTGTATCAAAGTCAGGGTTCAGCAGTTACGCTCGTTTAACGGTTTAAAATAGAGTCATAACTGGCATAGCATGTAGACACACACACACGCAAAAGTGGCAAGTGCATTGCATCAACATTGCAAACAGTTAGGTCAGCGCTTATGGACTTTACATTGTACTGTATTGTTTTTGGTTTAAATCAAGGAAGAAGCTTTTTTTTGATCAAACACTGTTTAGAAAAGTGAGAGAATAGTATTATATATTGTCATACAGTATGAAGATAATGATAGTAAGAGTAGTTGAATGGGGGTGTTTTTAATGTAATGACAGCTGCAGACACACACAAGTATTGTTTTTGGTTTAAATCAAAAAAGTATTATAAATTGTCATATAGTATGAAGATAATGAAGTGAGAGAAAAGTATTATGTATTGTCATACAGTATGAAGATAATGATGGACTGTTTGAATGGGTGGACTTTACATGGTACTGTATTGTTTTAGGTTTGAATCAAGGAAGTATTATATATTGTCACAGTATGAAGATAACGATAGTAAATTGATTGTTTTTAATGTAATGACAGCTTCAGACACACACACACACACACTTTAGGTTTACTTTGATCAAACACTGTAATGGATGGTTTTTAATGTAATGACAGCTTCAGACACACACACAGGGTTTAGGTTTACTTTGATGAAACATTGTTTAGAAAAGTGAGACAAAAGTATTATATATTGTCATACAGTATGAAGATAATGATAGTAAATGGGTTGTTTTGAATGTTGTGACAGCTTCAGACACACACACACACACACACACACACACACACACACACACACACACACACACACACACACACACACACAAGTATTGTTTTAGGTTTGAATCAAGGAAGTATTAAATATTGTCATACAGTATGAAGATAATGATAGTAAATGGATTGTTTTTAATGTAATGACAGCTTCAGACACACACAAACTTTAGATCTACTTTGATCAAACACTGTTTAGAAAAGTGAGACAAAAGTATTATATATTGTCATACAGTATGAAGATAATGATAGTTAGAGTGGTTCAATGGGATTGGAATCACGGCATTGTAACCGGTTTGAGCCTCTAGCAGCCATGTTTTTGGGCATAATTGGAAAAGTGAGATATCTATGTTGTTCGGAATTTCATGATGAACAACTTTTCTATTGTACTCAAGATGATAGGAGTCCATATAGATTTCTGAAAACGCATTTTAAGCCCACTCTGAAGGTTTTTTGTTTCTGGCGGCCATTGTGTTTTACCAAAATTAAATTCTGAAAATGTACTCTTGTTCGGAATGCCATGGCCAACAACTTTTGTATTGTACTGAAGATGATAGGAGTCCATATAGATTTTTGAAAACGCATTTTAAGCCCATTCGGACGGTTTTCTGTCTCTGGCGGCCATTTTGTTTTACCCAAAGTAAAATCTGAAAATGTACTGTTGTTCAGAATTCCATGCCCAACAACATTTGTATTGGACACAAGATCATAGGACACCATCTTGATGTCGACATAAGCATATTTGTGTTCGGCGTCTTAAAGCCACACCTTCTTTCAAAGTTAATGGCTCATGGGGGCCTTATGTTTTATTGCACAGACATTTCGTGAGAGTATATTAAAGACATTCGTCCAAAGATTAAGTGTGCCAAAGGATTTCTGTGTATGTCAAAAAACGTAGGACCCTTACTGATTTTAATGTTTTTCACAAAATTCAAAATGGCGAAAACTCCATCATGGCGGAAGTCATAGGTTCTTGAGGCACATTTGTTCAGCATGTGAAGATGCATATATGAGCAAAGTCTCATGACTTTAGGTCAAAGGGGTCAGGAGATATGCTTGTTCAAAGTTTGCATATTCAGACGATTGCTATAGCGCCACCTTTGGGCCAATCAGTGCAATTCTTTCACACAGATATTCTGTAGTCCTCCTCTACAGCTGCAGCAAGTCTTCATAAAACGTGTTAAAAAAATTTTTTGTCTAAGTCTGGCGGCCATGTTGTTTTGTCAATCAACTTAAATCTTACTTAAGCATTTAGGGCTTTGATCCCTGATTGTGTGACAGTTGGTCCCGCTCAAATCCAACAATTCTTCTAGGAACTGTGGTCATTTTAGTCAAAAACCACGCCCTTTTGATGCCACGCCCCAATTGGAAAAACATGGGTACCATCTTGTTTAGAATTTAATGATGAACAATGTTCGTATTAGGGTCAAGATCATAGGAGTCCACCTTGATGTCGATATAAGCGTTTTCGTGTTTGGCGTTGTTAAGCCACGCCTTCTTTCAAAGTTAATAGCTCCTGGGGGCCTTATGCTTAATTGCACAGACTTTTACAAAGGAATGATTAAAGATATTGGTCCAAAGATTATGTGTGGCCAAGGATTTCTGTGTATCTCAAAAAAGCTAGGGCTTTTACATTTTTTCATGTTTCTCACAAGATTCAAAATGGCGGAAAATCTATCATGGCGGGAGTCATAGGTTCTTGAGGCATATTTGTTCAGCATGAGGAGATGCATATATGGTCAAAGTTTTATGACTGTAGGTCAATGGGGTCAGGAGATATGCTTGTTGAAAGTTTGGATTTTCATGCGATTGCTATAGCGCCACCTTTGGGGCAATCAGTGCAAGTTTTTCACACAGATCTTCTGTTATCCTCCTCTACAGCTGTACCAAGTTTTATCAAAACTTATCAAGCGGTTTTGGCTGTGTAAGTCAAACACTGTTTATAATAATAATAATATCAGCAATAACAAGAGGTTGTCTTGGACTTCGTCCTCGACACCCTAATTAAAGCTGCAAGCAGCATTTAGCGGGTGTCGAGGTTTGTGCAGACGAGGCAGACCAGTAAGACTTTTAAAGATTTTATACAGTTGATGAGGTTGGAATGGCCTCAGCTCAATTGCGGTGATTGGCCTTCAATGTTTTGTGAAAGTGTATGAAAGTCAGGGTTCAGCAGTTACGCTTCTTTAACGCTTTAAAATAGAATGATAACCGGCATAGCATTTAGACACACACACACACAAAAGTGGCAAGTGCATTGCATCAACATTGCAAACAGTTAGGTCAGTGCTTACTGCTGACATTGTACTGTATTGTTTTTGGTTTAAATCAAGGAATAAGCTTTACTTTGATCAAACACTGTTTAGAAAAGTGAGAGAAAAGTATTATATATTGTCATACAGTATGAAGATAATGATAGTAAATGGATTGTTTTTAATGTAATGACAGCTTCAGACACACACACACTTTAGGTTTACTTTGATATAACACTGTTTAGAAAAGTGAGACAAAAGTATTATATATTGTCATACAGTATGAAGATAATGATAGTAAATGGATTGTTTTTAATGTAATGACAGCTTCAGACACACACACACACAGTTTAGGTTTACCTTGACCAAACACTGTAATGGATTGTTTTTAATGTAATGACTGCTTCAGACACACACACACTTTAGGTTTACTTTGATCAAACACTGTTTAGAAAAGTGAGAGAAAAGTATTATATATTGTCATACAGTATGAAGATAATGATAGTAAATGGTTTGTTTTTAATGTAATGACAGCTTCAGACACACACACACACTTTAGGTTTACTTTGATCAAACACTGTAATGGATTGTTTTTAATGTAATGACAGCTTCAGACACTCACACACTTTAGGTTTACTTTGATCAAACATTGTTTAGAAAAGTGAGACAAAAGTATTATATATTGTCATACAGTATGAAGATAATGATAGTAAATGGGTTGTTTTGAATGTTGTGACAGCTTCAGACACACACACACACACACACAAGTATTGTTTTAGGTTTGAATCAAGGAAGTATTATATATTGGCAAACAGTATGAAGATAATGATAGTAAATGGATTGTTTTTAATGTAATGACAGCTTCACACTAGCTATGCCAGTTATGATGTTATTGTAAACTGTTTTTAAAGAAATGATAGCTTCAGACACACACACACACACACACACTTTAGGTTTACTTTGATAAAACACTGTTTAGAAAAGTGAGACTAAAGTTTTATATATTGTCATACAGTATGAAGATAAAGACACCTTAGGTTTACTTGGATCAAACACTGTTTAGAAAAGTGAGAGAAAGGTGTTACATATTGTCATACAGTATGAAGATAATGATAGTTAGAGTGGTTCAATGGGATTGGAATCAATGCATTGTAACCGGTTTGAGCCTCTGGCAGCCATGTTTTTGGGCATAATTGGAAAAGTGAGAAATCTATCTTGTTCGGAATTTCATGCTGAACAACTTTTCTATTATAGTGAAGATGATTAGAGTCCATATAGATTTGTGAAAACGCATTTTAAGCCCATTCTGACGTTTTGTAGTTACTGGCGGCCATTTTGTTTTACCAAAACTAAAATCTGAAAATGTACTCTTGTTCAGAATTCCATGCCCAACAACTTTTCTATTGTACTCAAGATGATAGAAGTCCATATAGATTGTTGAAAACGCATTTTAAGCCCATTCGGACGGTTTTCTGTGTCTGGCGGACATTTTGTTTTAGCAAAATTAAAATATGAAACTTAACTCTTGTTCAGAATTCCATGTCCAACAACATTTGTATTGGACACAAGATCATAGGACACAATGTTGATGTCGATATAAGCATTATTGTGTTCGGCGTGGTTAAGCCACACCTTCTTTCAAAGTTAATGGCTCCTGGGGGCCTTATGCTATATTGCACAGACGTTTCGTGAGAGAATATTAAAGACATTGGTCCATAGATTATGTGTGCCAAAGGATTTCCGTTTATCTTAAAAAACGTAAGAGCCCTACTGATTTTAATGTTTTTCACAAAATTCAAAATGGCGAAAAATCCATCATGGCGGAAGTCATAGGTTCTTGAGGCACATTTGTTCAGCATGTGAAGATGCATATATCAGAAAAGTTCCATGACTGTAGGTCAAAGGGGCCAGGAGATATGCTTGTTCAAAGTTTGCATTTTCAGACGATTGCTATAGTGCCACCTTTGGGCCAATCAGTGCAATTCTTTCACACAGATATTCTGTAGTCCTCCTCTACAGCTGTAGCAAGTCATCATAAAATGTGTTAAAAAAAAATTTTTGTCTAAGTCTGGCGGCCATGTTGTTTTGTCAATCAACTTAAATCTTACTTAAGCATTTAGGGCTTTGATCCCTGATTGTGTGACAGTTGGTCCCGCTCAAATCCAACAATTCTTCTAGGAACTGTGGTCATTTTAGTCAAAAACCACGCCCTTTTGATGCCACGCCCCAATTGAAAAAACATGGGTACCATCTTGTTTAGAATTTAATGATGAACAATGTTTGTATTGGGGTCAAGATCATAGGACTCCACCTTGATGTCGATATAAGCATTTTTGTGTTTGGCGTTGTTAAGCCACACCTTCTTTCAAAGTTAATAGCTCCTGGGGGCCTTATGCTTAATTGCACAGACTTTTACAAAGGATTGATTAAAGATATTGGTCCAAAGATTATGTGTGGCCAAGGATATCTGTGTATCTCAAAAAAGCTAGGGCTTTTACATTTTTTCATGTTTCTCACAAGATTCAAAATGGCGGAAAATCTATCATGGCGGGAGTCATAGGTTCTTGAGGCATATTTGTTCAGCATGAGGAGATGCATATATGGTCAAAGTTTTATTACTGTAGGTCAATGGGGTCAGGAGATATGCTTGTTCAAAGTTTGGATTTTCATGCGATTGCTATAGCGCCACCTTTGGGCCAATCAGTGCAATTTTTTCACACAGATCTTCTGTTCTCCTCCTCTACAGCTGTACCAAGTTTTATCAAAACTTATCAAGCGGTTTTGGCTGTGTAAGTCAAACGCTGTTTATAATAATAATAATATCAGCAATAACAAGAGGTTGTCTTGGACTTCGTCCTCGACACCCTAATTAAAGCTGCAAGCAGCATTTAGCGGGTGTCGAGGCTTATGCAGACGAGGCAGACCAGTAAGACGTATACAGATTTTATATAGTTGATGAGGTTGGAATAGCCTCAGCTTAATTGCGGTGATTAGCCTTCAATGTTTTATGAAAGTGTATCAAAGTCAGGGTTCAGCAGTTACGCTCGTTTAACGCTTTAAAATAGAATCATAACTGGCATAGCATTTAGACAGACACACACACACAGGAAAGTGGCAAGTGCATTGCATCAACATTGCAAACAGTTAGGTCAGTGCTTGTGGACTTTACATTGTACTGTATTGTTTTTGTTTAAATCAAGGAAGAAGCTTTACTTTGATCAAACACTGTTTAGAAAAGTGAGAGAATAGTATTATATATTGTCATACAGTATGAAGATAATGATAGTAAATGGATTGTTTTTAATGTAATGACAGCTTCAGACACACACACACACTTTAGGTTTACTTTGATTAAACACTGTTTAGAAAAGTGAGACAAAAGTTTTATATATTGTCATAGAGTATGAAGATTATGATAGTTAGACTAGCTGAATGGGTGGACTTTACATTGTACTGTATTGTTTTTGGTTTAAATCAAGGAAGTATTATATATTGTCATACAGTATGAAGATAATGATTGTAAATGGATTGTTTTTAATGTAATGACAGCTTCACACACACACTTTTGGTTTACTTTGATCAAACACTGTTTAGAAAAGTGAGACAAAAGTATTATATATTGTCATACAGTGTGAAGATAATGATAGTTAGAGAAAAGTATTATAAATTGTGATACAGTGTGAAGATAATGATAGTTAGAGAAAAGTATTATATATTGTCATACAGTATGAAGATAATGATAGTAAATGGGTTATTGCGAATGTAATGACAGCTTCAGACACACACACACACACACACACACACACACACACACACACACACACACAAGTATTGTTTGAGGTTTGAAGCAAGGAATTAATATATATTGTCATACAGTATGAAGATAATGATAGTAAATGGATTGTTCTTAATGTTGTGACAGCTTCAGACACACACACACACACAAGTATTGTTTTTGGTTTAAATCAAGGAAGTTTTATATATTGTCATACAGTATGAAGATAATGATAGTTAGAGTGGTTCAATGGGATTGGAATCACGGCATTGTAACCGGTTTGAGCCTCTGGCAGCCATGTTTTTGGGCATAATTGGAAAAGTGAGAAATCTATCTTGTTCGGAATTTCATGCTGAACAACTCTTCTATTATAGTCAAGATGATTAGAGTCCATATAGATGTGTGAAAACGCATTTTAAGCCCATTCGGACGGTTTTTTGTCTCTGGCGGCCATTTTGTTTTACCAAAATTAAAATCAGAAAATTTACTGTTGTTCAGAATTCCATGCCCAACAACTTTTGTATTGTACTCAAGATGATAGGAGTCCATATAGATTTTTGAAAACGCATTGTAAGCCCATTCGGACGGTTTTCTGTCTCTGGCGGCCATTTTGTTTTACCACAATTAAAATCTGAAAATGTACTCTTGTTCAGAATTCCATGCCCAACAACTTTTGTATTGGACCCAAGATCATAGAACACCATCTTGATGTCGATATAAGCATTATTGTGTTGGATGTGGTTAAGCCACACCTTCTTTCAAAGTTAATGGCTCCTGGGGGCCTTATGTTTTATTGCACAGACTTTTCGTGAGAGCTTATTAAAGACATTGGTCCAAAGCTTATGTGTGCCAAAGGATTTCTGTGTATCTCAAAAAACGTAGGACCCGTACTGATTTTAATGTTTTTCACAAAATGCAAAATGGCGAAAAATCCATCATGGCGGAAGTCATAGGTTCTTGAGGCACATTTGTTCAGCATGTGAAGATGCATATATGACCAAAGTTTCATGACTGTAGGTCAAAGGGGTCAGGGGATATGCTTGTTCAAAGTTTGCATTTTCAGACGATTGCTATAGCGCCACCTTTGGGCCAATCAGTGCAATTCTTTCACACAGATATTCTGTAGTCCTCCTCTACAGCTGTAGCAAGTCTTCATAAAACGTGTTAATTTTTTTTTTTTGTCTAAGTCGGGCGGCCATGTTGTTTTGTCAATCAACTTAACTCTTACTTAAGCATTTAGGGCTTTGATCCCTGATTGTGTAACAGTAGGTCCCGCTCAAATCCAACAATTCTTCTAGGAACTGTGGTCATTTTAGTCAAAAACCACGCCCTTTTGATGCCACGCCCCAATTGGAAAAACATGGGTACCATCTTGGTTAGAATTTAATGATGAACAATGTTTGTATTGGGGTCAAGATCATAGGAGTCCACCTTGATGTCGATATAAGCGTTTTTGTGTTTGACGTTGTTAAGCCACACCTTCTTTCAAAGTTAATAGCTCCTGGGGGCCTTATGCTTAATTGCACAGACTTTTACAAAGGAATGATTAAAGATATTGGTCCAAAGATTATGTGTGGCCAAGGATTTCTGTGTATCTCAAAAAAGCTAGGGCTTTTACATTTTTTCATGTTTCTCACAAGATTCAAAATGGCGGAAAATCTATCATGGCGGGAGTCATAGGTTCTTGAGGCATATTTGTTCAGCATGAGGAGATGCATATATGGTCAAAGTTTTATGACTGTAGGTCAATGGGGTCAGGAGATATGCTTGTTCAAAGTTTGCATTTTCATGCGATTGCTATAGCGCCACCTTTGGGCCAATCAGTGCAATGTTTTCACACAGATCTTCTGTTCTCCTCCTCTACAGCTGTACCAAGTTTTATCAAAACTTATCAAGCGGTTTAGGCTGTGTAAGTCAAACGCTGTTTATAATAATAATAATATCAGCAATAACAAGAGGTTGTCTTGGACTTCGTCCTCGACACCCTAATAAAACCAGCAATAACAAGAGGTTGTCTTGCACTTCGTGCTCGACACCCTAATAATAATAAAACCAGCAATAACAAGAGGTTGTCTTGCACTTCGTGCTCGACACCCTAATTATATTACCAGACATTTAACAAATTGTCTTGTTGTTGTTGCCTAATGAGAATTTATTTTCCCCTATGTGAGCCTTTTAATTTAATACTTTATTATGAGTCGTATTTGATATTTTATTTTCTTGTCAGTTCTGGCTTTTCAGTTTTGACAGCCTTACCCTTTGCCACAAGCGAGGTTCTTCAGAGTTGAAACGAAATTGGGACTGATCTTGAGAGCATAACCTCTGTCAGACTCACCGTCCATTGAATCCTCAAAACAGCTTCTCTAGGGAAAAGAAGGCCAGGGTCACACTGAGATAATCTTCCAGCCCGTGGTAAAATCCTTAGTTTTAGAGGACATGGAAGTGCTGATTGTAATGGAGTCATTGTGTTAATGCCTATTCTTCCCCCCTACGGCTGAGCTTTCTATCCCGGGGAGATATCATGCGCAACTGCTAAAGGGATTGTTTTTCCTCCGCTCTCTGCCATCACATATAGTACTTCCCACATCTATGTAGTATAGAATATATATATATATATATATATACAGTATCTCAATAAAGTGAGTACACCCCTCACATTTTTGTAAATATTTGAGTATATCTTTTCATGTGACAACACTGAAGAAATTTCACTTTGCAACAATGTAAAGTAGTGAGTGTACAGCTTGTATAACAGTGTAAATTTGCTGTCCCCTCAAAATAACTCAACACACAGCCATTAATGTATAAACCGCTGGCAACAAAAGTGAGTACACCCCTAAGTGAAAATGTCCAAATTTGCCCATTTTCCAGCACTGCCTTAACCCTCTTGGGCATGGAGTTCACCAGAGCTTCACAGGTTGCCACTGGAGTCCTCTTCCACTCCTCCATGACAGCATCACGGAGCTGGTGGATGTTATAGACCTTGCACTTCTCCACTTTCCGTTTGAGGATGCCCCACAGATGCTCAATAGGGTTTAGGTCTGGAGACATGCTTGGCCAGTCCATCATCTTTACCCTCAGCTTCTTTAGCAAGGCAGTGGTCGTCTTGGAGGTGTGTTTGGGATCGTTATCATGTTGGAATACTGCCCTGCTGCCCAGTCTCCGAAGGGAGGGGATCATGCTCTGCTTCAGTATGTCACAGTACATGTTGGCATTCATGGTTCCTTCAATGAACTGTAGCTCCACAGTGCCGGCAGCACTCATGCAGCCCCAGACCATGACACTCCCACCACCATGCTTGACTGTAGGCAAGACACACTTGTCTTTGTACTCCTCACCTGGTTGCCGCCACACACGCTTGACACCATCTGAACCAAATAAGTTTATCTTGGTCTCATCAGACCACAGGACATGGTTCCAGTAATCCATGTCCTTAGTCTGCTTGTCTTCAGCAAACTGTTTGCGGGCTTTCTTGTGCATCATCTTTAGAAGAGGCTACTTTCTGGGACAACAGCCATGCAGACCAATTTGATGCAGTGTGCGGCGTATGGTCTGAGCACTGACAGGCTGACCCCCTACCCCTTCAACCTCTGCAGCAATGCTGGCAGCACTCATATGTCTATTTCCCAAAGACAACCTCTGGATATGACGCTTCTTTGGTCGACCATGGCGAGGCCTGTTCTGAGTGGAACCTGTCCTGTTAAACTGCTGTATGGTCTTGGCCGCCGTGGTGCAGCTCAGTTTCAGGGTCTTGGCAATCTTCTTAGAGCCCAGGCCATCTTTATGTAGAGCAACAATTCTTTTTTTCATATCCTCAGAGAGTTCTTTGCCATGAGGTGCCATGTTGAACTTCCAGTGACCAGTATGAGGGAGTGTGAGAGCGATGACACCAAATTTAACACACCTGCTCCCCATTCACACCTGAGACCTTGTAACACTAACGAGTCACATGACACCGGGGAGAGAAAATGGCTAATTGGGCCCAATTTGGACTTTTTCACTTAGGGGTGTACTCACTTTTCTTGCCAGCGGTTTAGACATTAATGGCTGTGTGTTGAGTTATTTTGAGGGGACAGAAAATTTACACTGTTATACAAGCTGTACACTCACTACTTTACATTGTAGCAAAGTGTCATTTCTTCAGTGTTGTCACATGAAAATATATACTCAAATATTTACAAAAATGTGAGGGGTGACCTCACTTTTGTGAGATACTGTATATATATGTATATGTATGTTATATAATATGTATACAGCCTGTTAATATAGAATAAATACATTTACATTTATCAAAATGTAGACCATTAATAATAAATGTAGTCAAATAAAGGGACTATGCTGACTATTTTATATTTAAGTTTTTGCTTAGATAAATCTGTTGCAAGATACTCATTATAAGAGTAAAATACTATCTCAGTGTCTCCCTCAATAACATTTGTCTAATTAGAAGAGGTTATATAATGTAATCAGTACATTATTTTGCACGTTTGTATAAAAATAACTGCATAGAATGTAATTTGTTCGCAAACTTAAATGAAACTGACAAGAAACAAAACATTGATCTGTGTATGTCCCTGTTACTTCAATAAAAAAAAATCTTTATTATATTTACATATATTTATTATTTTAGCTTTATCAGCTCTGATTTAGAGCTCCAAACCGGCCACTTAGAGCAGTCACCATATTGCGATGGTGAAAATAAACAACATATGTGGATGGATTTTTACCACAGAAGTTAAGCTTGTCTCGTGCTCATAATTTTCAGTATTGGACATTCTTTTCACATTTTTACTTATAACCAGAAACATGTTCTACACTGGTTTGTGTGTAGGTGTGTATATATACAGTATGCATGCATGCATGCAGTTGAGTAGAATGTCATTCTAAAATTCAAAGCTGTACAAAATTTCACCATTTTTACCCCCACTGTGATTCCGTCATCAGTCAAAGCGTGTGAAACGTCAGGAGCTGTTTGCCAGACAGGGTCTGACATGGCAGAAGGTGGTTCAGTTCTGCACGCAGCACAGAGACAAGGCCCAGCAGCTAACCACTAGCCAGGACCTGAAGAACATCCTCGTCGCTGCTAGACAGATCGGTAAATAAACCATTTAAACCTCTTCCTTCTGGAAACCTATTCTAATTCATGTATGTATCATTTCACTTTCATGATACATACATGCAGCAATTCCCCGTGGATGAAGAAGGATCAAGATCATTACATCGAAAAAGACACCTCACACATAGTTCATTTATAGACTGCTATAGACATTATAGATGCATAATCTAGAAAGATAGTGTAATAATGTCTGAGTACAATTTCTCTCAGTAAAACAGAGTAGCACCTTATACGTGGAGAACAAGTACCCTTACGTTTTCACTCCAGTGTTAGTAGAGTGTATGCCCCTAGATATTAATTTCAAGTAATTTTATTAGTGCTATGCAACTCGATTGCTTATCTTTTTTTTCTCTCTTGATATGAGGTCTGTAAAGCCCGCACACTAAAATCATGGGAGGTTGAAGCTGTTGCCTGTGTGATGATTGAATTAAATTATGTTAATTATGTTCAATTAAATTTACCAACTTATTAAAATTCATAAGAAGGAATACATTTTTCCATTAAAGAGGCTGAAGGCTAATCCATATAAATATTCCAACATGTACTTGGTTAAAAAAAAGTATCACCTCCATTACCGCACAATAACATTTTGTCCGCCATCATTCAAGCAACTACGAGAGATGTAAAAGCCTGCCATTTGTGGCCCGCATTGCCCTCCAATCTAGACACCAAGGAATTCCATCTTACTCGTGCAGCAACATTTGCAGCTGTATCTTCCACTTGCTATTATTACTGATTCTGATTCATTGTGGGGTGGTGCTGGTGGTGATACTGGTGGTGGTGTTAGTGGGGCTGATGGTATTGGTGCTTATGGTGATGGTGGCAGAGGTAGTGGTGCTCGTGGTGGTGATGGTGGGGTAGCAGCTGGACAGGCTCAGAACAAGGGGGTAGGATTCCCTCTGCCTCTGTAATCCCACCGCATCCCTGATGCATACCAGAGCTCAAGAGGACAGCCGCTGGCTGTACATGACGCAGAGGTGTGAAGGACAGAGTGGCTTGCTTCCTAGCTTCTGCCAGATGGATTGAAATCCACACGTTACCTGAACATGGTGTGTTGTGAATCCAAAACTCAGGGTATGCTAGTTAAGGCTGCCAAACCATCAAGTTTGTTTCACGACAGTTGTCAGGCATTTCTTTTTGAATGACAACTGATGTTTGAAAACCATAAATCAAATCCACAAAGTAGTTGGCTAAAGCCCCCAGTTCTACTTACTGCATTTTAAAAGGCATTGGCATGTTTTGGTTGCTGCCGTGTAGTACATGTTTATGTCCAACACATTGACCCACAACACAAGTACTTTTCATGTTTTTTGTATAGCATTAATCATGGAAAAAAAGTCAACAATTGTTGTTTAATCCTTTTCCCCCGTATGCGCATGATAATGTTCCTCATATTCACTGGCCAAGAGTAACTTGATATTTGTTGTTGTCACAATACGCTCAGCCATTATATGTCTTAAACTCGAGCTGAATAAACCCAAATTAACAAGAAGCTCCTAAGTGCACTCTGAACAGGATGAAAGCAACCATTATCTCAATGCTGCATACAGGGGAGACTCTGATGCTTTTACTCCGTTTTAATTGGTTTAAATCCTTTTCATCTTTACTGGGTTTTCTTTGCCTTACCCATCTTTGCATTTCCTGCAGTCACTCTTTTTTATGACATTTTTCCTCTAATTGGTCAATTAATTATTCTATTCCTTTTTGAAGCCATGTCTGGTTAAGCATGAATTGTTTGACTTATTATTTAAACAAGGTACATAGGCATGGTTTATATAGCGAGGTTTTACGTAACCCTATATTGCTAAATTTATTATGCTACCCTCAAGCGGTGGTCCCGAACAATATAAGACAAAATATATATATATATATATTTTTTTTTTTTTTTGTACTAATTGTACAATCACTAATGGTGGAACTAAATCACAATTGTTGTTGGTCATTGTTGCAGTCAAAGTTTATCATGATTTCAGTGATGACCAACATAACCTTAGCTCTAGACTGTGGTTGAAATATAATTTCTAATCTGTGAGTGACACCAATGGCAGCCATGAGTTGAAATTGCAAAATATCGTGTTTCTGTCTCTAATTTACAGTTGGGGCTGAAAATGGTCAGGAAGCCATTGAAAGTGCAGCCGTCTTTCTCTTTGAGACGTTCCACAACAAAGACCATGTGGGCACCGAGGAGACGAGAGCTATCAAACAAATGTTTGGTCCATTCTCCGCCTCTGCAGCCGAAGCCTCTTGTGCTGCTGTGGCGCAGATTGTCTCAACCCTCGGAGAGTCCTTGGTGGAGGACTTTGTCCATGCCCAGAGCTCTTCTCGCAACCTCCAGCGTGGCACCGCTTTTGGACGCAACATTGCCTTCTCCTATGACAGCTACACGCTAGATCAACTGGATCTTCCATGGGCAGCCAGCCTTGAGGATGAGGTAGGCCTGGACTTTAACAGTTTCCTGAGCAGCCACCAGGCAGGGAGGTTTGGCGGCCAGACAGATGAGTCCAGTTTGGGGGCACCCAGCAGCCATTCTATGGATGGTGCCATTCTTAGGGCAGAGGTGGAGAAGTACTTGGATGGAGGCAACATGATCTCTTCCAGCCCGGAGGAGCTGTGCACATCCCTGTTTGAGATGCTGGCCTCGTACAAGAGTGATGATGAGCTTCAGAATGAGGTGCGTAAACCAGCTTTTTTATGTCCTTACAATTAAAATTCTTCCCAACTAGTTCTGAAGGGTTTGTGTATTTTCTTTTGTTGCATTTTTAGCAGCATGAAACCCTGACTAGTCCCTGGAAATCAAATATATTCTGTAGGTCTTTCCCAAAGCTGTTAAATAACTTTTTAACCTGAGGCAAGTCCATTTTAGAATAGCTGAAATGTATATAGCTGAGCCATTGAAGCACCTTATGGAAGAAAGTTCAAGTTTGTGTTCCACAATGAATATCAGGCTGTCCATGGCTGGGTAATTGATTTCCAAATATGGGCATAACCTTAAATGTAGGATCCGACCTGTATAACGTTTTTGTCACTTGTACCAAATGTAGGATGCACAACATTCTGATAGCTGATATTATCTGCCGATATACTGTATACGTAATGTAATGTATGTACCCCCTTCTCTTAGAATTACCCTATGCAATTTTTCTTTACAGTCGCCATGTAAAATGCTTGGTTCTGTTTTGAAAAATAATCAATTGCTAAATAAAAAAAAAGTTAGCAAATATTTTTACTATTGAGCCATTCAAAGCACCATTCAATTATTCCTGACCACAAGGGGGCAAACCAATCTAGTAAACAAACTGTGTAACAAGCATAGTTGATCCTCATTCTCTGGCATCCCTACTTACCTCAGGCAAATTTTCACACTCTGCACTATGGAGGTCTTGTTAAACCTCATCGCAGAGCATCTTCCATAAAGGTCAACATATCTACTTAATTGCGCCGCAAGCAAAATAGGTCATGGTTGACAAACCTGCCCAATGCAGTCATAAGCAGGGCTTTTATAATGTATTGCAGGTGGCGAGAGAACATGGCAGAATAATGGGATGAGCACGTTTTTTTTTTAACCAGAGTTGACACTGATTGCACTGTGTTGTAGGGCATGATTGCCCAATGACACCACTTGGCCAATAAGAGTAGATTTAGAGTAGAAGTAGATTTCCTCATGAACTCATTTAAAAGGTGTGCAGTCTTGTACAAATTTTAATTTGCACACATTCAATTAAGCTGAAATTTATGAAGGCCGGTTGCTGGTATTATTAACATGAATACCACCAGCACAACATGACCACCCACACACAGTTTTGCAAAGACTGATAAACAACATGTTTGTTCCCCACCCAGAACTCGTCTCAGCTGCCAAATATACTTAACGTTCCACAAACAAAAATATCTTGGCTCTAGTGCAACTAATTAGAAAGGTTACTCTGGTCAGTTGACATATTCTATACTATACGTTGGTATTTCAGAGGTTATCTCTGACACATTTCTTATTTTTAAAGGAGACATGTAGACTGAGTTTGGTATTTAAGAAGCACACGGTTTGACGAGGCCCATGGGGTAAGGTTAGGATCTTCACGTTCACCTTTATTCTACAACCCTGACCTTCATCTGTATCTGTTGCACGGAGGTGTACAACTACTCTTTGCCTTCACACAGGCCTGTTCAACTTTGACCTTCGATCACTAGACCTCCTTATTTGTTGTTTTGGCTGTTTCTTAGTTTACCATAATTACAATTGGATGTGATATTAAATTGAATGTATTAAAAAGGCTGAATATACTTAATATTTAGAGCTGACATCACTATCCTGCATATACAGGGTCCAAAAATCAAATTTTCTATTATTCTTACATGCTAGAGTGGAAATTCTGCTGGCCAAGGAATTGTTTTTTCTTTTTTTTACTTGCCAAATTATCAAATCTATCCGCCATTGGCTGGTGGCAGGTGTTCATATTTGACACACACACAGGGTCATATTAGCTTTGGCGCCTACTATCCTGCATATCCCTGATCCAGTTGGAAGAAATATAACATGTAGGCATTGTGTCTATCACATCATATTAACTTACTATTTAGTGATTTCGCTTTTACTCAAAGTGACTTACATTTTTAGTTGCATGTCATTAATGAGCAGGTAGAGTTAGGCATCCTGCTCAAGGAAGCCTACTGTAGACTGTAGGCTGGGGTACAAAACCCAGAACCTTTCAGCTGCCAGTCAAACAACCGTACCTAACTATCACTAGACTATCATGCCGCCAAAAGAGAACAAATGTTCAAAGGAAAACATTGAAGTGGAGAGACTGCCATTTTGTTTTCTATTTGTGGTGTGTGCTAACTTTGTGGGCACATTTACCACACTGCTTATCACAGGTGCTTAATACAAGCACCTCTTTCCTCTCTCATTGGGTGTCTCTCTCCCGTGTAATGTCATTTATTGTTATCCTGTTCTGCTATCTTCTCTCTTCACCGCAATTGTTTTACCTGTGGATTTCTACGCCTCCCAAGTATTTTTGTGGTATATGTAGTAGATGGGTGTGTGTCGATTGTTTTGTTGTCTTTGTGGTAATTCTGTGTGTTACTTGAATGACAAATTTATAAATTACAAAAGCAATAGATTTCCCCTTTCCCTCTTGTTATACTCCCCTGTCTTTATGTTTGTGTGTGTGTCTCTCGCTCGCTCTCTTTCTTACCTACCTTCCTTGCATCCAAGAAAGGGAGTATTGTACTACCTGGCTTGGTTACATTCTGTTCCAATGTTCCTCACGTAGTTGACATTTGGAGCCGAACTCTCCCACTGACATCTTTAGATGTGGAATGCCCTATGCGTGCGTGCGTGTGCACACGTGCCCTGTGTGTGTGTGTGTGTGTGTGTGTGTGTGTGTGTGTGTGGTGGAAAGCTTTCTTCACGCTGCTCTCTCTGTGTGATTCCATAGTCAACAGTCAAGTTTAAAGGCTATGCATTCAGCGCCATTAAAGCCGACAGTCGAGGGAACCTGCCTGCTATATTATTTCTCATCAGTGGCCCTGGGATGATGACATTTTCTGGTAGCATCTGTGGTTGGCATGTGGGGGGACGCGTGGAGGTGGGTGGAGTGGGTGGGTGTGAATACGAAGAAAAGCCATTTACTCATAAAGCCAATTCAACTGATAAATTTACATCTTAGTGTGACTGTACTGCCTCAGTTAAAAGGATAGGAAAGTAGAGACAAAACATTCTTTGCAAATACATTGAGAATACATTAGATGGGATGTTTTAGGGGAACACTTTACACTAAGGGTACATTCATTAACCATTAATTAGCATTATTATATAGCATTAGCATAGGGGTTAGGGTTAGACTTAGTGTGTTATGGTTAGGATTAGGGCTAACCCTATGTATACATTAATTCCTTAGTTAACATGAACACCTTTATCGTAGATAACATTAACACCATTAGTGAACATGAACACCATTAGTAAATGATTACCAGACCCTAAGTTAATTGTTAGTATATGCTTATTACTGCATTTACTAATGTTAATTAATGGTTCATTAATGTACCCTTATCGTAAAGTGTTACCTGTTTTAGTGCTCTCAAATTCTAATATTCCACATCCAATTGCACTTTATGTTCACTTGTAAAGAACATGCATGCTAACACACAAAGACACACACATCAACACGCTGTTTTCTATCCATTAAATTAATTCCTATGTTATGCTATCGTGAGTAACTGATATACTGCCTGCAGCATTATTAGGTATGTGGGATTGATTGGAGTTGTTGACTTGGACTATATTTATTGTCTCAGAGGAATCCTCACCTGTTTAATCAAGTCCAAGGACAGAATTCACGTGAGCCAGTAAAATGATTCTCTGCACACTCTCTATAAACAAAGACCACAACAAAAACAAAAACAACATCACATACACACACACACACACACACACACACACACACACACACACACACACACACACACACACACACACACACAGCAGTAGGCGCCTGCAGGGGGCGAGGTGGGGCTGTGTGTGTTGCTCTGACCCCCACATCAAAGGGCATCCCTCTCAGTTCTGTACTGTAGTGAGACTAGCCCCTCTCTTAGAAGGCCATGGAAGGGGAAAGACGTAGGGGGCGCAGGGATAAAGACAATATACTCAATATCGTATGGTATTTCTGTCTTCGCTAACTCCAAAATGTGCCTCAGTGCAAGTAATTGTCTTGAAGCACAGTGTGTGAAAACATGTCTCCTTCTCTCTTTATTTCCATCCTTACTTCTTTCATTCCTTTGGCAAATCAGCCGATTAGCAGCCAGCGAGATCTGGCTGAGTTCTCTGTGTCTTTGAGCACATCGGCCTGGTATGAGTGCTGATCTAGTCCGTGTTTTCTCCAGCGCTGTTGTCCTACAATCAGGCACCCTGGTCCTTCTTTTATTATTATTATTTTTCTTCTGGTTGTATGTGTCATTTTTGTTTTGCTGTCACCCGCTAAGTGCCAGGTGGTTGTGTTTGGGAGGCTAAGCGACAGAGCATATTCTGTAGCAGGCGGATGGTAATTACCAGGTGCTCATTCTGGCACTAGAGACATGTTAGAGGGGCGAAACATACAATGAATATACTGTGTGTGTATTGTTTTTGTGTTTGTGTGTTATTTAGTTTTTCTCTCACAGCTACTGATGTCATTCCCCTCCCACCCCTTCTCCTTCTCCCTCTCCTCTCCCTCTCCTCCTCCAGCTGTTTGAGCTGCTGGGCCCAGAGGGATTGGACATGATCTCAAGCCTCCTCCAGCGAAGGGCAGCCATCGTAGACTCCCTTCTCTCTATCCCACCAGACAGGCTTGGCTGCCCACCAGGTGAGATAGCCCCGCGGCAACCAGGTCATCTCCATAGCAACCTCGCCTCGCCTCACTGCAAAGTACCCCAAATACCAGGCTGGGATTTATATCTCGGAGGGGGTGGGGGGCAAAAGATCAAGACATTAGTCCGGACCACATATATAATATTACATTTAACTGCAACAATGCATGGGCCGATAGCCCTTTTGCTTATGCAATTGTGGGAGACGCTTTTAAAATGAAGTGACCGGAAGGCAGCGTGTCAATCAATGTAATATAAGCTCTCCAGGATCTTCTGTTTCTCAAGCCACCTTGTACTGGCGTTCCAGGACCCGGTGTTCTCTGTGACTTTAGTCCACGGTGTATCTTTACAATGTTACTCTCAGAGCAACAGTTTCAGATTTCAAAGTCAAACCTAATCCTGTCATCCCCTTGTCCTCTTCCCACCCAGCCGCACATAAAATCGTTTTTAACTGAGCCGTCTGTCAGGAGGAACAAGAATATGTAATGCAGAGTCTGAGGGTCACGCAGGGTTCTATGTACCGGCCGTGTACCTTGAGCCTCTAGGTCACGAGCCCTGTTCGCTCAGCCATGGAAGCTTGTTCATTATTCAATCGGATGTGCTCATGTTGTAATCAATACACTTCTCTCACACATTGAAATGCTCACATTTTCCTGCCGTGGTTGATCTTCTGCATTTGATAGTTTTGGATTCATTGGACAGAATGGTAAATTGACCTCTCAGTCTCTGTCCCTTTTCTTAGTGCATTTCATGATTAAGATAAATAATAAAGTAGGATATTGTACTATTAGCGACAATGTCAGTAGTGTAGCATGACATGCAGGGCCTTAACTGTAGTTACCTACATACTAGTCCTATGCATTATACATTCATTGGATTACATTAGGAATGCCTGTCTCTCCCTGATGGTGTAAAAGGTGAGATCATTGCTTTTGTATGAGATTGTACTTAATCCACATTTGACAGTGAGAGTACTGTGTTAAATCTGTGCTCTCTGTAGCGTACCTGCGTCAATCACATTAGCTATCCCAAACAACTAATTGTGCGTACATTACATTTATTTAGCTGATGCTTTTGTCAAAAGCGACTTACAATAACTGCATTCAACAATGATACAACCCAAAAAGCGTACATAAAAGTACATAAAAATAATCAAATAAGCAAACAGATAGAAAAAAAGAGGGATAGCGAAAGGTTATTATAATTGTTATGTATTATTATTATTATTTTTATGGATGAAGATGCAGTCTCAAAAGATGAGTTGAGTTTTCAGTCTGCGGCAGAAAATGGGTAGGGTTTTAGCTGTCCTGTGGAGCTTGTGCCACCATTGTGGAGCCAGGACGGCTAAAATCGAGATTTTGTTGAGCGGCAACTGGGGCCCCCACGTAGTGGGAGAGTAGCAAGTAGCTTAGCATACCGTACTGACATAGACCTATACAGTCCAAAAACCAAACCTTGCGTTTTAGTGGCAAGTTTCAGGGCAGGAGCTTGCCTCAGATTTGTGCATTGGGCTAGACAAATTAAAACATAATCATTGTGTTTTAGTATAAAAATGGTGTTTAAGTGGATTTTGGTGGCACAGACTGTTTTAAAGGAACATGGCTTAACAGAACAGAATGTAGTTCACACAACTAGTTTTTAGGTGACTACACCAAAGCACCCTCTGTAGGATGGTACCATTCATTTGCTTCCACTAGAATAACATTGACGTTTTTGGCTTTAAACAAAAGCAAAGAATCGCAATACTCCCATGATTGTTTCCCCCTGTCCTTAATATGTATTTGCGAGATGGACTGTTTCCAAAAACTCCTCCTTAGTGGGCATATTGTGGGTTGTTGCTGATATGATGGAGGTATACGGGGGGATAATTCATCATGATCAGAACTGATCGTCTGATCCTGCTGCAAGGCATCAAAAGACCAGAAGATAAACCACTTCAGAACATTTTTCTTAACTATTTTATGAATACTTCTGTTACCTTCCAAAGACACACAGGCTCAGTCTCTTAACTGTATTGTTGTTTGTTTTACTTTTTGCCTTTAGGTGTGTACAATTTATTACAGTGGATGTAACAGACCAGAGTAATGGATAGCCTTGTTATCAAGGAAACTTTCTTTCCCTTAACTTGATGGAAGGAGTTGATGTGAACCTGGCTAGGCGGCTGACAGTGAATGTTTATGTGATGACCAGATCCGTTAACGCTGTGGACACTCACAGGACAACGTAGAGATCGGTAATGGCAGATGGGCCGTAGGAAATGGAGAAGGTCAGCGAGAGCTGGCTAGAGTAAAGAGGAAAACAAAGGGACGCTATGGTTGTTTGTGAAACATTTATACTGATACCTGTGAAACAAAAGTTAAGCTTATTCAGTCCCTGTCTGTGTTTAAAACACAATCTACATGACCTTAAAAGTCGTTGTAAATAAATAATTGAGTTTGATTCAATCATTTATTTAATCAGTATGTTACTTTTACCGTGTTGTTGTTGTGTTTGTTTGTAAATCTTTTAAATAGCTGTTCCATGAAGCAGTCCCTTCCCTGGGTCTTGACGGCGAGGCAATTAATTTACAGAAACCGAATCCTCGTGTTATTCTTTTTTCCACAGTGGGATCCAAACCCAGATTTACATGTGGTGGGGAAGTTTTTCCGGGCTCCTGTTCACCTGTCAGAAAGTTCACCTGCCAGGCAGCTTTTGAGATTAGTGTTGCCTTGACAACCGGGGGTAAGGTCAGGAGGGGCTAGGGAAAGGCTGATTAAATTCCGTACTTCCTGCATGGCGTCAGGATGCGAGGGTTTACCGGGGAGGGCCTGTACTGCTGATTAGCTTTTCAAATTGCAGTTTGAAGCTCGGCAGTTTGCGTGTTTATGAACGTGCAGATAGGGTTGGCGGAGCTTTTCCACATTTCAATAGGAGGATGAAAGATGCAGTTTATACATAGATAAGTAGTTGATTCCTCCTTCTATGGTACCATTGAAAGCATCGCCTGACTCTACTTTTGCAGAGTTTGAAGACTATAAGGGTTGATGACTGATTCTGATCGTAGTTGGGTATGGCATTTGAATGGTGCTTGGGTTTGTTTACATGGGATACACTAAATCAAGTATGGATTCTACCTATGGGGCCTTACATGTGTGTTCCTGTATTCTTAATTCTTTGATAGCTTTATTCCAGGGACTTAGATTTACTAACTTCTGTGTTCACATTTTGTTGTTGAAAGCTCTAGTTATTGCAAAAACTGTCGTAAATTGAACTAATTCCCCAAGATCAAACACATTTTTATTTATTTATATCCACCAGAATCCCCAGTGTGGCTCCACAACATTAGTGGTTAAAGAGCAAGAAAGGGCAGACATCAAAGAGCTGGGAGGTGAGGGGGGTATGTGCATCATCAGAGTCAGGGGGTGGGAAAACAACACACACAAAAAAAGATGTACTGTTGCCTATGAAATGGAAATGGTAGTTCAATAGTGCACCCAAGATGGAATAGAAGGACTGTTGGACTGGGGAAAGCAAGCACTTAATGGTTGCTCTCATCTCTGTTCCAGGGAAAAGTGATCAAATATGGCCATTCACGCACACATTGGAAAATAATAATGCTGACATATGTTGCACCTTTTTAGCTCCCCTCTCCTCTGGTCATATTTTATACACCCCATCGAATGCAAACGCAGGTCGCCGCTCTAATGGCAACAGACATTACCAGCTGAATAAGGCATTTGGAATCCCAAACCCATTAAGGCTATTGGAATTTAGAACAAGGTCTATTTTCTACACTGTTCCCGGCATGCAGTGTCTCCAGGGAGGGTATCGCCAACGCTGGGATCCAGGGACCATTTATTTGGTGTGACACAAAAGACGAGACAAAAGGAAAACGCACCTGGTGGCCACTAAACCTCAGAGTCCGGCTAATTTCACACTCCAAGCCATTCTGTTAGGGTTGGCCAGTTGGAGACTGGACACCATGTCGGCTGGAATGGGGTTTGTTCAGATGCAGAAACACTCTTTACATTGCAGACAAAAATACTATCTGCAGAGTTTGGTTGTATGGGCTGGACGGTGGGATTCATCTATGTTGATGCACTTTAAAATAAAGCAATTCAATCGTAAATATCAAAGCACATTAAGAAATTGTATTCGATTGGATTCAACTTTATTTTCATTGCACAATACAAGTACTGAGACACCGTAATGCAGTTTAGCAACTAACCAGAAGTGCAAAAAGAGCGGTGAAGTGCACAGTATGTACATATGTTTAGAATATATAATAAATAAGTATTGACAGTAGAACAATGGTGATGAATACATTCACCTACATACAGTAGAAGACTATGAACATGAGGAGCAATATAGCAGTAGGTATTGTATAAAGGTACATTTATTCCAGTTTAAGTGATACATCCATAAATCAACAAGTCATAGTCAAGCAGTCTGTTGCTGTTTAATTTGCATGTTTAACACATAACTTAACTACTGCTATACTTTTAACCTTCTACATTACACTTCTGGTCTGCACTGGCTTACATAAAATCTTAAACTCGTCCCATTTCCTAACCAAAGGTCTTTCACTGTTATTTAATACAGTTCATGTAATTCACGCAGAGGAGATCGTTATATGAAAGAAGAAATTCTAATTTTAAGTGAAAAAGAAATCATCAGGAAGCGAACAAGGATAAAGGGAACAAGTGAATAGAGAACGAGAGGCTTGGATAGCCAAGGTTATTAGACTAAAACATGAGGGACCTTCAGTCCCCACCGTTAGCTGACATGTAATGGTGGTTTTCTTGATTAACCCTGAACAAGAGAATTGCATTATCCATGCCATCCTAACTTCGGAGGTGGCATGTTCTATGTGGGAGAGTCTGCATTACATTTCTCACATTTCTCCCACATTATCACTGGTGGCGTTTCGGACGATATTTGAAACAATTTATAAAGGAGTGACAATAATCAAGATCCTATCTTGAACAGCCTGATGATGGCAATTAAATGCTGTCTAGGGCTTTTATTATATTTTCCAGTGGAATGAGCAAAGGAATAGCAATACCTAATTCCGCAAATTATTTATCAACTAACATCATCTAGGTAGTTACTTAAGCCTTGCATTTATATTTAGTGCAGTTGGTTTTTTGTATCACTGACTGCCTAATTGGCAGCTATAAGATCCTTCTTTGTGTCATTATTACTGTCCTACTACTTTTTATTGTGTCTGTGCGTGCTGAAACTATACTCTGCTATTCTTTATACTTGAAATTTTAGTATGTAGGTATGTAAAACAAGGACGTGAGCTAATGAAACGCGCTGTTTAACACACTGTTCTCTAATGCCACCAGGTGTTCTGGTCCACAATTCTAACAATGGGCCTTTGTCCTTCAGTGGTCATTTTCTTAACACAGATCCATCGTTATTTTTCATTGCCTTTGTAATATTCCCTGGCCCATGCGTTCACCCTCGCCATTCTGTCCCAGGTGTCCACACGGTCACTTACTCCCCAGTAAGCATGGCCAGCACTGTCTGAATTCTCCCCCGGTCAGGACACACAGGGTTTACCCGCTGGGTCTCCCTTGGGACGTCAGAGCTGCCACCAAGAACCTGCCACTGCCTTGCATAATTAACAAAGCTTCATTAACGAGGAAGCGTCTAATTTGTGCCCTCCTGATCTGTGACAATGTTTCTGGCAGGCGGAGGTGCTTGGCTGGGTGAAAGGAGGGGCCGATGACATAGGTTGACCCCCCCCCCGCCTGTGCCAGCTGTCCCCACGGCAACCGCATCAGTATCGGGCCAGCAACGGGGTGGCGCACCAGGGTTCCTAGACAGCTGGGGAGCTGACAGCGCCAACCTGGTGTAAACAGGCTCCCCGTTGTGTCTAGAGCTGTGTCTGTACATGAGCGCAAGTGTTCGACCGCACAACCCTGACGCACAATATCGGTCAGTGCTTCAGCGAGGGTCAAATGTCTCAGACTGATAGTGCAAAGTAAGAATATAGGAGTAAGCCTGGCTGGGAATGTGGTGTTCTAGTTTTAATTTCTAGCTAGAGCTCCATTACCAGTACCATTATTTCTTCGTGCTTTAATGTAATTTATAAATAATGCTAGATCAACCGGTTCCTCACAGTTAAATCGTACTTTGACCGATTATTTTAGATCTCTTGAATTCAATTCATTAATCTTATTTATATGATGTTGCCAAACCATTCCTACTTCTCAACTCTCAACTAGCTGAAAACGCCCAAAGGTCCTCACAACAAAACGTTTTCTAACCAAATTCACAGAGTGGTACTGTTTCGAAGAGGGTTAATGTATGTAACAAGATGCAATGGGTACCTGGATATAGAACGGGACATAGAGGAGCCTGGGAAGTGTAGAATGGGGATCGTGTGGGACTGACGGGGTTAAAACTGAGTTGGAGGGGCTGAGGGAAATTGTGGAGAATCGAGGGGTGGGAGTGAGCAGGTAGAGCCCTTAGAGGAGATAAAGAACAAATCATTCAGTCAATCAGCCCAGACTGCAATGCAATCATCAGGTCTCATCTGTTTTCAACAGCAATGCTGGCTGTTATTGAGCTGTTGTGCCTCAAACAGGGAGGTTGTGCTGTGTGTGGGGGGGAGGGTGGGTGTTAACCCTCACTGTGCCGTAGACAGACAATTACATCTGATGAAATCCTGGTGGATGAGCTCTCATTTATTTTTCATTGGGATTGTTTCATTATGATACATTTATTGCACGATATGCACTGTATGCCATGCCTTTTCTCACTTTATGTTCACAGCCGTTGTTTTGTTCCGGTGATACAGTCACATGTAAATCGTGAATCAATATCATATCACAATATAATGACGTCATCAGTGTTTAGTCAAATATAGAAGGATATAATTTACACTAACACATAAGCATTAACATTAACTGTGTTGCATCACATCTTATTGTTTAGTTGTTATGACAATATCCCAGCTGTTGCTGTGCTGTGTTTTTCCCTGAGTTAGTTTGAGCCTCTGTCCACCGTCGCTCTCTGCCTTCCTTCCCAGACGGCGGCCGAAGCGGGGGCGAGGCTAGCAAGCCAAACTTTGGCTGTCAGGTGACCATCCAATCGGAGCAGGAGAGGCAGTTGATGAAGGTCTACCGCAGGGGGGAGAAGAGGGAGAGGAAGAAGGGGAAGGGGACAGAGGATGACCCCTCAGACATGTCCTTCAACTTTGACCCCAAGGAGATGAGATCGCAGAGGTAGCCATATTGCCATTCCTCAAAGTGGTCTGTTTGCTGGCCTTTACCCATTTCAGCCACTTTCCTCTGTTTGCTTCTCTGTTGGTAATTTTAGATGTTATGTCTGAGACTAAAGGACCCCATCACAACATGTAGTGTTGTATATATGTGTGTGTGTGTGTTTGTATATATATACTCCTTAGCAACTTTTTTTTAAATTTATTTAATCTAGGAGGCAAAAAGAAATAGGGCAATGATGTGTTTAATTAAAAACCGAACTGTGAAGGAATAGATTAGTGGAGCGGTAATGCTTCCCACCTCTGCGGCTCACCGGTGTCATTAAAGCCGTCAAACAGGCACTCTTCCTCAAATACAAACACACCTCAGAGATGGGACGGGCTTCAGTTGTGTCATAGTTTCCCATGCACTTGGTCCAGCGTTGTTGATTGTTGATGCACCTCTGTTTCCTTGGGGCCCCCAGAGAACAGGCCCTCCTGACCGCGCGCCGGGAGCCTGTGTTCAGCAGGGAGCGCGTGTACGAGCGCGTCCGCTACCCCAACGTGTACGACTGCTACGCAGAGGCGGCCAAGAGCCCAGCGTTTGTCGGAGGAGCCAAGGTGAGGCCCGGTTTACAGGAGGGAGAAACTGTGCACACACACATATACACAAACATACACACACACACACACACATATATAAATACAAACACACACACACACACACACACATATATATAAATACACGCACACACACTTACACACACACACACACACACACACACACACACACACACACACACACACACATATATATATATATATACACACACACACACACACACACACACACACACACATCCTTCTCACTGTGATGTCACCTTGTGGCACAACGAAGGTGTATTACAGAACACATACTAGCAGGGTAAGATGAGATAAAGATAAGATTTTATTAATCCCGTGAGGGATATTTAATTCAACACAGTATAAGCCACCTCCTTACCTTTTTACCTCTGAAAATGTTGTATTCCATGATGCTCGGAGACAAACCTGCACAGGCTCTGGTGTGCCGAAGGGGTTTGTAGGGCTCCTGTTTAATCTTCCATATAGGCCACCTTCTTGCCTTTTACCACTGAAATGTTCCTTTATTTTGAATCAAGCCCTGCTCCTCTATGGAAAGGGCATCAGATCACAGATCTGCCAGCGTGCCCATTCGTGACATCTCCCAGCAGATAACCCAGAAGCCTTTGCTTTAATCCAGGTTTTAGGATCTCCTCATTTTAAATCCAAGTCTGTCTAAACCTCTGGCAGATTAATACAGACCTCTCCTAGGTGTGTCCCTCCTAGTGGAGAGAAGGGAGAAGCCAGATATAGGAATTGATGGAGATTTCTTTAATGTCCCTTGGTTGATTGCCAAAAACATAATATATTCTGGCAAACGGATTGTCGGCCACGGCAGGTTTGCCGTGTTTCAAATATATGCTCCTTTTTTGAGTGTTGGAAGGTCATTTTATCCGTGATACCTTGGATTTGTGTTAATGTGCACGTTTATGGCGTTCAGCTGCTCCTGCCAGAGGGCATCCGGAGGGAGAACAACAAGATGTACGAGGAGGTGGAGATTCCACCCAACGACCCCACGAGCCTCGGCTTTGAGGAGAAACCTATTTACATCTCCGAACTAGATGAGGTAAGAAATTAAGTATATATCTATAGGCTGATATATATATTATATATATATATATTTTTTTTTTGTCTTATTGAAATCCTCATGCTTCTGCAAATGTTTGTTTAAATATACAATTGTTTATTGTATACAATATACAGTCTTGTTATGGTTACCTACATGTGGACAAGTGGACACATAGAATACCATGTTTTTTAAATAAGCCCGTTTTCAAGGGTGTCACACTTGTCTTGCCTGTAATTCCTACTTTGTCAGGTCAGTTTGTTGGTATCTAAATGTGTACACAGAGTCTCTAGCCACCTCCTCTTCAGTAGGTACCAGAGGCCTGGGACTGTAATGACCAGTGAGTGATGTTCTCTTTTAATGGAAGTGCTGTAGCTCTCAGCCAACTGTCAGCAGACACAATGACCTGTCAGTCTGATTGACATGTTGACTGGCACATACATACACACACCCACACGCACACACATACAAGCACACGCACACATACAAACACACACAAACACACAAGCACACACATACAAACACACATACACACGCACACAAGCACAAACACACACAAAGACATACACACACACACACACACACACACACACACCTATCCTCTTGGTACAGCAGCCTTCACCCTTGTAGGGGTCAGCTGGCCGGACAGACAGGTGTTCAATCCGCCCCCCTCCTCCCCATCGGTCGTTTGGGAGAGGGGAGGCCAGAGGACGGAGATGACTGCAGCACAAGTCTGCACACATCATTGTCTCTGAAAGTCATTGCACCCATCCTGTCCAGGAGAGTGGAATTTGTAATCCATCATCGCAGCAGAACGAGTGAATATCTAGTGCTAGCAAAGAGTTGTCCTTTTATTTGTAAATCTGGTCTTTTGTTTATGAAGTCGCCCTCCAATTGGATCTGTGGGCCGTAAACCGATCAATTTTTGCCGCACTTCAAGTGACCCATGTAACTGTTCACTGCTCTTAACCTTCCTGTCACTCATGCTAATGAGTGCCATAGTAAACAGGGGTCACTCGGCTGTGTGGGGTGTGTGTGTGTGTGTGTGTGTGTTTAAACTATTTATCTGTATGCAGATGAGGACGCCATGACCAATTGATATGAGCATGCCTCTGCCTTGCCTACATAATCACTCCTGTTGTTTTCACAGTTTTAAAAGTGTGTGTGTGTGTGTGTGTGTGTGTGTGTGTGTGTGTGTGTGTGTGTGTGTGTGTGTGTGTGTTGGAGTGCTGCCTGTCAATTGCAATTTTCATCAGTGCTCCTTTAGTACTTGACTATTAATGTGTCCATTAGGCATACAGTTGTATGCATAAGCACAGAAGTGCAGTTTTGTTGGAGCAGCATTATGCATGCAAGACGGTCACGCATGGGTTCTCTGGCGCTGACAGCATCGTACCCGGCACCCGCAACCCCTCCATTCACCATTTGTAGATGCTGACCAGCGTGATATGTAATCTATAGCAATTATCTGGCTATGCCCCCACCAAACACGCTGGTTTCCACACTTTCCGAAGAAGTATTATTTGATGTACTTTACAGTTGATTGTCTTTAGTTTCTGTCCAATATGTTTATTTATTTTGTCAGTTAGCTCTGTGCAGAAGTTGAGCAAATGTTGAACTCTAGTTGAACAAGGGAAGTCCAAGCTCAAAGTGGATATCTAGCTAGTTGTATCATTAATGCTAATTCATTACCAGTTATTCCAATTATATCACCCTTACATGTTGAGTCTGTTTTAGTGGATTTCCACATTGAACTGCTGTTTATATGTTTTGAATTGGCTAGGGGAAAACTGTTTCTAGAGGGAATACATTGTCATGAATAGTTATGGTGAGTCCAAATATTTTCAGGTAGTAAGTGCATTTCTGTAAACCACCAATAACCAGTCCCTGTAAGTCCAATCCATTCAGATGTTGTCAGAGGTGGAAGGTAAACATGTGCTGGTGACTTGGTAACATCAACCAGATTTCTTAACAGATAAACTGTAGCTTTGTCCTTTCAGTGCTGAGGTTAGCATGTGTTCGGCCCATCGTACAATATAGTAAGTAGTATGTGCAAGGAGACTCGTTGAGCATCTATACATGTAGGAATAAAACAAAAGGCAAATAAGTGAATGAGGATGTACAACACTGGCTGCAGGTACATATGATATTGGTATTGGTTGAGTCTTCCCGCCGTTACCATTTAGAGGAATGAGTCGAAATGGATCGGGAGGATTTATCTCCCTCCTGGGAGCTAATTTCCTGGAGAGGAGGAAACAATTAATTAAGGAATCCCACAGAGAAGGATGTTTTGTGTGTGGTTCTTTTTTATAGAGCTTCAATCAATGAAGCCTGTCTTTTATTATTTTTATTATTATTATCCCCCTATAAGCCAATACAGAACTATTGCCCACACCCTACCCTGCTAAATCCTGGTACTAAGTGGCTAACAAAAAGACTCCGAGGTGCCATCTCTGTCTGCTCTCATCTTCTAAAAGGCTTGTCTGTTTGCCTTCTCTTCCAGTCCTATCCTGGGTTTTGTTCTCCTAATCTAGCCAGTAGGCCGCCCGCCTTCATCTTTATTGAGAAAAGTCCCTGTGCAACAGATAGCTACAGATAGCTACAGATTGATATGGAGCCTCTTGTGCTCAGCAGTGTAAATTAGTCCAGACGAAGTGGCTCCGCTATTCATTAACTTAAGCCCCAGTGCATCTCCAAAACAAAGTGCTTTGCTCGTCTAAAGCGCCCTCTACACAATGGCTAATAAGTCTTTAGGTGTTGTTAAGCAAGCCTTTGAAAGGCAGACAGAAATGTCTGATGCGCTTTCTCTTTCTCCCGTCCCCTAACACACCCATTTCTGCAGAGCGCAGATTGTCATTTATTGAAAGCTGTAATGGGAGAAACAGGGGCACGCCGGTCCTGGTGTGCTTTTAATAGCGCAGTGAAACATTAAAAGTGGTGAATTTATTAGGGTGCTTTTTAACTAATGAATCAGGGCCGTGGCGCCGCACTGCCACCGCTGTGGTAAAAGCCTCCTTAATTTATCTGAATAAATATGTTTGGCGGCTGAGGGCGATGTTGTCTGAGCGAGTGCAAATGTTGCTTCTATTGTAGCGCTGACGCGACTAATCACACGCTAAAAGCACCTCAAAACTCATGCCGTGGTAACTCAGATGTAGGCATAAGCCTGATGCAGACAAATGCGCACACAGGCATGCACACTCACACACACACACACACACATACACACGTTTTTCTGTTTTCTGTCTTCTAATTGATAGGAAACAACTCTCAAGGTTTGCATCAGTCGTGAGAGGGGAGAGTTCCCGTCGGGGAAGTGTTTTCAGTGAGTAAAGATTCAGAAGCACAGAGAAGTCTGTTCCTGCAATGGGAGGTCCCTCATGGGGGAAGTGTATGAAAGTAGGAGAGTAAGTGATGAGTGAACGTACCCCACCGAGCTCAAATTGTATATTTGCTCTCTCCCACTCACAGTTATTATATAACTCTAAGGAGTTCTTCCCTGTTTGATTTGATCCGGCTCGGGTCTCACACACAAAACGATGAAGTGGTAATCTTCCCTGCCTTGATTGAAAAAACAACTAAATATATATATATATATATATATATATATATATATATATATACCACTGAGAGAGTTGATGGAGCCGGTTCACGCACATTCTTTTTTCATGTATTATTTTCTTTTTTATGATACACACACGAGCATTCCAGCAAAAGGGTACTCCTGCTGGATCCTCTGACCTGCATGCAGTCTGAAACGTGATGCTGGGAACGACCATAAAGGAGAAACACAGTCTGGAGAGTTCAGTGGCCGGCTGACGTGTTTTGCACTCATGCGCTCCCAGAAGCGCTGGTGGGGACCGAGAACTATAAACTGGCCCAGCTGATGTGAGCGGGGGCGGGGGAGGGGGTGGTCATTCAGGTTCTATCATCCTCTGGTGTCAATCTTCCCCTGTTCTCCCACGTTTGGCCCGTCCTCCCACCCAGCAGCCCTGTCGATCCCTCGAGATGGGCCAGAGGAGTGAAGCAGCAGCGGGCCATCTATAATTAATCCACCTTGATTGCGTTTCCTAATTCACTTTTGATGAGTTCCCTTTTTACATCACACGTGTGTGTGTGTGTGTGTGTGTGTGTGTGTGTGTGTGTGTCTTGGTTTCTGATCTGAGAGCTGGAGCTTGTGCAGGGAATGGTGGGCAACGCCACAGTTTGCTGAGGAACATTTAGGTGTACCAGCGCTTGGGCAAGATGCTGGATGGCTTGGTTTATTCCATCTGTAACCACCGCTGGACACTCAAACCACCTTTTTGTCTGTATATGCATATATATTGTCTGTATATGCAGAAACAGGTATGGTTGTGGGTAATGCTCGCCTGGTAGGGCTTTTGCAGGGCTCATGAGGGTCTAGTGCTTTTTCAGCAGGTGCCCATGGATTAAGTGATGGATGGCCTCGCTCTCCCTCTCGTTTTCTCTTTTTACTATCTCCTGGCCAGGCTCACTGCTCTCTCTCCCCCGTTCCCCCTTCCCGCTCCCCCCTGCTTCCTGCTGCTGATCTGTAGGGAAATGAATGGGCCTCCTGTTTGCTGCATCTGCATCTCACTCCATCAAACGCCGCCATACATCTGGTGTGTTTGCGTGTGCGCTTGTGTGCTTGTGTTTGTGTGTGGGTATTTGTGCTTACGAACATTTTGCATGTTTGTGTCAACACATACATGTGTATGTGAGTGTATGTGTGTGTTTGGCCAGGTAATTTAGTACCCTGTGCGTAGGCTTGGAGAGGACTGATAAGCTCTTTGCTAAACCTGCCAATTATAAGTTGTTCACGCAGTCAATGCAAATGGAATAGAACCAGAAAGTAATTAAAAGGATAGCATGAAAATGACAACAATTATATCTCTTAGCTTCCCATTACGGATTCAGGGGGATTTAATTAGTGCAGCGGGCTTCTATAGACATTCAAAAACATGCTGTAATGTACAGTAACAAAGTCACTAGAATACAAACTGCTGCATCTATAGCTGAATTGAAGTGATATGCACACATCCTGGTACCAGGAAACCAAAGGACATGTACTGAAGTTGGTATTTAGATATTGGTGTTGAATAATTACTGTGATCTTTGTGGGTCCAATTAGTGTGTTTTAAGTGGCTGATGGAATGGCAGGCTATTCCCATTCCTCCCAGTTTGCCCATATGGCCAGAGGCTGTGTATCCACTTTGTTAATGAGCCCGTCAGCTTTCATCACACTCAGCATAGGCCGACCTAGTCCGAGAGATGGACTGGGAAAACAGCTGTCTTTCCCGAATGGTCCAACACCTCACCTCAAAGCTTGCTGATTACCGTTGCTACACACTGTATACAAATCATGTCCACTCACTTTTGTCCCTCGCTCTCCAACACAAAAAAACGCAAAGGCACTTTGTTATGCGGGCATTCTTATCCGTGTCATTCTTTACCCCCACATTGTATACACGTCTTTGAGTACCTTTTCATACACCAACCACAGTATCCACTCTGTTGCGGAGGGCTGCCCCTCTCACAATGGGGCACCAGCTGGGACTAAGAGATGCGTTCTGCCCTAAACTGGCGACAGCTGCTCTCATTTAATATTTTATTTAACCCGACCACTGAAAGGTTGACCACAGATGCTTTTGGCCCTCTATTAGCCAGCTGGGCATGGCAGTGTATCTGCTGTCAGCGTTTAAATATCGGGGATAATGTAGTGCTCTGGGGTGGTTTATGTTGACCACAGTCGGGCACTTTGAGAACCATTAATATGAGGAGAGACATGCATTTGGCACTTGTGTTCCAGTCCAGGGATTCAGCTATTGTTGATGTTATTGTATCTCAAGAGATCAGACGTTTGCCAAACACGATAAGACTAAAAACTATAACACGATAAACTACACAACGTGATGTCAAAGTTCTTTTCTTAAGTGGGTAAACCAGGAGAATCAAAACCAGCACACCCATGTTGAAGATTTCATTGTTTACCCTGAATTTCAATGTAAAAGTAAGTCTTCCCCCCCAGGTAATGTAAATTGGATTTTGAAGCTCCAAGTGGAGCTTCGGTGTATATGAGTTAAAGTGACAGTCACACGGTCCAGACACTGACAGATTGATCTGAGATCAGTTAATTGGCACACTAAAACAACACAGAATTGTTGCATATTAACAAGGGTTTCTCAGTCTCACTTAAAATGCACACTTCTAAAAGTGGTTGAGAATGCATTCTCTGACTGATCAAGGTTCATGGTTCTTCTGGCCCTGTAAAAAAAAAACTAGTATTCAGGGGGAATTTCAATAAACAGAAATACATTAAATACTGTGCTGGCGGCGGGACTACCTGTATTTCCTCCCAAATGGCTTCCAGACAGTACATATGAACGGTGAGGGAGATTTCTGTTTCCAGCTCGACTAGAAAGCAAAATAAATGTCGGTGGTTTACGAAGCTTGGTGATGCTGGAACGAGACTAAATTCAGCTTAAACAATGTTGTAAGATCCTTAGTATCTCCAATAAACATACTCCTACAGGACACAACATTTCCTCCAGGTGTGCTGTGACGCATCCCTCGTCAAAAAGGTTTTATTGATGTTGTGGATGTTTGTGTTTACTGCTGCACACCAACCACCCCGTGCAGTACAGTAACTAGCCCTCCTGGCGTAAATACTCGGGAGACGGCATATGGCAGAGAATCACTGCTTTTCCAATTGGAAGAGGCATGCACATGAATTACCATAACAATGAAGTCACAAGTATTTTTGAAGAAAGACAGGTTGAATAGATTAAAAGCACAAACCAAAAAATGAAGAAGTGATTTTCAGAGACCATTAAAAGGCAGGAACTTCTTATTTACAACATGTGTGCTTTACCGCAAGGTGAACATTGGGGCGGGCATACATTTGCATGCATTAGCATGTTTAAAGCGAACAGGGACACTGGCTTCTCGTTTCAAACAGACAAAGTCGATAAATCAAAAACGAGGGCCCGGACGCTCAAGCGATTGTGGCGGAGCTTTCTCGTCGCCACGCAGATGCCAGAGAGGAGCAGGGGCTGCACGGCAAGAGCTCCGGTGAATCCTGGTGGTCCGTAATACCAGAATGAATATTTATAAGTAGTCACTCCACGGACTTGGCCTTAGGGGAAATCATTTGGGGAACCGGAGGTAACTAGGAGGGCCATCCCTTTCTTTTAGAGAGGGAACATGAGAGCAGCCCTGCAGTCATTTAGACTGAAAACAAGTATGAGAACCAGGCTAATATAAATTCCTACCCATTTAGTTAGAGGATGTGTGGGTGTATGGTGCACAGAGCGTAGGCGGTATGTTTTGTTTGCTTCCTTTTGACGATGCGTTAGCCTCGTTAGCAGCCAAACAATAGAAAGCGCTTTTATCGCAAGGTCTGACGGAGATGCTTGTTTAATTGAAACCAGCAATTTGCGTCGCACACCTGGCCATGTGCTGCATGGAAAGATTTTAACCGCTGAACATGATGTGAAATCATGAAGACATGGCGCGTGCCCCCCCCCCCCCCCCCCCCCCCTCCCCATTGACTGCTACTATGTAATATCCCTCTGAAAAACCCACACACCTCATTCAGCTCTTGCATCTCAAGTGGACTCTTAATAAAGTTGCTCTTTGATGCATTAATAACCCCTTCCCCTCTGCTACTCCATGGAGTAAAGCAGAAGTTGAGGCTGGTGCCGCACGTGCCACACACTCCTTAATTATTTCTTTCTATGAGTGGTGGTGGAGCGAGACGGAGAGGGCAGGAGGAAAGTGATGACATGCTTCTAATGAATCCCTGAATAAATGATACTGCTGTCTAAGCTCTGGGCATCCCGATCCACCCTGGAGCTGAGGATAGAGGTGGAGACAAGGGAGGGAGGGAGGGAGGGAGGGAGGGAGGGTAGAGACCCGTGAGGGAGGGAGGCACGGAGAGACGGGGAGAATCAGCTGGCGCATCGTGCAGGGCGGAGCAGCTCGCCCAGTACAGAAGGGGCCCATTTGTCTTTGCTCTGTCTCAGAAGGCGTTTTTCCCTCAATAGGGGGAAATTGGCTGCCTGTGCCGTGGCTTAACCATAACCAACTGCAAACAACATGGACGTAGCGCCCGTGACATCTCCCATTGTTTTACACACTACCATTATGAAGCTGTTGATTTCACCTTATTGGCGCCGCCGTTCCTTGTGATATTTGCAAACGGCGAAGGAAACTATCCATATTTGGCACATGTGAGGGCGAGAATTGAATGGCCACCTCGCGGTAGTCTATGGCCACAACTCATTAATACTCATTCCTTAATAACTTTTTAATGAAATAAAATGGTCAAAAGGTATGTATGGTAAGTATGGAGATGATATAGCCACTTTGATCCTCTACGAGAATCAAATCACATTGCCTCAGAATGTTAACCGGTCTTTCTGCATCCGAGCAATGCAGTGGCTGCCCCATGGGCTGACCGCAGTTGGGTCTTTTATGCATGCTAAGTCTATGTATGGCTCCGCCTGCCCTTCAGAGAGAGACCACTGCTCTACGTATCTGAGGCACCGCCAGATGGAAGGCTGTTGTCCACGCACCGTTACCATAGTGAGGCCATGTAAAGATCAGCCCTGAGTGACAGCTGTTTCCACCACTCGCACCACTCCATCCATTTTATGATTTCGTTTTGCTGTTTCGCCTCTCCTGGCCGCACCTCTACGTCAACCTCTAGCCTCAGTTGGTCTGGTCGAAGGAGGTAACTTGTCAATCATGGACTCCATAGACAGCTGTTCACTCTCCCCACACCGCTGATCACATGGCACTTTAAGCGCTGAAATCGTTTGGGTTGTTTCTCCCTACAAGACAACAATTATGAAATGCAATCACCGTTTACTCTGCTGAAAAATGTACAAATATGCTTCTGCCACTAATTTGCTTAGAACATGAGCATAGAATAATGGTTGATTAAGAAACTCATTATTTTCGCCATTGTCTTTCTCCCTTTGTGTGTTTGTGTGTGTATGTGTGCATGTGCGCGTGTGTACCCAGATTGGGCAGCTGGTGTTCAAGGGGATGGAGCGTCTGAACCGCATTCAGTCCATCGTGTTCGAGACGGCCTACAATACCAACGAGAACCTGCTGATCTGCGCGCCCACCGGTGCCGGCAAGACCAACATCGCCATGCTCGCCGTCCTCCACGAGATCCGGCAGCACGTGCAGCCCAGTGGCGTCATCAAGAAGGATGAGTTCAAGGTTCTGATGGCTGTGGATGCGCACACACACACTTTAATGCACGCACATGTACATACACATTCATGCACAGGCATGCACACACATTCACGCACGCACGCACACATGCGCACACACACACACTCACAAACATATTATTAAGACATCAGAACGTTTCTCGTAAACTTCTGCGCAAACATGCACACTCACACACTGAGATACACACCCACACACACACACACACTCACAACACGCCCGCCCGCATTCAAACATTAACGGCTGCAACATCCAGCACCCGCCAGTGACTATAGGCCACTTTTCATACATCACCATTAAACCTTCTCCGTCCAAGTGGCTGGCGTCATATTTCTCAATAAATTGTGATTTGTGTTGGTTGCCAGGGAACAAATGATACTACAACGTTGGCTCATTTATCATTAGTGTCCTTCTACTCCCTCCTTCCCTCCATCCTTCTATCCTTCCCTCCCTTGCTCCTTTCTCTCTTCCGCTCATCTTCTAATCCCTCTCTCAATCTCTCTCACTCTCTATATTGCTCTCTCTCTTTCATTCTCTCTCCTACTATAGATCGTCTATGTGGCTCCCATGAAGGCCTTGGCAGCTGAGATGACTAAATACTTCAGTAAGCGCCTGGAGCCGCTGGGCATCAGTGTCAAAGAGCTCACTGGGGACATGCAGCTCACCAAAGGAGAGATTCTGCGCACACAGGTACCTTACTCCATGGGGGTAT
The DNA here is from genome assembly GCA_026745465.1 of Lota lota. Classification (NCBI taxonomy): domain Eukaryota; kingdom Metazoa; phylum Chordata; class Actinopteri; order Gadiformes; family Lotidae; genus Lota; species Lota lota. The sequence goes on from JACYXH010000648.1 coordinate 646,815, forward strand.
TGGGAGTGAGGGTGGGGGTGGTGGAGATGCACACATAAACCCACCAGCCCTCATATAAACATAAAGAAAGTAACATGGGTACTTTGTCTCACAAATCAGACTTTTTAATCTAAAGTCTGATTGCAGACGAGCTCAAATCTCGGTGAACGGGGCGTTTCTCTTTATTTTGCTTCATGTTTGTTTGACCAATCATGTTGCTGTAGGCAGGGCTCTGTACGTAATTAGCTATTAACAGCGAACACAAACTCAGCCAGCAGTAGTGAACTGTAAAGTGTCTGTAAAGGTTTCATATCAACACAATGTACACTGGCCGCTGTAGACGTACACGTATTAAAATTCCATTCTGAAAGCTTCATCCACTTGCGCAAATTAGTTTCTCTTTGGTCGAATATCTCTGTAACGAAACAGGAAGCAAGGCGTAACTCCCTCCTCGGTTTTTAGTTTCTGACCCAGGCTCTTTGCCGTCTCCCCTCAGAAGTTGTACCAGCCATACTGTAAACAATACAGACGTATCATCCGTGACGTCATTACATTTATTAACATCACCCAAGGGTTTACAAGCGACCGGTTTGAGGGTGAGGATTTCTACGTAGCGTCACCATTGTTTGAGATTTTTGCGACCAGCAGCAGAATTTCATTCAAGGCAGGACTTGAATGGCCGCCTTGCACTAGTCCGTGGCAAAAACATATTCATATTCAATCCTTAATAAATTGTCAATAAAAATTAAATAAACAAATATTAAATTCGACTGTCGATCAGGACCTCTCAAAATGCATGATATGCAGATAAACTAGCCACTGAGATCCAAATAGAACAAAGAAAAATATGATGGGGTCATTCCACCATTTCATCCCACCATTTGTAAATGTTCCTAAATTTTCTTGTGGTGCTTTCTAGTTCTTTAAGAAAATGGCTTAAAAGAGGCATTTGTAATCGTAATTCAAGGTTACAACATTCAACATTTGTATTAATGTTGGTGAACTATTTGTAAATGCTATTTTATCAAACACTTTATGACGTGGCTTTATCGCAAGCTGGTTTTACCAAGTGCTTCTTGCCCTGAGACCAACATTGTGAGTGATTGTGCAGGTGAACCGTATGCCTCATCTAACACCTAATACTTCCCATAACAATTTGAGTCTTTGTTGTTTACAAATAAATGAGGCAAACCCATGTTTAGACATGTGAAACCTTTTCCTGAAATATCCCCCTCATTCAGAACATTTGGCTACCTTTGCACGTAATGAGATTGGTGCTAGAATCTCCGTTATTCAGGAAAATGTATGGGGTCGCGGCTCTTGTTGTTGTCATCGCAATCACAGTCTTGCTCAGAATCATCTAGTGGCCACTAGAAGAACTACAGTTAAATGTATAAGGCTGATATTAACGTATGTGATTGTCTTACTGATGACTAGAAATGAAAAGAAAAGACTTGCCCTCTATTCTCCATGGACTCCCACTTTTGGCAGTAGCTTTTGTTCTCAGAATCCATTTTCACGATCAATCTGAACATTATACTTGTTATTAAAACATTGATTTTAGGGGACAACGAGACAAAGAGTGTAACGCAGTGTGGTCAACGGATGTTTTTTTGCATATTCAATGCTAGACCGATGCACTCATTGATTCCATTTTGGTCCCAATTAGTCCATAAGATAATTAAAGTCTTGATGAATGATTTTTAATCAGTATTCACAACTATTATGCATTATTCACTTGGGAGACAATATTCCAAAGTGATCATGCTTTCTCGTCCTCTCACACTCTACCTCTGTTGTTATTGTATGTCCTCTGTTTCCAAGTTAAGTGGTGCCATTTTTACCTATAACGTTTGAGTTGCCATTTTGTAGGATGTTTTGAGGTATAGACATGAATACGCTGATTCAAAGCAGGCAAAGGGCAGTGCCTTTAGATGCGGGCACTCTTATTCAAATGGGAGAGGAGAAGCTGGGATGGAAAATAAAAATTGTTGGCTAAGGAAATTGAAATGACACTTGCAAGTGCTTGCTTTTTTTAATCCCATCAAAGCATTGCAACACAATTACTTCCGTTTGCTCAAGTGTTAGTGCAGCCTTGGCAAATTGCACCCTTATTCAAAGAGTCTGCCAGTCTACTTTAAGGCAAATTGGTTCTTTTTTGCATTAAAACGATAGCAGGGCTGATGTAAGGGACCTTTGTACAGAACTTTAATGTGACTGCTGTTGCATCTGTATTTATTGCGGTTTTTATGTTTGTGATGTGCTTTACCAGTGCAGGCATGTCGCATTTAAAAGCCAAAACGATGCAGCTATTATATGCTTTTTTAGTTCAGGTAACAATGAAATATTATTCAAATAGCTATTTGTGGTTAGGAAATCAAGGAAAGCTAATAAAGTCACTGAGGTAAGTGTGTTTGCTCCTTTTTTATTTAGACCGACCTTGAAAGATAACATGGTTCATTGATTATGGACGGTGTAGTGACTACGATATCCATTAATTTATTCTTTGTGTAAATCACCCTTGGGCTCACTGGATATATATGAGACACAAATAAAAAGATCTTCATTTATTAACAATCCTGGTTCCATAACAAATTCAACCAAATATTCTACAACTAAAGAATGTTGTTGTAAACAAGCAAAATAAGAAAGCAACGTTCCAAGTCAAGCAAGACAAGGTCTAAAGACTGTGTGCTATCCCAGCCAAACCACCCCTCAAGGCCCCATGTCCTTTCCTTTAAGGACAACATGTCCTGTAGAGGGAGCACACACTAAACAGCAATTAACAAAACACACACACAGTACTGAAAATGGCCAATAAATGTTAACAAAGAAATTGGCTCCTACAGACGTTATATTGGTAATTGTCCATCTTGCTTAGTTTAATATGTAGGGTGGGGTAGAATCATTGAGCTAATGTAATAGTACACATTTTATAATATTCTATAATCCTGCTTTACAAGGTTAGGGTGACGAAATATATGAATCAAATGTTCAGTCAATGTATGAAGAATATTACTTTGTCAATGAGCTGAATTGTAATCTCAAACATTATTCCTAGCAACCCTAAAGAAACCTTCTTCATCATTATTTAATAATGCACTGAGAGCATTAACACTAAAAACACCAAACTGGAAATTAATAAATCCACGTTGGCCAATGTCTGCGTTTTCAAGCACGTTGTCAGATAATCTACATTAATAAAACAAGATGAACCGTGGATTAGGATGAATATATTATTAGGCCTGTCCATTGTTAAATGCTAATCCCTTCCCCTGATATCGAATGTCATCTCGTCATTACAACTTTTATCACATAGCATCATTTTTGCAGCCCTTGTGTATGAGGCCTATTTGTCGATCAAGATAACACAGATTACGCAGCTACATCATCCTAACAATCTTCAGTCTACAACTTTGGTAATTATTCCATGCAACAAGGGAGATGGAGCATATGTATAACTGAAGTATTCTACTTAATACTTTTTCATATTTGTACAACAATTGTCTCAATGTGGCCCAAGCTCACCTCCCACTCATGCCACAGTAAAGCCATCTCTCCAACGTTAATTAGGGAGAGAGCTAGTGATGGAGGGAGGGGGTTGCTAGAGCAAAACAGAGAGTTTAAGGCAGAAGGAACAAGGGAGACTGTTAGTTGAGCGGGAGATTGAGGTATGGGGAGAGAGGGTGAGAGGTGGTTGATGGGGTCTGACAGACCGGATGCTGAGAGGAAATCACTAAACGGGCTGCCAGCAACAGATTTATCCGTCTATCACATGCAGAAGAACAGGATTCTATAAAGGGTGGCGAAGCTGAGGCTTTTCAACATGTCCAGGCCTTGTGGGTGGACTAAATCAGAACATATAATGGATTGATTTATTCAGGACAGTTCTCGTTGATCTTGAGAGGTCATGGAAACTATTTTATATACAAAGAGAATGATTAGTTCTTTAAATAATAGATTCAATCTCTGAGTCCCAGTTAACTCTGTCTACTCTCAACCTCTCTTACGTCTCCCCATTTGTCCAGTCTCTTCATTTTTGACAGTTTTGTGTGTGTGCACAGAGCATCCCAGATGAGAGTCTGGCAGCATTTAATGAAGGTCAAAGTGATGCCTGACATTGTAATACCAGTTGTCTTCCATCGCTGCTCAGGGCTTCTTTTCAATATTTTGCCATCGCCTCCCTCTGGCATGAAACACACACAAGCACTAGCACACAGTCACACACATGCACGCACAATCACACACACATACGCTCACACATACACAATCACAATCTTCTGTACTTTTCTTGACAGTCCTGCCAAGAGAGAAAATAACTAAACTAAAGTTTTTGCATGGGGGGGGGGGGGGGGGGGGGCAACACTACTCCGTTCCTCACCATCCAGTGCTACTGCTACAGCACTGCTGGTTTAAAGGGGCCGGGGCTCTGTGCAATCATGCCCACAGACCACATCTTAAACCGCTACCGGCAGGTATTATAAAACCATCAGTCCTCGTGGTCTTAACCAAACACGCTGCACAGAGCCGGTGATGGGATTGGGATGGATTTCAAATTCAGTATGATTTTTCATTTAGTTTTCCAAGTAAAGGATCAGACTGATATCAGCCGCTCCAGTGTGATTGAGGAGTTCACACACACACTTAGAAGGGCTTCCAAGATAATTAGTGGGGGAGGGGGGACATAAAGTGGTGGTGCTACTCTCAAGAGGAGGGATGAGAAGCAAGGAGAGTGCTATATGAGGATTGTTCAGAACGTGGTAGTAAAGGGGAATTATGAAAACTATCTGTCGATTTATTTTTTTATCTCGTTGCAGATTGTACTTCTAAAACTCCATTAAAATGATGAAGAGGGAAATTCAGAGATGAATGGAAATGGCTAAATGGAAGTGGCTTTTGTTGAGCCTCTACAGGATGAGAGGCTAATATGATCTTGTGGCGTGTTTTCTAACATTCAGTGTCTATCTGTCTTAAAGCATATTTCAGTATCATTTGAATTGGCAGAATGATTAATTGTCCCCACTTGATACCTTGCTCTTGTTTGCTTGCGTTTACAGCTCTGCTGTTAAGCAAACAGCTTTTTTAACTAGCATAGTTTAATGTTCGCATTGGTGTACAACGCTATATTCCATGTACATGTAAAAAATAAAATCATGTGTAGTTATAACTCGACTGATTAACTAATGTTTTCATGACATATTGAACAATTTGTTGCAACCAATGTTGATGCTTATGGTGGATGGCAAGATAAAACATCCACTTATCCACCTACTGTCATGACTTGTATATATCCTCCTCCCCTCATATACTTCTTAGAATTACAGGAAGAAATTATGGAAGTTGGATCATCCAGTTTTCAAGACTAGCTTTTCATGTGAACCCTCGACAAAGATGGAGGGGACACACACACACCAACACACATATGGAGTATGCGCATGCTTTGACAAGCCATTAGTTCACATATCGGAAGAGTGAACAAGTCTCTCCAGCTTGGGCCCCCCTCCCACCATTTACACCAACCCCCTGTGTAGCCACCACCACCCCTCCACCCTCCTCTACCAGCCTCTTCAGCCCACCCACACCCTCCTCATGGCTGCGATAGTTACCATGGAAACAGTAAAGGGGGGTTCCGGAAGCTTTGGGCGTGTGCATTGCAGTGTTCAGGAGGGTGGCATTCTGGCACTTTCCAACCCTCCGTCATCTTCTCCCTCCTTTTTGGACAAGAAAGAGGGAGGTGGTGGCGGGGGGGGGTGATGAGAAGTTGAAGGAATGGTAGAAGTTGTGCGGGGACAGCCTGACATGCTAGCCAGACACACAGATAGCGAAGCGTACCGTCAGCAAGACATGCCGGAGGACGGACAGGGAGAGAAAGAGGGCGAGAGAGTAAGCTGTGCGCTATAAAGGGAACTCAACGAGACAGACCCACAGACGGCAGCATGAGTAATTAGGAGTTAAGTGCTTCTAGTTGGGGAGACCTGTCAGGGTCGGTGTTCTGCATGGCTACACACATCACTGCCACCCCGCAGCCTCCCACGACACACACAGTGCAAGGGTCGCCGTTTAATAGCGTCAAACTCATCAGCGCCTTTCAGGTTACCGTGAATTCAACGCTTTTACGACTTGAGGAAATGCGCTATTAAAAAAACCCATTTGTTTTCGTTTCTTTCCCGTATAGGTGTCGTATTCATTATTTTAATACCATGTTTAGCGTAGTCTGGTTGAAATGTCATCTGCAAACGAAACCAAACAGAAATATGTTTGAGGTGCCCAGATCCAAAAATCACAACTGTGCAATTATAACTAGAAGAATTACACATGAATTAGAATCCACGGTTGAGTCGAACAACTGGGCTGTTTCTGCGTGCCACCTTGTGTGTGTTTGTGCAGTAATTAAGAAAGCACTTTGGCCGGCGCACTGTTTGCCAGGGTTTCCATTTAGATTAACCAGCAGCTCCAATTAGAGCAGACGCCTCCTTTTCCTGCTAGTCTCCAATGGCTGGATAGATTGATTATAAATGCAAACTAGGGAGGATTTAATGAACTGCTTTAACACAAAGTGTTTAATAGGAATTTTCACACTCACAGACAGGTTGCCAAACAGCTAACACACCATTAATTATGCATTGTTGTGATTTTCTATGAGGTAGAAAAAAAGAAAGATTGTAATTGTGTGGCAACATTAGACACTTTATATGACCTACCAAGAATGAGTGTATTAATTACCGGTACTGACAACAAACAGTTGAACGTAAGACTAAAGGAGCTAATGTTGGCTTGGCGTGTGTGTCATGTAGTCTGCCATGAACCTGGCCCCCCGTACTGTGATACAGTACGGGTAGCATACGTATGGAGATGAGGCCGTGGGCAGCATTCTGGCCCTGCTTGAGACCATGAATCAGAGGGATGAGTGTTTGGGTCTGGCCCTGTGTGAGACCATGAATCAGAGGGATGAGTGTTTGGGTCTGGCCCTGCGTGAGACCATGAATCAGAGGGATGAGTGTTTGGGTCTGGCCCTGCGTGAGACCATGAATCAGAGGGATGAGTGTTTGGGTCTGGCCCTGCATGAGACCATGAATCAGAGGGATGAGTGTTTGGGTCTGGCCCTGCGTGAGACCATGAATCAGAGGGATGAGTGTTTGGGTCTGGCCCTGCGTGAGACCATGAATAAGAGGGATGAGTGTTTGGGTTCTAGCTCAGCACCGTCTAGCCCTCCATTACTGCTCCGGTATCATTGGAGGGATTCCTGTTGAGTGCAACGGCGACCAATGCCCTGAGCACATGCATTATAGCATGCAGTCTGGAAATAGGATTTATTCCACTTGACCATGTTAGTATAACAGTTCTTCAGATTTGGGATCATTATGTTATGTGTTTGTACTTTCTCGTGAAGCATGTTCAATAATAGAGTGCCGTAGCTCACGTAACCCCTCACCAATGTGACATTACTGTGCTCAAATATTCGAGTCAGCAACACAACCCTAAATACTCTACAAAACACTCTGTTTTGCAAGAACTCTGCAACAGAAGAAGCTTTGCAACGTATTATAAAAGAAGATAATTATTTTTTATTTAAAAAAAAATTGTTGGCTTATGTTTTTTGGCTAGTTAGTTAGCTAGCAGTTGAATGCAGTTTGGAAATCTCTTGCCCTGTATTATAAATCGACTCTTACCTCTGCTGAAGTAATAATGCAATTTCCCAGTGGGAGTTAATAAAGCGCAATCTCATTGAATGAAATCTGATCTTAAGAATCTTGGTATCTGGAGCTAGTTGTTTTTATCGAGCCCAGTGCACCAACTGTCTCATAATTAAAGCTCAAAGGTTGTTGACTCTACAGCGAGTATAAAGCATCTACAGTCGGTTTAGAAGGTTAATTAGGTTATTAGGTTTTTTAGGTATATTATTCATGATCCTTAGTATAGAAAACAACTTAAAGTTACTATATCGTATCAGTGATCCACTGGTCAGGACTGGCACACTCTAACATGGAAGCCAAGGCTGGGAATGCTGTGACCACATTATCAATGCAATCCAATAAAAACGCTTGCTGTCAATGTGTTTGACAAACAAATGTGTGGATTTCTGCCCGATTCACTCGAAAACCCTGTGTTGATGTGTGGCAGATGTTGGTGACCACCCCGGAGAAGTGGGACGTGGTGACCAGGAAGTCCGTGGGGGACGTGGCCCTGTCTCAGATAGTCCGGCTGCTGATCCTGGACGAGGTGCACCTGCTCCACGAGGACAGAGGGCCGGTCCTGGAGAGCCTGGTGGCCAGGACCATCAGACAGGTGAGGCTCCTCCATACGGTCTGCAACCTGAACGCTATAGTGCTAGCTCTCTCTCTCTCTCTCTCTCTCTCTCTCTCTCTCTCTCTCTCTCTCTCTCTCTCTCTCTCTCTCTCTCTCTCTCTCTCTCTCTCTCTCTCTCTCTCTCTCTCTCTCTCTCTCTCTCTCTCTCTCTCTCTCTCTCTCTCTCTCTCTCTCTCTCTCTCTCTCTCGCGCGCGCTCTCTCTCTCTCTCTCTCTCTCTCTCTCTCTCTCGCGCTCTCTCTCTCTCTCTCTCTCTCTCTCTCTTCTCCCCTGACTAGCAAGTGCACAAAAATGCCAATGTGTGTAACTGAATCAGCTGTTTGATGCCTGATACAGATGATTCCTCCGCTACTCACACAATTAGTTTTTTCCTCAGTTTCTTTTTGTTCTCCTTATTTATTTCACTAAACTGTATTCGCCTCAAAAGTAATTCCAACAGAATCAATAACTGAGATTTGCAGTAAGAAAACACCAGAATAAAGGTCTAAACAATGAATCATATCGCCCTCAAGAGAAACGTCTATTTGCTCACACCACAAACTGTGTGAAAAACACAGGACTCTTAGTCTACACTTAGAAGTGTAGACTTAAACGCAAACTACTACCACATTTTCATACTAGCAACTCTCTAGAATATAAAGTAGAACTGCATTGATGTAACAAAAACATTCATAATGAAATGTATTATGGGTTATATATTATAACCAAATTATTATTCGTAATATATTTCTAGTGGAATTATAACATTTATATTTTTCACATACATTGTGGCCATATTATGGTTATTGTCTATATCAATCTCATCTATTGTGTAAACCCCAGCACTGATAAACCTTTACAGTGGCCTATTATCTCACAATTTACGACCACTTAACTCTCCTCGGTGTGTGTATTCTTGCATTCTGCAGTTTGCCCGTCTCCATTCCATTGTATTGGGGGAGAGAGAGATGGAGTGTGAGAGAAAGAGAGGCAGAGAGAGTGAGAGAGAGGGACTCCTGGTTAGTGCAGTGTCTCTGCTGCCGTCTGCAAGGCTGATTTCTCCTGATGATGAGTGACAGGTCCCGGTGCAGGAATCCGCCCGGACATTTGGGATATTAGAGTGATTATGCAAATTCAAACAGGCAAAGAGACGAGGGGAGAAGTGGCTCCGGAGTGTTCCGTGTGCCCTGTTCCGTTCTGACGAGCCTCTGTCAGGTGTCAATCCCACAGAGGAAATTGATAAACGGAGAGGACAGAGGCGTGTGGTGACAATAAACAAACCCGCCGGTGCCCGGGCAAGGAAGATGGGTATTGGGGATTTCTTTTTTTTCTTTTTTTTTATCTCCCGTGGAAAAAAAACATGGTGGCTGAGTCACAGCAGTACGACAAGGTGCAAATTACATTTGGACCCCAAGCTTTTACAGGACATGAAGAGAACATTTCCACCGCTAAGAGAGGGATGAGAGAATACAATAAGATAAGCACAGACCATGCAAGAGTAAAAAATACAAACTAGATAAAAGCGTAAATCAAATCAGTTAGTATGAAGAAAAACTGTCCAATTCCAGAGGGGGACAAGAAGGGGTGCTGATAGAGTAGATAAAGATAGCCGTTGTGGATGCAAGTCGAAGCGACTATTGGACTTTTCTTTTTTATATTTCTTGTGATGGGGAACTCTTCTCAGGGGTTAACCGCAAGGTAATTGAAAAGCAGCCTCTACATGTGACCGCTGTTTACTCGGTTCACAGCCTATTTATCTGCAGCTTTAACTGCTCTAGCTCAAGAAGGGCTGACTGGGCACTTTGTCTGCCTTCTCTCCCAGAAGTGCTACACCTCTGAAGTGCTCCGCTGCAGAAACACAGGTTCTGAAGAAGCCATTGTCCCAATGACCCATCCCCCATCCATCCCACCCACCCCAATCTATCTGCTCTCTCTTGACCAGCACTCAACTCCCGTGGAGCTCATATTCAGCATCCGCATTTTAGCCAATTGCATTGTGTCCACGCACTGCACAGCTCCAACAGTACATTACTGCCCCTGCTTAGAAAATGTTTCTCAATGCAGCTAAACAAAAAACGCCACTTGTTTTCACTAGTTATGAACACGAAAGATATGTTGCTTGCATAAATGTTATTTGAAATGCTCTGATGGTTTATAATCGTCCAATTCACAGAAGCTAATGCTCGCGCTTTCCCCTTACTTCCATGTTTGCGGCTAATGTGGCTCAAGCACAGCCTTAGATTCTCAGGATTTTCTCTGGATTCACCGTACAAGGGTCAGTTTGACAAAAAGCCTATATCCCATAATGTTGGTGTATTCTTGTAAGTGTCCACTGTGCACTGTGAGAGAAACACATAAAAACTTGATAACTCTGAAATCCGCTGCAATATAATCTTTAAATACAAGTATCAAAGATTTATTCTGCAGAATCTGAGAATAACAGCATTCACAAATCAACGCTATGTCATTCTCTCCAAGCTGCTCTCTGAGACTTGGTTACAAAGCGTATTTTTGAGAAGATGTCTCCTTCTTTAATATATAAAATATATAAAATGAGACGAAAGAAGATATATGAGGAGTCTACAGAAACAAAATATTTAGAAGGTGATTAGGGGAAAAGCAAAAGCATCTTGTGAGTACATATTTAAATTTCTGAGTCCCAGCATCTCTATTGCACTTTGTTCTGTCTCCTGGTTTTATTTTAGAAGTGTGTATCCATGGTCCTCTTGATAAAAGAAAAATGTGTTCTACATTGCCACACTATTTAATATAAACCACTGAGCCAGTGATTGATGGGGTTTCGTGGTTAATTAATGGTCTAGACTTTGAGCGGTCTTGCTGCCGTTTTGGGCCAAGGTAGCTTCACATTCCCCATTGTGCTCTCTTTGGAGGTGTACCTCTGTGTAAGGTTGCTCATGCAGGAGGCACAGTTTGATGCAAAGCCGATACATTTGAAAGGAAATCTTTTAGAAGTTTTGAATTATTGACAGGCTCGCCTTGAGCAAGATTGTTGCCTCCGGAAATATAAAATATGAGCTCGCTTATCAATAAAATATTGTGGCAGAAAGGGAAAAACAGGAGCACAAGCACCGCCACACTCACACACACACACACACACACACACACACACACACACACACAGTTTTCTCAACCGTAAGCTTCAGGAAAGAAAAACAAACACAAGTCCAAAGCCAGCAGGTGTGAGATTTCGATCAAGGATGAAGAGCGAAGACCAGGTAGGTGGCTGTTGGTAACTCAGTATTCAGCCTGTCACCCCGGCTGGCCGACAGTTTAGTCTAATACATTTCCTTTGCTAGTTCATCTAAACTGTTATCCTTCGGCTCCAGAAAGATAGAGTAAGCAATCATTTTCTGTGGGGTCGAAACAAATCCAGGTATTTTTTCTATACATACATTCTATATATTTTTTGCCCTTTCATTCACCGAGGGCATGGTCTTTGACACCGATGACTAATGACAACAAAGTGGACTGAAGAGGTGTGTGGAAGGGGCGAAAAAGGTTTAGTGTTAACCGAATAGTGATTAGCCAGATGCTGTATCCAAAGAGCTTAGTCCTTTTTAAAATAACACCTCGGGGGGGGGTTAAAAGTCCCTTAAAGACCATTTTTTGACACACACGGAAAGTAGCCTGTCCTCCGTTAGATCATCACCACTTCGTCTCGTGTGCACCCAGCGGTGTCATTCATGACCGAGCACATTCAGCCATTCATTCTTCTTGCTATGTCATCCACATTGTATGAGATAGACACCGCTTTGCCCCTCCCTGCAGTGCTGTTTCCACGACAGCCATTGGGGGAAATGGTGTTATTAGGAGAGTGGACAATAAGAGAGAGCGAGAACTAAAATATACCGGCTTATTCTAAGATATTCAAAACGTTTCATTCAGTTGGAGACATGAGAGACGACGGCACCATTAAAAAATGTTGCCGTTACCAGACCCCCCCCCCCCCCCCCCCCCAATCGTTACCTTCAAATCCCTCCTGTCCTCCCACCCTAAGGTTCTGTGCTCTGCTGCTTCCTCAATCGCCCCCCATTCAGATGCTGGCACACCTGACAGACTGCTGTAATTAATTGTGCCGAAAGAAATGTATTTGGTGCGCAAGACATGACAGGGCCCTTCACCATCTTTTGGACACATGAATATGGAAATCCCTGTTCAATTAGATTTGTCCCCCCTCTTTACGCAAATGTTTCTGAATTGAACCAGTTAGACACTAAAATGTTTGGCCTAGAAGAGCTTTCTCTGGTAAAAATAGTTATTTTTCTTTTGACCAAGGTTAGCTACGTAGCAACTGTATGTGGTTGCGGTTTCTTCAGTAAGTTTCACCTTTCTAGCTAAATACGAGCATATTACTATTCTGAAAATGTGGACCGCCTGTTTTCAGTGGCGGTAATGTTCATCTGCATTACGCAATGTAGCAGAGGGTGGGCGGTGCTAAGTGAATGTTTAGCCCCGCCTGCAGGGAGGACTACGGCCTTATCTTGATAGGATGGGTTGACAGGTACTGCATCACATTAAAGGCCTTACCAATCTTCTCTGTCACATGAACAGCAGGCGCCACACAGATAGAGCTCACACACAAACGCTCTCTTTCTCACTCACAAACACACACACACACATTTACACACCTTTTTATTTATTTTTGGTCCCTTTCGCTTTTTTTGACTTTCGTATCCACACATTCCATGCACTTTCTTTTAAGTTTTGCAGACACATGAAGACACGGTTGCCTTCACTCTCGTATGCTTTATGACGCACGTGCACAAGCACATATTTTAACCGTCTGCACATGCTTCTATTTACAGCAGCACATTCCTCTTTTCGTGAAAATGTCAGCCACTCTTTAAACAGTTTAAAGCCTCGGCCCAGAAGTTCTTGACCCTCAGCCTCTGGGACCCACTTGGACTTAAATAAGCCGGAATACATATAGAACCTCCTTTGCCAAATGAACATTAATGTCAAAATGAGGTGTCAGTCAGCGATAGTGAATGATGCGACGTGATTTCGTTGACTGTGAATTCCGTGGTCTGATGGTGCGATGAGTATTTGGCGCACATATGAACAAACGTGAAGCGAGTTTTTTTTTTTATAGCTATTTTATAATATCAAATAGCCATTGTTTGAAAAGCGGGAGTGCGGCCCAGCAGCCACTGCTGCACGGCCCGGTGCCCATCCCCAACCCACGGTTTGAGTCCCTCTGCCCGATGTGACTGAAGGTCTGAAACTGTCTGTGTGTGTTGGCAGGTGGAGTCCACCCAGAGCATGATCAGGATCCTGGGGCTCTCCGCTACGCTGCCCAACTACCTGGACGTGGCCTCCTTCCTCCACGTCAACCCCTTCATCGGCCTCTTCTTCTTCGACGGCCGTTTCAGACCAGTGCCCCTCGCCCAGTCCTTCATTGGCGTCAAGTCTACCAACAAGGTGAGACCTCCGTGACTCACTAGTACGATATGATATCAAATCACGCTGATCAGGCATTGCAGGCCAATCGGCTGATGTTGCAGTAGCTGGAAGCATGGGGATAATATTAACAATGGTGTTCGACGTTGTGGTTTGGTTTGTCTTTGTCTAGATTCAACAGCTCCATGACATGGAGGAAGTGTGTTACGACAAGGTCTTGGAGCAGATGAGAGGAGGCCATCAGGTAAGCAATACTCAAGATGCCATCAATGGATAGTGTAGTGGTCATGTACCTGGTTCGATCCCCAGTGTCAGGCAGCCTACATGTAGGCGACCTCTACCTGCTCCTTAATGACATGTATCTGAAAGCAGCTAAATAAATACAAATAATAATAATTGATATGCTGTTCAAATCACATGATCATGTGATTTAACATGATATTTAACATGTGATAAGCATGTGATGTTAACTCATGTTTGCACATCACACCTGTCTTCCTTTCTGTGTGTCTTTAGTTAATGTCTTATTAATGTGTCCTCTTTAATTAACACATGTCTCTTGTCTATAAACTTGTGCATACATTCTGCAAAGTTGAAATGGAAATTGTTTTTATTTTCATTCCAAGCACGGGAATCATATATTCATAGTGTGATAAAAAACAGTAGTGCAACTTGGCTACTAATAATAGCCATAATCCCTTTCATCGAAAACATTATGTAATTCACCACTACTTCAACCCTCATTCTGAGCTCTGGATACTGAGTTTATTCAGCCAACCCCACAACAACACCCTGACAACACATGCCTTGACACGCACATACATCATGTATACAATTAGTGGACATGGCATCTACTACACAGACCTCTGACACCGACACTGAGGATCCTCCCAGCGCCCGACTTCACCATTTATCCCGTATTCACTTCATCTTCTTCATGCCATGTAGAATTGGCTAAATCTGGTATTTTAGCGTTTTTTTAAAGCTGTAACAGTTACAGTACAGAACAGTTCTATGAAGAGACGTATGCATCTCTTGAAAATACTTTAGTCAACTTTATATTTATTCTTTTTGCATGACTGCAACCTTCTACCATATCTTTGAAAAACATTCTTGCAAACTCCTTTGGGGTTGGAACACCTGCTTTCTAAACTCCTAAATCCAACGCCTTATCACATCCAACACATCTTCTCCTCCTCTCCGCTCTTCTATCGTTTCTCCCTTCCACTTCCTACATCCACTCCAGCGGCTCCCAGGTACCTATGGGAGACATCAGAGCTGTGGATTCAGCCCGTTCCCATTTAGCTCCCATCTGCTCAATGTGTTCCAACTCCCAACTGAGCATGCTTATCTCGTCTGCACCATTTTGCTGCACGGATGTTGACACACACACACACACACACACACACACACACACACACACATATAAACAGCGTTGTAGACATGCTATCTTTCCACTTTACTCACAAATACCTATACGTTAACTGGAAACACAGGCCTTTCTCTGGCTTGTCTTTGGCCATGTGTCATCCCGAGTCTACTCCCATCTCAGAGAACCCTCCACCACCATCAGTCTTTTGTAAACTATACGTGGATCTATTCTGGATTTATGGTTGTTTGGTTGTTAGGGCCTGAAAACCCATCTGGGAAGTATCTTCTCTGACTTCATATTAAATTGTCAACAGTAGATGTGACATATATGAATTTAATCTAGGAAGAGTTGATGGATACAATTTTCTTTATTACATTTTTTTTACTTCCTCCATATTCCCCCCTGCGCCCCCTTTGCCCCCTCCTGCTGGGGAAGCAGACCGGCAGACAGAACTTTAATAAGCTGAGAACCCCGCCGGTAACCAGCGATGCTACTTTCACACAGCGCAGCGATGCTGATAAAACACCTTCAGTAAATAACATTTTCCATGGCGGTCTCTCTCCAGGTGCCATACGCGCAAGGCCCCGCTTTGGGCTCACAGCCACCCCTGGTTTGGCGCAGCATGCCAAATCGCATGTCAACAAGGCTGAAAAATGATCCACGGCGGTAGTTGGTCATAGCCAGCCTGAGCAGGACAGAATTCTGCTCTTTTTTCTTTTCTTCTTAGCATGCAAAAGCAGTAAGATCTGGTGGCCTTTTGTCAATCCATCCAGTCTTGAAAAGGCCACGGTATTTATGCAAACGAATGGTCATTTGCAAAGCCTGGCAGCCAACCCGTTAGTTTCATAAACATCAACCCGTGACATGGTGTAGGTATGATTACGGTGAAATACTTTGTCTTAAGCCATGGTGGAAAGTTGACTGGGTGTGGGTGCTTAACTGGATTAGGATTATTGCAGGCGAGGGCAGATGTGTAATTTATGTAAATGTCATTCATTCTCTTCATCATTATCATTGAAAGGATACCATTCTGAGCCATGGTCCATCTAAGACAGTTGTTCCTACCCTTTGACCTTAGGTGAACCACTAAAATGTCATCAGAACCTTTTCGCGGACCACCTCATATGCAAACGGTAAAACAATTGATAAATACACATCTGGTGGCTGAGTAAAGAGTGCCAGCGCCCCTGTTCTGAACCGTGGTCCAGATTCTAAAAAATCTGATTTGCATAGGGGTGGGGCTAATATATGTGCTGCTTTTTTTTGCTGGCACAGATGATCATCTACAACCTGAGTATGAGGATTAAGAAGGTTTCACTACAATAACCAGAAATTCATGTGGTTGATGTAAATAAAATGACACTTTTACGGATGAGTGTAATAATCTTCCAGCAAAAAAATTTGATATTCTGCAGAGAAAATGCAACCAGAAGGACAAAAGGTTGGTGTATTTTATGAGCCTCTGGCAGCTAAAGATCATAATTCTCATATTACATCAGTTCCTCCATCGTCCTTTTCACAAGGTGGTGTCCATTTCAAGATTTGTACAAATGGAAAGTACATATTTTGAAATAAGGATATATTTATGGGTCGTGGTAAAATGTGTGCAAATAGCCTTAAACAAATATGTGGACAGGATACAATTCTATTATTCTATATTATCTACTGAAGTTGCCGTGCACAGTGTGCCTGAAGCTTAAAGAAAACTAAAAGGGAAAGTCCTGCCCTGCTTCTCCTAAAGCTCCCTTCCTACTATAGCTGCATGCCAACTTCAAGGTAATATAAATTGCTATACCTCTGAGGCGTGCTAAAGCGGGAACAAAAATATACGTGGCTTACTTTTCTTCTGCATATTCCCACACAGAGGCTCAGGCCTGACACCACGCGTCCCCATGGAAGGTTCACAGTCCAAAACTTTAATTTCCCTGAAAAGAATAGTCTAGTATTGTCTCTCCTCGTTTCATCCCCGTTTTGTGGTTTGCACTGTCGACACAAAATCCCTGTTTTCTTTCCAGAAAGAAGCTCATCCTAACGTTAACAGGTGATGTGTTTGTGCGCCGTGTGTCTCAGGTGATGGTGTTTGTCCACGCCCGAAACGCCACGGTGAGGACGGCCATGGCGCTGATCGAGATGGCGAAGAACCGCGGGGAGGCATCCTTCTTCCAGCCGGACCACGGCCCCGACTATGGCCAGTGTGACAAACAGGTGGTGTACGCACGCACACTCGCGCACACACACACACACACACACACACACACACACACACACACACACACACACACACACACACACACACACACACACACACACACACACACACATACAAACTCACCACCACACTAATCTACATCATGTTACATGATGCCTTTACATTTGAGCATCGCCTTACTTAAATTCTTTAAGCAGGCTATGTGATGCAGCTATTGATGCCAAACAGAGCGGAGTCCGCAACAAAGAGCAGCCCAGAACATTGTGCTGCATGTCAGTAGAAGATTTGTTTTCACATCAAACGGCATTGTGTACACATCTTGAATTACTCATCGCTACAGAAAGTACACAGAAAATAACTAGGCCCGTGGATAATTTGGCTTCAAACATAACGCTTGCTTGTGATTTCCTGTACAACTCTCTCGCTCTCTCTCTCTTTCTCTCTCTCTATCTCTCTCTCTCTCCCTCCCTCCCTTCCTTGACTCAACTTTACTTTGCAATGCTCATTTTGTACCCAGCCCAATTTCTGTTGTTTCTGGCCTTTCATTTATGATATTCAAAAACGAGGAAAATTGAACTGGAGGTGAAAGCTAAGTGAAATTGAGGTCAGGAACCTCTTTAGAGTTGGTCCGAGCCACCGGGAGCCGTAAACAAAAATGGGAAAAAGCAGATATACAAGACTCAAGAGATGGCTCCATCTCTGTGGAAATTAACCTTACCACCAGCCGGCTGAGCCTTCTTGACCCCTGCCAGGGCGGTTAATTAGCACATTGCAGCACATCCTTGTTTTGCATCGAAAGCCCGCTTCACGTTCATTCGCACCTGCTACAACCCCACCCACACGCGTCTCTCAGGTGTCTTGAGCACAAATAGCTGGCACACACCTCAACACTGGATCTTGATCGGGCCGTCAGAGCGCGTTACCAATGGCCTGGCGCGGTGGCGGCTGACAGATTACTACGAAAACTCTTTTCACAACACTCAGGCCTATTGGGTTTCATTCAAAGTGACGGGTGCTTTTTATTTGTTTTCCTTAGCGTCATGCCACATCTTGACGGCTCACACCAAGACATGCATGGAACGAACGCAGAGGGAAAGACACGATCAGAGAGAGTGGAGAAATGTCTTTCCGGCTGCATGGGTGTGCGTGTGCGTGTGCGCATCCGGCGCTCTCGTGCCGACCCACCCCACACGCAGCAGCCCCGACGTGTGCGTTCCGGCGTGCACGTGTGTAATTAATGGTCTCTGTGCCGCGTGAGTACACAGAGGTGGAGCCGCGGCCACGCTCGCGAGCGGGCCCAGTCAAGATTTCAACTCCCCTATTTAAATCTCCTCCTCCTCCGACACGAGGCGCGGTGATAAATTTAGTAACCTTTCCCTAGGCTCCCCGGGGCCTGAGCCAAGATTGATGTGTCTCTAATCTCTTCTCTATTTAAATGGGATATGTATACAAATCAGATCACTTTTCATGCCTTCTAAAACTGGAAATAGAGCCTAGAGAGATTATGGGGGTGTCGGGGGGGGGGGGGGGGGGGGGGGGGGGGGGGGGGGGGGGGGGTTGGGGGTGGGACTAAAATGGTTCGTTGTTGCCTGGTTAGTGTTTGAAACGGGATTTCATTTCATTGCAGCCTATTTATTTTTTCTCATACAGAAGTGGGGGGGATTGTGTATGTCGGTGCACGTGCACAAGCTTGACACCCACCTGCGTGTACAGATGTGTGGGAGGCTGATGTCTGTTGATTGATTTGTGATTGTTGTATCGGCACTTAGCCGTGCAACCAAAAAAATAACATTAACTGGTGTCCCAAAGTAGTGGTAGCTTCCAGTACCTGTTCTTCCTGAGTCCAACCAGCCAACACTGATTGGGGTGGGGGATTGGTACACCAGTCGGATCCCACTCTATGCCCACACAGAGATAATGCAGGGCTTATTTGTGCTCTGGAAATTGCCCCACATTAATATTTAAAGGTGTTTTTTTTATTTTATCTCCGATATGCATATGCAGTGAAATGAAGCACTTCTGGGTCACTCCTATAATATAACATTTCTTTATCCTGCTTTAAAAGTCAGAAGTGATTCTGCTATGTTTTTCCTCTACTAATGTTCATCACTTGGCTTTATGTCATGGGCTGGAAAGGCTGTCGATCACGCTGAGATATCTTAATGCACCCTCTTTAATAAATTGGCGTTGCACCATGGATGACTTGGCCTTTTCCTTTAGATAGAAATATGGCAGAAGTTTCTCACATGTAACTCGGTAATGTACAGTTATGGGTATGTATCGGTTGGATTAGATGCATTTAATTGTAATGGTGTTCTACAATTAAGTATATTTTATAAGCAGATAAACGATGCGTAGACAGACAGGCAAGAGATAGGCAATATGCAAGAAACTCAAAGCAATGACTGCCTGTCTATTGCAGTGGCCTTGAAACCATTCAGGAAATTTGGAAATTGTGGTTGGTTGTCAAAGTTTTGACAGCAGATTATGCAAGGTTTTCTCCACACACCCAGACATGTGCCATGGATCTATCCTCATAGATAGCAGACAGACAAATCCCTTTATAGCTAAACTGAACCCCAATCACATATTCGTAAACCCTCAGCGGAACAAACTATCGTGTCACACTGTGTGATGGTAGCGAAGAGAACCTCTGCCCATAGCTTGCCCCTCAAACGAGTGTCTCACGCCCTGCTGCCATCCCGGCCCACCCCTACGTTCCCTCTCCTTTCTGCACTTCACATCCCCTGCCAAGCTCCCTTCCAGGCCCTCTCTTACTCTTTTCCTTTATTTTTCTCTCCAGCCAGCCGTCAGATGAAAGCCTGGGCATGACTTGTCATCGCTTGTTTCAGGGAGAGACAGACAGATCTCTAGCGTAGAGGCTAAGAGACACCTTGTGGTCCCTCAGGTGTATTGCACAAAGCCTGTCTAAGCCCTCACGGGAGCTGTCGACTGCAACTGTAACATTAGTCAGTAAATCAGGCAAGAGTATTTTTTTTTATTTTTTTTAATCTGTATTTTGTATCGGTAAACACTGAACAGCGCCTCTTAATTTAAAGACGTGTGTGCGTGCGTCGAAGCAGGAACTATAGTAGCGTTTGAGAGCGGGTTTCGTAGACTCTGTGCTGGAGGGGTTTAGGCGGAGAGAGGGTGCAGCGGTAAAACGTAGCGGGAGGGACCAGCGTCCAGACAGCACAGATGCGTCGCTTTGCCAGAGCGCGCCGGGCGATCTCGCAGGCCCCTTCGCTCTCAACGCATCCCCCCCCCCGCTGTGCGCTCCTTTTGATGGGCACGTTTTTCCTGTCACCCGGCTCGACGAGACGTCTCTCGGGAGAGCCGCGCGTCGACACCTCCAGGGACTCCGCTCATTAATGTCTCTGTTTGCTTTCATTTGCCGGCTATTTTTACACGGCTTCTTCCTGTTATATTCCGTGACAGTCTGTCACAATAGCCACGCTAATACCCGTCGCTTGCAGACTGATCAACAACACTGAGCTGAAGCCTGAAGGCGGGAGGGAAAATGGGCCCCCAGAGTAGGATAAAAAAAAAGAAAAAACACAAACCTCACACACACACACACACACACACACTACAAAAATCGACGCCTAAAATAGATCTCATATAGTCCGCCCCAGCCGGGTAGATGTGTGATGCTAAACCCCCATACGGACTCGGGTTCCTATATATATTGACTGTAATCTGCAGTGCCGTAGCCCGAGGGATCGGCTGGCCGTGTTCTCATGGTAATGCAAACCCAAGTCCATTTTCCTGTTTTAATTGCCTCATCATCAGCAGTAAAACAGCTGACTGGAGGCTCAACGCGTTCCGCTGCGCCACGCAACGCAGAGAGCCGCGGCTACAACAAAACAAAATGCCATCGTGTGCTGACTTCCTCTTATCTTCTCCGGTCTACAGAACGATGGACCACAGCGCACTCACACAATATTAAATACACATACACACATTCTGGTGCACCCTTACTACCCTTAACTCCCCATCACCACACACACACACACACACGCATAAAGCGGATGAAAGAAAACAAACGTCACACTTCAAATTGAGCCAAACTGAAATGTGTTGACGGATGCAGAGTATGTGAGGGTATTTATTATAGAGAGATTTTGAGAGAGCTGCAGAGAGAGAGAGAGAGACATAGAGACAGAGACGGAGCAGTGGAGTACACAGAGAGATGGAGAAGTGGAATACACAGATAGAGACATAGAAACAGAGAGAGAGAGAGATGGAGCAGTGGAGTACACAGACAGAGAGAGATGGAGCATTGGAGTACAGAGAGAGAAAGATGGAGAGATAGATGGAGCAGTGGAGTACAGAGAGAGAGAGAGAGAGAGAGAGGGAGATCGAGCAGTGGAGTACACAGAGAGAGAGCTAAAGCAGTGGAGTACACAGAGGGAGAGAGAGAGATGGAGCAGTGGAGTGTGTATCTGCAGGTAGCAGCATCTCGTCCGCCCACTCGCTAGCATCACCTCTGGTGTTTAAAAGCCTGTCAAAGTGAAGGGCAAACATTATGACCATCCAGGGTCCACAGAATGAAATCAACAATTAGACACACTGGCTCCATTTGGCTAAGTAAATGATCGCTTGATCGTCATGGTGGGGGGGGGGGGGGGGGGGGGGACATGAAACGGGGAGCCATTTATCCGCTGCTCAACATCACGTGGCCCCCAGTGTCATCTGTTATCTCTGTGGTGGAATTGTGCGCTTTGAAACACCCAGACATTGGCTGTCCCTGTGAAGCCATCGCTCCTCATTGCATCGTTAGAACTTTATAAGAGGGGGGTTTAAAATTAGTAAAGGCTTTATCTGTTTGTCAAAGAGTCAGCACAGTTTGTCAAAGAGTCAGCATGGCTATTTGTATATACAGAGACGTTTTAGGAATTTTAAGAGTACATTGTTTTGTAAATGTTATGGGGCATCACATGCGAGTACGTGTGTGTGTGCTTGTGTGTGCGTGTGTTTGTGTGTGTGTGTGTGTGCGCCCATGCACTTGACTGCATGCGTATGACTGTGTATGCAATGGGAGAATGCCACGCTTTTGGGCATTATAGGTTCTGCATTGATCTGTGATTGTGATCGATAGATGGTCGTGCTGGATTGATGGATGAATGGATGGGAGGTTCTATGCAGTCCTCCGGAAGCCCTCCCAGGCCCAGGGAGGATGTCTGGAGGTGGCAGGGCCCTAAGGAGTCCTGATCAGGAGCTTAGAGCCCTGCCGCCTCCAATAAGCGGACCATAGTGCTCCCATCAGCGGACCGCACTGCTCCCATCAGCCCCGCCTCGCCTCGCGTTAGAGGCCCGGGGCCATGGCCGTAACACACTGTGACACCTCAAAGCAAGAGGCTGTCGCCCTCGCATTCTAAACAGCCTACACACACACACATGCAGTAACACGCACACACACACGCAATATACAGCACACGCAACCATACATAAACACACACACACACTATGGCAAGCCCTTTTAACATTTAATCAGTAGCGGTAATAGCGATTGTAGATATCAACAATTCCTTTTTGACTAGTTATAATTCCAAGCCAACATATCCATAATGTAATTTTGACTAGTAGCAATTCTAATTAAAGATATCTACAATTCAATTCTTACAAGTGATAATGTTAATTGTAGATATCTACAATTCTTCTTACATTACAGATATCATTAATGTAATTCTAGATATCTAAAATTCAAGTCTGACTAGTCAAAATTGAATTATTGATATGTCGGCTTGGAATTGTAACTAGTAAGAATGTAATTTCAGATATCTAGAATTGCAGATATCTGAAATACAATTGTAACTAGTGAAAATTATATTCATACTAGTAACAATTATATTTGAGATATCTACAATTCCTTTTATAACTAGTCAGAATTGAATTTTAGATATCAAAAAAGGAATTTAGACTAGTCAAAATGTAATTGTAGATATCTTCAATGACGTATGTACATATCCGAAACTAATATGGTAATTAGGGCGACATATCCAAAACGAATATGGTAATTAGGGCGACATATCCGAAACTAATATGGTAATTAAATGTCGACCAATGGCTTTGTGGTATTTTAATAATACGATGCCCACATAACGACGCCCACATATCCGAAATGGTTTGTTGATATGTCGGACATATTGGAAATGCAATTGTTGATATCTGAAATGGGTGATTACATCAATTGTAGATATCTGTAATCGTTATTCTTACTAGTGAAAAGGGAATTACTGATATCTATAATTAAATTAAAGATATCTGTAAATCAGTTTAGACTAGTCGAAATGTAATTTCTACATGTGAAAATATATTTGTATCTTAAAATACAATTTAAAATACAATTTTACAGAAATCTTAAATTAACATTTTAACCAGTCAAAACGACATTTTGACATGTCGAAATGTCATTTCCACTAGTGAAAACTAAATCGCTACTGGTCAGCCCAACTGATTAAATGTTAAAAGGGCTTGCCATACACACACACACACACGCACAGAATCTCTGCCCAGCCTTTCTCTAGGATGTAGATAACAGGAATGCTTCTTATATACAGTCTAGATGTGCATTTAGGCCGAATGGCACAGTTGCTGCACATTGCATTATCATATCCACAGGATGTCCAGATTAATAAGTTATTATGCTAATGTTTGATAATGTTTTCAGTCTACACAGGAAAACGTTGTTTTAAAAGATCAGCCAGGTAGAGGCACCAAAGTATGAAACTCTCAGGAGGTGAGGTTATGCAATGATGGAGATTGAACGGCGTTGTCCCCAGTAAAAGTTGCTCAGGATTTGAATAATCTATGGATTTATCGTGGCATAGTCATTACTGAAGCGTGTTTCATGGAATAAATGATACATGAAGGATAAAGGAGCGGGCATAAAGGATAAATGAGGTGGCCTTCGATGTCATGGAAGAGCAGAGAGACACTGAGGATCATTTTGTTTCGTAAATTGTTTAACGGAGAACAGGTGAAGGTACACATTCTATAGATCCTGTGAATGATTTTTGTTAAAATCTTGGGAATAAGGTTCCCATGTCTTATGTTATTCTTTACCGGCCAAATGTGAACCCTGTTTCAAATATACCGGGTTACCCAACTCAGTCATGCAAACTCTTTTGCACCTTGGTTTCAAGATCTCCACTGCCTGAGGGCCTCTGTTCCTCTCCATAAAGAGATACGCTCGCCTTCTGACTAGTTCACACACACACACACACACACACACACACACACACACACACACACACACACACACACACACACACACACACACACACACACACTGCTTGATGTACTGGGCTTTCCATCACCATTGCAGACGCCTGGTGGACTCTGACCTCCATTTAGACACCCAGAAACAGAGAGAAAAGGCTCTGTGATGAAGGAACCTTTACGGTTAAGACAGGCCACGACCCCTCTCCCAGCCCACATCACATCGCAATCCTTACACCTTGCCTGGAACGTGTGTGTGTGTATGTCGGCATTCCTATAGGTGTGCGCACAGGTCTCTGTTTTTCTTTGAATCTCTATCACAGAGAGAAAGGAAGTGAAAGCCCTCCAACACTGTCACAACGTGTTAACGAAAAACACCGTAGCGATAAGACCTTTTAAAAAAGGCTACACCTGGAGCTGTACTCTGTATAAAGTCAAAGTAGCACGCCGCATAACTTTACCTAAACAAGACCATCTTCTGACAGATGCATCTTCATTCCCCTTGAGCAAGAAAAGGGCACCTCAGATTGGGCCCTCCTGTTTTCTACCCCAGACGATAACTCACTGCTCTACCTGTATAGGCCAAGTCCATTGAATTTGTACAGCCCCTAATCACGGTTACAGTCTCAAAGGGCTTTACGGGCCATATATTTATGATGCCCTCTTTTTCCTGTGCCGCCAGATCCAGAGATCCCGGAACAAGGAGATGCGGGAGATGTTCCCTGCCGGATTTGGGATCCACCACGCGGGCATGCTGCGCGCCGACCGCAGCCTGATGGAGAGCATGTTCTCCAGGGGCTACCTGAAGGTGCTGGTGTGCACCGCCACGCTGGCCTGGGGTGTCAACCTGCCTGCGCACGCCGTCATCATCAAGGTTGGAGTAGAGTCTGCTTCCAGGCTATGTGCTCTATTCTGTTTTATTACCAAGTGTATTTGTGTGTTTGTGTTTGTGTGTGTGTGTGTGCATGTTTGCATCCACCTCTGTATACCTGTGCATGTGTGTGTCTGTTTCCATGCCTAGGCAACAGACAAACACACCATCAAGCTCACTGTTTTTCCTCCTCTTGTTTCCACGGTAACGCAGGGCACCCAGATCTACGACGCCAAGCGGGGCACCCTGGTGGACCTGGGCATCCTGGACGTGATGCAGATCTTCGGGCGTGCCGGCCGGCCTCAGTTCGACAAGCACGGCGAGGGAACCATCATCACGACCCACGACAAGCTGAGCCACTACCTCACACTGCTCACCCAGCAGAATCCCATCGAGAGCCAGTTCCTCAACAACCTGGCCGACAACCTCAACGCAGAGGTCAGTCTCCCTGCCTGTCCGTCCTCCATCAGTCTTATCTCCCTGTCTGTCTCAATGTCGGTCGGTCGGTCAGTCTGTCTGTCTGTCTGTCTGTCCGTCTGTCTATCAGACAACCTATATGCAGAGGTATGGGACTAGAACACTAGTCTTTTGAGATGGCTGTGTGCTGTCATTAGTTGTAGTTACACAAACAGTTGCAAACAATAATACTGATGCCAATAATGATGATCATAATAAGTCATTGCTTTTAAATCGTGCTTTCCAAGCAAATCACACTTTTACATAGAGATAGTGTGTGTGTGTGTGTGTGTGTGTGTGAGTCGACGACCAATGGCACATGGATCTTCTGTATTGTCCAATGTAGGACAAATTGCCAGTGTAGACTGCACTGTTCTGAACAATCCACTAAGTGGTGCCAGAGACTTGTCTTAGCTGTAACCTGTGCTCTCTGTGAATCTGTACGTCTCCGTTTCTCTCAGGTCGCCCTGGGAACGGTGACCAATGTGGACGAGGCGGTGAAGTGGCTCAGCTACTCCTACCTGTACGTGCGCATGAGGGCCAACCCACTGGCCTACGGGATTAACCACAAGGCCTTCCAGGTCAGAGGACAGGGAACCCACCACAGCAGATTGAAAATGGCAGTCCTCTCCTTTCCGTCTCCCTGTCTGTCGTCCGTCTCTCTCTATCTGTCTGTCTGTCTGCTGTTTCGCTCCTCTTCACCTGCCCGTCTTTTCTGTCTTTTCTGGTTCAGACTTCATCTGTCAGACACTCTTTCTCTTGGTCTGTCAGAAAGCCCTGATTTGCCTCTGTCCCTGCTGCTGCCAGTTTGTCTTGTCTATCCCACTTTGTTTTGAAATGGGAACCAATTCATGCATATCCCAGCTAACAGTTGCCTGTCAATCATCCTCATCATCATCATCATCATGTCCAGTATCTGAAGAGTTCCATGCTAATGCTCTCCAGCTGATCCTCCTCCTCTATCCATCCCTTGCTGTGTGTGTCCGTGTATGTATGTGTGTGTGTGTGTGTGTGTGTGTGTTTGTGTCCGTGTGGGTGGGTGTGTGTGCGTGTGTGTGTGTGCCTGCAAGTGTGGTCGTGTGTGTGTGTGTGTGCGCGCCTGGGTGTGTGTGTGCGCCTGCATGCGTGTGTGTGTGTGTGTGTGCCTGCGTGTGTGTGTGTGCGCATGTCTCAGATGGACCCAGGACTTCTGATGTACAGAAGGGAGCTGGTGGTGGAGGCGGGCAGGAAGCTGGACAAGGCCCGCATGATCCGCTTTGAGGAGCGCACCGGCTACTTTGGTTCCACAGACCTGGGCCGGACGGCCAGTCACTTCTACATCAGATACAACACCATAGAGGTAGGGTTGGGTCCCAAGTACATCAAATATCCGGATTTGTAAGCTCAAAGTCTAACAAGTAGACAAACGGGAACAAATCCCTTATCGGATAAGGTAGAATGGCCACTGTAGAAATATACAAATTGATAATCACCGACTGAAAGTTTCAGGTTTCTCTTTGGTAGAATATCTCCGTAACGAAGCAGGAAACAAGGCATAACTCCGCCCCTTGCAGTTTTTGATTTCCGGCCCGGGCTCGGTGCAGTCTCCGCCCAGAGGTTTTGCTATAACATAGTAGCACTGCTGGATCAGAGGTTCTGCCTTAGTAGGCCTGCTGGATCTGAGATTACATTTTCCTGACAACCACACACAAAGGGGCCCACTCAGGCACTCCAGCGAATATGCATGGCTGTTACTGTGTGTCGTTCTTTCTACTGTCACAACATTTAGTACGCACTTGGTTACAGATCCTGGGCTGCTGCTGTTGTTTGTGTGAAAACGTGTCTTCTGGGATACATCCTGGATCCAAGTTGAATATTAAATGTAAATCAATGTGTTGTTTCTGCTTCTTCTACGCTGTGTTCCTTCCTCTGTGAAGACGTTCAATGAGCTGTTCAACTCCCAGAGGACAGAGGGCGACATCTTCAGCATCGTGTCCAAGGCAGAGGAGTTTGAGCAAGTCAAGGTGAGAGAGAGAGAGAAAGAGACTGAGCGAGAGGGAGAGATCCCCTCCATCATTCCAAGCTCTTTTTGTCTGTTATGCGTACATGAGCTGCAGCACGGTACACCTAATCGTCTCTGGCCTGACATCTTTTCTGAAACAGTTCTGTCCTTCAGAAAAGTTTAGTTCATAATATCTATACATTGACTGTATGTGTGTGTGTGTGTGTGTGTTTTTTTCAGGTTTGTTAACTTGAGGTTGAGCTCCTCTTTTGCAGGACAGACCCAGTAGCAACAAACTAACTGTGTGGTTATGATTGTGTGTGTGTGTTCTCCTGCAGGTCCGTGATGAAGAGATGGAGGAACTGGAGCAGATGCTGAGTAATTACTGTGAGCTCCCGGCGGCGGGTGGCGTGGAGAATGGCTACGGCAAGATCAACATCCTGCTGCAGACCTACATCGGCCGCGGAGAAGTGGACAGCTTCTCGCTCATATCAGACCTCTCCTACGTGGCACAGGTCACTGGAATGTACCCCATCACTCATTCTCTGTGTCTCTCGGTCTCTCTCCCTGTCAGTCGCTCCCTGTTTCTCTCTCTCTATCCCTATCTATCTCTCGCTCTCTCTATTTATGTCTCTCGCTCTCTCTCTGTCTCTCTCTCTCTCTCTCTTTCGTCACACACTGGACGCATATCAACACATGCCCCATTGGACTTACCCATGCCCCAAAGACACACTTGCAGCCATTTAAGGCATGCTAATACGTATATCTCTGCCTGGATATGAATTATATGATGTGTTTGACCCCTGACCTTTTGGAGATACCGCATGGCTCAAATGGAATACTCTCAGTGAAGAGGCCCCTTCTCCATGCTTCAGCCCATTTTTGTTGGGGGGGAAGGGGGGGGATTATTCAGTTGGATTCACAGTTCAGTATCTGTCCACCACATCTATTATGTTCAGTTAGAGGTCCCCTCCCTGTATCTTACTGCAATCATCTCCCCATGGAAAACAACAGATTGCTTTTCTACTTATTAGCTCTTTGCATTCCACTGTGCGAGTGCATAAGAAGCCTTTCCCCGAGAGCTGACACAGTCAATCTGCGAGCGCCGTTCATGCCCGCCTTGTTCTCCCTCCGCACATTCAAATGATTCGTCAAATGTGGACGCTGAAATGATCTCTGGTACATAATTGTCCACAATGGCTAGGATCTAATCCCCCTTCTCCTCTCATTTTCTCATTCTGCTCTTCCTCTACGCTTTTCATTCCCCGGTCCACAAACACATC
Organism: Lota lota; assembly: GCA_026745465.1. Classification (NCBI taxonomy): domain Eukaryota; kingdom Metazoa; phylum Chordata; class Actinopteri; order Gadiformes; family Lotidae; genus Lota; species Lota lota. Next base: position 675,896 of record JACYXH010000648.1, read on the forward strand.
GATTCCAGATTTCCAGCGGTAACTGATACCATGTGGTCGAATAGTTGGAATGTCTCACGCAGATTTTCTCTCTTTTTGCTTCTAAATGTTCAGATGTGCAAGTGCTCAGCATGTGATACTGTACTAAAGTAGTGGAGATGAGGTCACTTAATGCTACATGGTACGCCATACAAAGAGCTCTTGATGCTACCGCTGTGGAAGCTCAGTGGGTCCGCCAGGTTGTGGAAGGGTCGTTCGATCCCCGGCTCCGTCCTTGAAAAGGTTTCAGCACTTCTTCAAGTGGTTAAGTGGCAACCAATAAGCTGGTTGTTCATGTGTGCTTTTGTGTGTTTTCAATGTTGAATGTGATACACAAATGTACAAGCACTTACATTTACCAAAACAGATCCTAGCTCGACTAAGATACAACCTTTACTGATGAATGTAATGGAAATGACTTCTGTAAGTATTAGTAGACAGACGGAAACAAATCCTTTGTTTGGTCTGTCTTGCAACTCTCCAACTTGACTGCAAAGCAGCAGGACGCAGAAAGGATAAGAAAACGTTTATGACCATACAGGGCAGCTAAATATTTACAGCATGGAAGAAGCTAGGCCCAAAACAGCGACAGTGGTGTGTTGAAACCCGAGACTGCTCGGAGACGGGCCGAGTTGTCCACACACCAGGTCTGAAAGGGCTCACAGATCCAAACAACTGGAAGCTTTGTAATCCTATTGCTTTAAAAAAATCCCTTTCTCCGTTCAGCGTCAAATGAAAATCGGGCCACGGAGTTATCATTCTCAGTGTGTCGTCTTTGACCGCCCCTGAGACACAAGCGCCCTACTTAAAGCCAGGCTGGACCCCACTTTCACCCTAAGCCTTCAATCGGTGCACATCCGGATCCCACCCGTCCATCAACATGGCACATTGAGGCCTCGGAGCAGTCCGTCAGTCCACATTAACACCTGACCAAATCGATCAGAAGCCAACCAGACATGACCAGCCTATCAGGGAGCGACCGTCCCGGACACCTGACCCGTCCTTCACAACAGTCACGAGCAATCAATCAGCGTACAGCTGGGCCGAACCGGGACGTCTGAACACAGACAAGACGGCCCCTCTTCATCAGACATGATGAATCGCCCCTCTACAGGGGGATTCTTCTCAAGTGACATTTGTGTGTGGTGGGGGGAAAAGGGATCTGTTTCGCTTATCTCTTTTCGTCTCATCTTTAAGAAATCCAACTTGTAAACTTTGTGAGTGTGGTGGGGTGAAAGAAGTTCTGTTTTGCTGATCTCCTTGTATCTCATCCCCCCGCGCTTTTCAGAACGCGGCCCGCATCGTCAGGGCGCTGTTCGAGATCGCCCTGAGGAAGCGCTGGCCGGCCATGACCTACCGCCTGCTCAACCTGTGCAAGGTGATCGACAAGCGGCTGTGGGGCTTCGCCCACCCGCTGCGGCAGTTCCACATCCTCCCGCACACGGTGCTGGAGCGGCTGGAGAAGCGGAGGCTGACCGTGGACAAGCTCAAGGAGCTGAGCAAGGAGGAGATTGGTGATCCCTCACCCCTCACCCCTCAAATTGATTTAACTGCGGACCCATTTTCACACTTAAAGTGTCAAAACTCGTGTTTGTTTCGTGTGTTCAGGTCACATGCTGCAACACATCAACATCGGGACGAAGGTCAAGCAGTGTGCCCACCAAATCCCCTCCCTCCTGATGGAGGCCAGCATCCAGCCAATCACGCGCACCGTTCTGCGCGTGCGTCTTGTCATCACCCCGGACTTCAGGTGGCATGACCAGGTAACCACAGCAATCACACAAGAAGCCAAACTCTTAATTGGGACCTCCTAAGTACCTCCCTCAATTACTGAAAACGGGATTCTATAAAGTTAATCAATACCTTTTTATCAAAAGTTTAATATACATTTTTACTAAAACCCAACACTTAAAGTGATGGACAACATAAATCCATGATTTACTCGGGTTAATCGGGTTGTCAACTTGTGCATTAAGCATTATAAAATTATAAAATGAATTGCAATCTTGTGTCATTTCAGTCTATCGACCCATTTATTAGGTGGAGTCTATTTTCCATCCTGGTTACAGTACGTAGCTAAGTGGGTAAACTATTACCACGCACTGGCATTACTGCGCCGGTTCAGCTGAATGAAGCTACAGCGTTTAAGAATTTGAGCAAGTACGAACAACTCACACAGCGAGGGGGGAATTCCCCCTACTATCCTGTTTCTTTCCAAGACTGACTTTGAGATGTACATTAATATACCTTTTGACATTTTCCTGACAAGATTTGAAGAAGACAAGAATGACAAGAAATGATTCGTTATGTTTATTTAATGTGTCCTGTTGTCCATCCATTTAAACTGAGTCTACCTCTAGGATACTGTTCGCAGCTCACACCAGCAGCACTAAATGCTGCTGTCTGTGTTAGCCAGGGTTGCTCAGGGACTGGACCTTTCAGACTTCCACTTTAGGCAAAGTACGGGGTATTGAGTGAAAGTGTACACAACCGCTTTTGCCTCTGAACATAAACAAACACTAAGCAGCTGGTGAGACAGCCCTGCAACGTGTCTGTATGTCTGCATGTACACAGTCCCGCAACGGCCTATTTTTAACCGCGGTGCCTCAGCGTCTCAGAGTGTTACAACGATAGAGGAAGGTTCCCCGCAGGCCCCCACACTTAAATCCACATTATTCCTGTTAGGAGCAGAGGTTTCAGTTCACTTACTCTCTTCCATGCTCTACAGAGAGGGTGTCTTCATATCATCACTTGGAACGAGTCCCAGTGCCGCAAATGGTTAATGGTGATACCGTGCAGGGCTCTCCAGCTGTCCTAAAGGGGTCTGGGGGATGGGGGGGGGGGTTTCAGACCTCCAGGGTGGAAGTAGGAGGTTCTGGTGTCAGGGAAATGTGTCCCACATCAGGGATGGCATGGATGCCGGGGGGGGGGGGGGGGGGGTCACTCCAGAGTTTGTCATGGAATCCCCAGAATAGGAAGCTCTTTGTAGCGGGGGAGGGGGGCCCGAATGCGAAGATGAATGTTTATGTCCGATTAGCAATGCATGCTCGATCCATGGGAGAGTCGTAAGGGAACACTCCCCCACGGCTTTGCCCTGATCCAGCTGCATATGTCGGCACACCGCGGCCAAGCCTGGCAGGGACACATGCACACAGATACACTAAGCCTGCTCTGAGACAGTGGACCGAGGGAAGACCATCACGACCTCTTCCATAAAGGGGAAAGTGTGTTTCAGACGAGGCACTCCGCCACTATTGCAGTCATTCCACGAGCAACTTTTTTTTTGTTGGTGTGTATTAGTACTAGTTATGTGCATCACCTGCATGGCCTCCTCATAAAGAGAAAGCCACAGATCTGGTTAGTGGATGATATATGTATGTGGCTTCTCCTGAGGAAACGTGAGTGTGTCATAAACCTCTCCTGCGGTTAGCTAGCCATCCGAGACTCCCTCTGCCGCAGCGGGAAAGAGACATTACAGTAGCCTGGCCCTGTGCTGCAACACACACACAAACACACACACACACACACACACATACCTTGGCATGCACAGAGGAGCGGCAGAAGTATCCACAGGAGAACAAATACATTTGTGCGCACACTGAAAGAATGCTTTTATATATGGCAATACGCCCAGCCGTCCAGTGTTCCCGAATGTTTTCTTATGCTGGAGGACATTTGCTCTGTTTCTTTCTCTTAATTGAGTATTTTCACAATAGTAATACTATCTTTCGCTCTCTCTTTCCAAGTAATGTTTTCATAACAGTTGTTTTCTCTCTCTCTCTCTCTCTCTCTCTCTCTCTCTCTCTCTCTCTCTCTCTCTCTCTCTCTCTCTCTCTCTCTCTCTCTCTCTCTCTCTCTCTCTCTCTCTCTCTCTCTCTCTCTCTCTCTCTCCCACCCTCCCTCCCTCCACCCTTATCAGGTGCATGGCTCGGTGGGGGAGCCATGGTGGTTGTGGGTGGAAGACCCAATCAACGACCACATCTACCACTCAGAGTACTTCCTCCTCCAGAAGAAACAGGTCCGGCCCCTCCCCTTTCCCACCTCACACCAAAGCAATCACACAGGATATGTGTTCACCGATGTCTTCTTTAAACCTACGCTATGGCCCTTTTCTACTGCAGCAATTTACAAAACATCTAGAACTAAAACGTTTATCCGAAAATGAGCCTCAGACATCTGAAAATGATATGGCTCTAACTGTACCTACAACTCCAGCCACTAGAGGCTGCTAATGGGATCACATACATAGTGCAGGTTTAATCTCTCTCACAACTGATTGTGTGTGTGTGTGTGTGTGTGTCGTCTCCATGCAGGTGTTGTCTGGCGACCCCCAGACCATCGTGTTCACCATCCCCATCTTTGAGCCCATGCCGTCTCAGTACTACATCAGGCTGGTGTCGGACCGCTGGCTAGGGGCTGAGGCCGTCTGCGTCATCAACTTCCAGCACCTCATCCTGCCTGAGAAACACCCGCCGCACACTGGTACTGCACACACACACATACACTTATACACTCACAACGCACACTGGTACTAAACACACACACACACACACACACACATACACTCATGACGCACATTGGTACTACACACACACACACACACATATACACTTATACACTCATGACACACACTGGTACTATACACACACACATCTACACACAGGTACATACACACACACAAACACACACGCCGCACACTGGTACTACACACACACACACGCATACACATATACACACACGCCTCACACTGGTACTACACACACACACACACACACATATATATACACACACAACGCACACTGGCACTGCACACACACATAAACACACCTCGCACACTGGTACTACAGACGCATATACAAACACACACACACACACACCTCACACTGGTATAACACAATGTGAGCTGTGTGAGCCATGCAACTACAGTTGCCCTGAGACAAATTTATCTTTAGGAATTATTTCAACAAGAGTAGTCTTCGTTTTGAAACTGGCTGTGTTCATATGTATATCAAATATGTATCACTGATCCAATCCCAACCAGGACAGCTGGAAGGACAAAACCGGATTTTCAAGACACACTGAGATCTGATCACAAAGACCAGAGTCAGAAGTGACACGTGTGGCCGCATTCTCTTCATCCCTCTCTAGTCACGAAAACCCACTGCTCATCTTCATTCTTTCAACAATCAGCGTTACATGCTCTTCCTCTTTTTAATCACAGTCATGTCTGAAATTCCAACAACATCTGGAGGCGTATAGTTGGCCAAAACGGACGCGACGAGTTAGTTTTCCTCTTTGATAAGCCGAAGCGCTACAAAGAAACGTGTTGAACATACTTTAACATGTCATGTATTTATTTTACATTTTGCGTGGAGAAGCCAAATGTGATCACCAGAGGTCACTGGAGTCACATGTTCAGCGGCAGGTGTTTCTGTGATCCGTCTCCCGCTCCGGACACATCTGGAGAGGGGACCCCAGTTGTGGACAGCCCCATTATGTCTCCACCCGGGGCCGGGGTAGCCGTGCAGAACGGTCGTCTATCAAAATCAGTGGAAGCCGCATTAGGGTTTATGGTGAAGGTCATCGCTAGGTGAAATATAGACAAACAACATGTGCAAGCACAGGCACTCAAACATGTAAGAACGAAAGGACTGTTTGCATTATGGCTTGTTAGCTTTTAAGCTAGTTCAAGTTCTATTGTTTAAATTAAGTATAATTCTGACCGAAATATGCTTCTTCGCATATTTCGGTCAGACTAGAGTTTCATACTTTATTTGTTGAACACTTGAGTGCCAAACACAGGCTGGTTGATATCTCTACTGACTCGCTGACATGTAGTTGACTCAGCCTTTGGGCCTGAACATACTCTTGATGACAGTTGCACTGACATTTAATATTACTGTCCAAAGCCACATGCACTTTTTGTGATGTGCACACAACTAGACCCGCACAGACAAATACACACACACACACACACACACATGCATACACACCAGCACATCATCGCTTCATGTTCCCATGAGTAAATATGTATATTTCTGGTGATGGAAATAAACATAAATCAAGGCATCCACTCGTCTAACATGGACACACTGGCAGGGACACAAGATTCAGCACACAGAAAATGTGTTGCTGTATTGTGTAATTACTGGCAGTGACATCCCTGCCAGAGGGATTGGGTGGAGAGTAGCGAGACACAGATGCCTGATGCTCTCCATCTGATCATCCATTTGTGAGTGTTTGTATATTTTGTGAAAATAAAGCTCTTTCTGATTCTGGTCTCGATCTCTCTCCCCAGAGCTGCTGGACCTGCAGCCGCTGCCCGTGACGGCGCTGGGCTGCCCGGAGTACGAAAGCCTGTACAAGTTCACCCACTTCAACCCCATCCAGACGCAGATCTTCCACACGCTCTACCACACCGACACCAATGTCCTGCTGGGGGCACCAACAGGCTCCGGCAAGACCATCGCAGCAGAGTTGGCCATGTTCCGCGTTTTCAACCAGTACCCCGGTTCCAAGGTCCTTCCCTAATGCTGTCCGCTCGTGCCTTTCATTCCTGTCTTTTGTCCTGCCAGAGTGGAAAAATCGACCGGCTAAGCAATTGTTTTAGTATGTAACCCTGCGTTTGAGTGACCTGCCAGGGCCCTTTCTGTCCGTCTGGCTGGCTCCGTTTGCCAAGTCTGTAGCTTTTGATTCTCTGTTTCGTTGTGTGTTTTTCACATGTTTGTCTGCTGGTGTTTAGGTCGTGTACATCGCTCCCCTCAAGGCCCTGGTCCGAGAGAGGATTGAGGACTGGAAGGTCAGAATAGAGGAAAAACTCGGGAGGAAGTGAGTGTGGCCAGAACCGCTATACTTTTATCAACAGCAGACTTGTTATTATTATGACATTACTAGGGCTGTAGAAAGCCAAATAAAATCTCGGTTGAAATTCGTGAAACAACTGTACGACCAATCGATTGGTCGATGGGGGGAAAAAATCATAATAACAAAAACCTGCACGTTGTCTCTAGATTCACTTAATCAGCCACAGTGCATTATACTCAACTTGCCAGCCTAAATATCACGTGCTGTTTGGAGAAGGTCAGTGGGTTTCAGATCCACTTATGGTCCGAGTCTGACTCTGTTACGGCAGAGCTTCCATACAAAGCGGGTCGCACACCAGACAAGCCACGGAGCTCCACGTCGGGCAGCGTCGCTATTATATAGACAACACACGTCAGAAGATTCAATATAATGGGTCCCAATGTATGCCGCTGGGATTCGTGCCAAGGTGCCAATTGTTATATGTTCACACTCAAAGCCCATCGAGCATTAAACACGAAAGTTGACGGAGAATCGCAGACAACATGAAAAAATATATAACCTATACCTATTTTAGATGATATGCCTACATACTTTTACTTACTTTACACTTCACATACTTTTTTGTCGTCCTTTTTAAGCAAATGCTGCCAGGCCAATGACTTCTTTGGTATCAATTAGTTTTGAGCGGAGTAAATGTTCAGTTAGTTACGACTAGCAGTCTTCCTTAATTTAGGCGAGTTCAAAGTTGTGAAAACCGGGGTGTTTTGACCTGATAGTCTAATAGTCTATCAAACCATATGATTAGTAAAACAGAAACTACGGAGCCTTCAATATAATTTATATTCGAACACAATATAGCCTATCACTCAAAAATAAAACACATCGGTCTGTAAATGTCCCTCCCACCCCAAGAAATTATGGATTAAGAAGAGCTTTTATCCCCTATCCTATAACCAGTGATTGTCCGACCAATGAGAATTTGCATATCAACCAACCGACCAGAACATGACAGCCCTAGACATTACTCAATGACATTATCTTTTTATTTGTTGCAACGTTCTTGCGTCATCCTCATCTCGCGCTCTCTGTCTCTCTCTATCTCTCTCTATATCTACCTCTCTCTGTCTCTCTATCTCTACCTCTCTCTGTCTCTTTCTCTGTCTCTGCCTCTCTCTGTCTCTGCCTCTCTCTGTCTCTCTCTATCTCTACCTCTCTCTGTCTCTCTATCTCTACCTCTCTCTGTCTCTGCCTCTCCCTGTCTCTGCCTCTCCCTGTCTCTCTCTATCTCTACCTCTCTCTCTCTCTCTCTCTCTCTCTCTCTCTCTCTCTCTCTCTCTCTCTCTCTCTCTCTCTCTATCCCTACCTCTCTCTCTCTGTCTCTCTATCCCTACCTCTCTCTCTCTGTCTCTGCCTCTCTCTATCTCTACCTCTCTCTGTCTCTCTATCTCTATCTCTACCTCTCTCTGTCTCTGCCTCTCTCTGTCTCTCTCTATCTCTACCTCTCTCTCTCTCTCTCTCTCGCTCTCGCTCTCGCTCTCGCTCTCTCTCTCTCTCTCTCTCTCTCTCTCTCTCTCTCTCTCTCTCTCTCTCTCTCTCTCTCTCTCTCTCTCTCTCTCTCTCTCTGTCTCTCTATCCCTACCTCTCTCTCTCTGTCTCTCTATCCCTACCTCTCTCTCTCTCTTTCTCTCTGTCTCTCTCTCTCTCTCTTCCCCCCTCTCCCAGGGTCGTGGAGCTGACGGGTGACGTGACGCCCGACATGCGTGCCATATCGGCAGCCGACCTCATCGTCACCACCCCTGAGAAGTGGGACGGGGTGAGCCGCAGCTGGCAGAACCGCAGCTACGTGCAGAAGGTGGCCATCCTCATCATCGACGAGATCCACCTCCTTGGTGAGAGAGATTGCTAACTCGAAACTCAAGTGTCGGTGCATTAACCCTCCCTTTAACGTTCCCCTGTTCTGTCGTAGTTTACCTTGATCCTGCATACAGTTTGTAGTCTGTTCTGATGTCCGCACAACGCAACACAACGCAACACAATGCGCATCAACAGGGCTCTTCATCTGACCCTGCAGGCGAGGACAGGGGTCCAGTCCTGGAGGTCATCGTGTCCAGGACCAACTTCATCTCCTCCCACACCTCCAAGAGCGTGCGCGTGGTCGGCCTGTCCACCGCCCTGGCCAACGCCCGGGACCTGGCCGACTGGCTGGGCATCAAGCAGGTCAGAAAGCGCACCGAAACACACCGCTGTAGCTGTAAAGATAAGAAGGGCCGGGGTGAAAACCCAGCCGTAGAGCACACTACATCCCGTCGTAGTGATCTATAGGGTGTGTCTAGAGTAATGTAGTCCTCTCGCCTTTTTAAAGCTTTCCATGTGGAGAAGTTAATCTATCCACGCTTGTCTGTAGGATAACAAGTTCCGCATTGCTGTTGTGAAGCCAAATTAATTAAAGCCATATTATTTACTGAATTTCTCCTTTTTTTCACTGTATAGTTTTCGTTTTCACGTATATCTGATCAACCGTATATTATGACAGTTATTAGGGTAAACAGATGGCGTTGGCCTGCGTTGGATGCCTCACTTTATCTGGGTAATCTCCCACAGTCTCGTGTGGCGGGACATGCCCGCTTATGTTGCGGCGTAATCATCAGAAAAAAACCACTGGAGCGATGAGACCGGAGAGGAGCGTCATCGCGGAGATAACAAAGTCTTTACAAGCCCACCGAAAGATACTGAGATCCATCCAAACCCAATCTGATGTTGCTGACGTTACTTCTTAAGTTTCACTATTGCTTGTCAGGAGTCATTGGACTTCAGTGTCATCACGCCTGGCTTTCTAGACCAGCTCATGTCTGGAGATCAGATCTCCTTCCACTGCCAACAGGCTCCCCTGGAGGTGGGGGGGGGGGGGGGGGGGGATAATGTGTGTGTGTTTATATGTGTGTGTACTTGTACCGGGCAGTGTGGTGAAAAGGGAGGGGGTAACTGTTGCATAAAGGCTACAGCCCCCCCCCCCTCCACCTCCTCTGTAGCGCCTGGCAGGCAGAGCAGCAGTCTGTCGGCCCATAAATCCCATAGCCTGGCTGGCCCAGCGATGCTTGGTCCGGGGCCACTGTGTTTGTGTTGTGTTGCCCGATCCATTATCCTGGACCTGTTAGTTATGTGTGCACACGCTCGTGTCCTCGCCGCCACGCAGGACCGAGCGGGACCACCGCTCTGCTGCCGCGGACCACCACTCACACACACACACACACACACACACACACACACAGGCAGACGCGCACGTGCACAGATTCACACACGCGTGTGCGCACACATACACATGCACGCACGCAAACACACACACGTACATGCACACATGCGAACACGCACACACACACACACACACACACTCACAGACAGACAGACACATGCACACGCACACACACACACACACATGCAAACACACAGGCTGGGACAATGACAGAAAGCTCCCATTAGTGCCAGATGGGCCCCCTCTGTTGCCAGCTGCTCACACGAGGTCTTTCTTTCTTCTCCTTCTCCCTCTCCCCCTCCTCCCCCCTCTGACTCTAACAGGTGGGCTTGTTTAATTTTCGCCCATCTGTGCGCCCCGTCCCCCTGGAGGTCCATATCCACGGCTTCCCCGGGCAGCACTACTGCCCCCGCATGGCCAGCATGAACAAGCCCGCCTTCCAAGGTGAACCCCCCCCCCCCCCCCCCCCCCCCCACCACCATCAACACACACACACCGTATCATCACCTTCCCTTGACAAGGCTGCAGTACCGGAAGTATCACATGATGAACAGAATGTGGGTGATCATTGTAAAAGGATGTACAACTATAGCTTATGAGAGAACGTCGCTGATCATCAAAAATGATGCACTATAAAATATTGGAATTCACAGTGATGAAAGATATTGTGCATGAAATGAATTGTGATAAGTGATCCACAGATAAAACCACAGAAAATATATTTGTGTGTGTGTGTGTGCGTACCTGCGTGTGCGTGTCCCACTCTAGCCATTCGAAGTCACTCTCCGGCCAAACCCGTGTTGATCTTCGTGTCGTCACGGCGACAGACGCGTCTCACCGCCCTCGACCTGATCGCCTTCCTGGCCACGGAGGACGACCCAAAGCAGTGGCTCCACCAGGACGAGAAAGAGGTGCGCCCAACACACACACACACACACACACACACAACCTGTGTGCATCTGGCAGTACCATCAAGACAATGAATTCAGTATCTATATTCCATGCCAATGGAACAATACTATTGTAGCATTGAATTGTTATAATGGCAATGGACCCTTTTCCCAGATCGTCAATAGTACAGTAAAATAACATATAATAAATGTTACATTAGGTTTTATGTTTGTGGGTTTCAGCGCCATCATTGGTCAATGTATATTTAGTTGACTAGTTGTGTCTATACTGATGCACTGCCATAGCTAAAGCGAAATGACCCATAATTAATGTTATGAGATACACCTGTGTTTTTCCTACTGTGAAAAGGCCTATTGTAGCAGCTTGCCCACTTACTCACTCAATATATCATCACTGTTTGAAGCCTCTAGGGCCTGTACATCAGAATGCAGCATGGGAATCTTTGGCTGCCGATACTCCGCCGTATTTAGAGGACTGAAGATATTTAATCAACGTTAATATACGGTAACTTAGACTAATGAAAATACTTTGTTTTGCCACGTCTCACATGAGAAATGTTGTGGCAGTTTCAAACCCAACGATGTCTCCGCGTAATGACAAATCATTCCACAATTAATTTCCAAACAATGACCAAAAAATCACAAGCTCCTACGCTTCCAAAATGGAGGTGGTCATCGCGATCGTTGTGATGTACAAGCCCTATACAGGCGTATCGTAAGCAAGCCTTTTCTTCCTCTGACCCTTATCATCTTAACAGTCCCTGCGCTAAAGTCTCATCACACACAATATACAAAGGTGTGAAAATTAATAAATCTGGGAAGTCACAACAAAAGTTTTATCTGCAGAGATACATTGTCATTGTCACTGTTCATTATATCCGAATAACACAAGGACACGGACAAAAGACAACAGTGGGGTCAGAGAGTCTCATGAACGTGTGCTCCATGCACAATCCAGAACACGTTGGTGGTTAGTAGCCTCAGTGGATGTCAGTTCCGCTGCTGAGAGGGAGGAGTGGGAGAGAGGGCCAATCAAAGCAGTAATTGCCACACCTCTGTGCCGTGCCACTGTCCGCTCATATTCAACATTAATCACGTACCCTTGGATATTGATTATCGTTCGTTTTTTATTAAAGAGCTGCAAAGTTGTAAAGGTATTTTATAAATGTTTCTCTCAAACTTAAGAAGCAGGGCAAGCAGGTCTATAAAGCAATGCAAGCACGTTCCAAACATCATGTTAGTTGTCTAAAACTGTCATGCACGGTAATTACTACTTCATTATAATCTTCTGTTATTTGTGTATATTATACTGTGTGTGTGCCACATTTATTTCCACAAAATCAACAGAACCTGTGTGTGATCTCCCATACCCTTATTCAGTTTTAGTATTATGGAACCCTTCTATTTCCATTAGCATTTTGATCCCGCTATTGGATAGTTTGCTAGCACACTCTCACTCTCTCTATATGCACTCTCACTCACACACACACATAAGCTCAAAGAGTGTGGTTTAAGTGTAATTACGGAGGGAATTTAAACCGACTTCTGCCGGAAAGCCCTGTATCGTCTTCCGTTATACTGTCGGTGCCATCGAATAACTTCAAGATGTGAGCAAACGTCGCCTTTGGATGAAGATTTTAAAAGTATGCTAATATTATTACAACACTCAATTACCCAGTGCTGATAAAGCACAGGCTGTAATTACCACAGCATGAGTGCCTAACTGGCCTAACACACTCGGAAATGCACGTTTGCATGCACGCTCACACTCTCACTCACTTATTCACACACACAGACATATGCACACACACACACACACACTCACACTCACATATGTGCACACATACACACACGCACGCGTATGCACACGCACACACACACACACACACACACACACACACACACACACACACAGTTGTTTGTGCCAAGATTAATTGTTCTTCTACCCACAGAATTGGCCTCTGTGTCTGTGTGTGTGTGTGTGTGTGTGTGTGTGTGTGTGTGTGTGTGTGTGTTTCTATGCGTACGTGTATTTGCTCCCGTGTGTGTTTGCACCTGTGTGTGAGTGAATGTGTGTGTATTCAGGGGTGGGCTTTTTACGGGTATGGGTTTGATGTCAGGGCTCTATGTCCAGCGCTATGAAAGCTGACCAGCCTCATAAAGAACATGTTAACATCCATCTCTTTATGATGCCTGGCCCATCTGTGACCTTTTAAAGCCCCGTTTATCAAGGCTTACGGTGGGCAAGTCACATTGAGGCACACCGTTGCCATCCGCACTTCGGCAAAGATGTGTTGAGCGTATGTCAGTGTTAGTCGATCAGTCCCGGGTGGAATTCACATGTAAATGAGTCATGGTAACACGTGTGCACAGAAGAACACTAACTTGTGTGTGTGAGTGTGCGTGTGTCATTGTCCATTTGCAACCATGGAAGTATAACACAGTAATGCCCCGGTTTCATACATAATATAATTTATATGCGTGTTATATGTGTGCGTGTATGTATGTATGTATGTATATGTATGTGTGTGTGTTTATTGTTCATGCACTTGCTCTGACACACTGGGTCCCCCGGTCTGTGTGTGTGTGTGTGTGTGTGTGTGTGTGTGTGTGTGTGTGTGTGTGTGTGTGTGTGCGTGCGTGTGAGTTCCAGAGATGATATATGGCACTCCCCGCTGTGTCGCTCTGCAGTGGGGCCATGTAGCGGCCCAGCGCCCCGCTGTTTGACTGACAGGTGGCTGGCGCTCGCTGACTAAACTCCCAGCAGGGGTCCTTCCACCACCGCGACGCTCCCCTCTGCTTGTAACATCTCCCTTTCCCCTCCGTCTCACTCTCTATTTCCTCCGCACAGAGGTGGTGAAGGCGGTGGGTCATGGTTGTGACTAGGAGGGGGGTGGAATGGTTTTCTATGTTCCATTTTATTCATGCTCCCTCCAGTCCAGCTATAGGGCTAGGGGGGTTTACCATTACAACGTCCGAAAAGGGACATTTTGGTCCTCCAGTCTTGACCGACCGCCCAGTCAGTTCTTCAGCCTTCCTGTGAGAAGGGAACAAACATTATAGAATGAATAGTTCTATTCAGAGTTCTCAATTCAATTCTCCACACATGGATTGTTTTTAAACTGTGTTGCAAACCAAAAATTTAAGCATTTTGCATGAATGTCGTGTATGAATATGCCATTCAATTTTGGAATATTCTTCTTTATTTTAAATGTTCTCCCCTTGAATAATGTTTGATCACTATTTATTCTTAAGTGTGTTGTAAGCCCATTCAGTTAGGCATCATTTATGTTGTGAGACGCTACAACAAAAGAAAAAGCAATCATCAGTCTGTATATTAATAATTCGAACCAAAGATATAAATAAATGTTAATGAAAACGCTGTTTTTTGTGTGTTTGTGACTCGGCGGCGGCGCAGATCGAAGCCATCATCGCCACGGTGAGGGACTCCAACCTGAAGCTGACACTGGCGTTCGGCATCGGCATGCACCACGCGGGCCTGCACGAGCGGGACAGACGCACCGTGGAGGAGCTGTTTGTCAACTGCAAGATCCAGGTCTCATCTCTGCACAGACAGACAGACAGACAGACTGACAGACTGACAGATAGACAGACAGACAGACTGACAGACTGACAGATAGACAGACAATGCAGATTGAAGTGCAGTAGAATAAAAAAAATCGGGGCTTTAAATATTTTCAATTCAATTTTGGCTTTACAATGATTATTATGATCATTATTATTATTATTGTTTAAGCGGTTGTAAGACCCAGTCTTGTTCACCTCTCCAGGTGTTGATCGCGACCAGCACGCTGGCTTGGGGGGTGAACTTTCCCGCACACCTGGTGATAGTCAAGGGGACCGAGTACTTTGACGGCAAAACCAGGCGCTATGTCGACTACCCCATCACAGGTACTCCCCCAACCCCCCCCCCCCCTTTTCTCCCCGTCTCGAACAGCTGATTTCGATGGCGGTCAACGTTCCTTCCCAGTCGTAACTCAGTCCGCGGTGGCGTTCCATCGGCTGTACTTTTACTTCGATTTCACATGCTGTAAAAGTTTAGTTGCGGTACTTGGGGCCTGCTGAATGAGCTTAGTGTCGGGTAATACCTCTGTCATCCGTCTCCCTCCAGATGTGCTGCAGATGATGGGCCGCGCAGGCAGGCCTCAGTTTGATGACCAGGGCAAGGCGGTCATCCTGGTTCACGATATCAAGAAGGACTTCTATAAGAAGTTCCTCTATGAGCCCTTCCCCGTTGAGTCCAGGTGAGACCCGTCTCTTTTACTCCAGAACTTGGACAACCATGCTTACTGTTTATATAGAGCTGCATTGTGCAAAAGTCTCTTATTCATTCTTTGAAGTAAAACTTGCAATACGGGCCAAATAAAATGGGGTCTTAATATTATTCCGAAAGGAAAGAAAGTACTAGTCGACCTACTTGTACATTATACCTACTGCAGTCTAATGTATTTGATAGAATCTGGGTTGGGTTTGGGTGTTTTCCATCACGTCCCTCTCTTCCCTCCCCAGCCTCCTCAGCGTGCTGTCCGACCACCTGAACGCCGAGATCGCGGCTGGCACCATCACCTCCAAGCAGGACGCCATGGACTACATCACGTGGACCTACTTCTTCAGGCGGCTGGTGATGAACCCCAGGTGAGACACGACCCGGTCCGAAGCCAACCGCTGTTGCAACCGATCTGGAGTTCACGGTCAACACCGGAGCAGTGCTCCACCTTCTGGGTGCAGGCAGATGACTGTTAGAAGTGCGCAGCGTGCAGCACTGCAACATCTGCAACGCGTAGACAGGAGACCGTCCCAGAACATTCCAGCATGCTGGCATTTACACGGCTGTCAGCCCGCATTTACCATCCAGACCCTGACTAGGGGCTCCTCTCTGGTCTGACCTGTCCAGACCCTGATTGGGGCCTACCGGCTTGTCTCTGGGCCTTCCGGCTCCTCTTAGGCCCCACGGCACTACCTTGCAGCTAGCAACCCTTTAAAGCATTCATCATTCAGCTACTAATTAGGCGGCATCTTTGCTTTAGAGATCCGCGGCTGTTGCTATTTTTACCCTTGCTGTAGTAGTCAACCTTGCCTCAGCGGGTGTTGCATTGAGTTAATAAACTCGGCATGTCTTCAGCACACTCTCCCTATAGGCCTCTGTGGTGGTGGTGGGGCTGGAATATCTGTATGATCTGTGATCGGCTTGTGTTGTCTGACAACCTCCACAGTGGCATGGAGCCTCTCTGCTTTGTTTCTTACCTGCGGTGATTCACTGCTACTTACAAGCCCCCCGAATATCTTCTGACACACTAACACACACACACACACACACACACACATAGAAACTCATACACATATGTATGTATGCATATGTAAAGCCACACACATATAAATAGATAGACAATCCTTCTGTCCTTCTCTGTCTGTATGTGCTGAGGAGAGAAGGACAGAGAGACAGATACACACACACACACATACACAGATGGCCCCGTGGGGCTCGTAAATGTCATCGGGACGGGCCCCAGCGCCACCAGGAGCCTAATGGCGATGATGCTAATGACTGTGACTTAATCAGACAGGCCGGGCACCCAGAGGAGAGAAGAAGAAATGGTGGTGGGTGGGGTGAGTGAGGGAGGAGGAGGGGCTCGTAAAGAGCCGTGAAATGTGTTTGGTAATAAACACGTCCAGCCGCTGAAAACTGGAGCACTGTCACCGGCGCTGAGTGATGATAATGAAGGAAATACTTAACATTAAATGCACATCAAATATGCCGGTCGCCGTGGCCGGACTGCCCCTTCTCCCCCCCAATCCCTCCATTCTTCCTAGATGGGATGAAGGGTGGGGTGAGGATTCTTCACAACCCCTCTCCTCTTCAAAACCGCAGAATAAATTATTTGAATGATTGTCATGGAGGTGACGTTTTTATGTTTTGTGTACCGTAATATGCAGAGTGGGCCATTAGTCAGAGCCATGGTGCTTTGAAAAGCAGGCCCTGGTTTACACGCAGTATGAAAAGCCGACAACAAAGATAATGCTGCTCCTCAGGTAGTCAGCTGTCTACATTAATGGGAAGTAGTACTTATTGCTAGACATATCATGAGAGAGCGCACTATACGTCTGCTAATTTAAGCCCCGGCATAGTAAGAACTAATTATGAGAAACAGAATTTTTACAAAACCAATACAATTCGTGATAATATGGCAGTAATGTTTGTACCACATTCAAGTGATGTTTGCTCACAATGCATTTGCTAACTTTAACTAGCAGGCAGTGGATATAGAGTGAAGCAACAAGATCATAGAAATATAGATCTACTGCTTCATCTTACTTCTGACGCGTCTATAGAAGCACATTCGATGCCATGGAACAGAACAGTTTTTTTCTTAGCAGACTTGCGGCTGCTACCTGTTTTCATCCCTCATCTACCGCTAACATTGCGTGTCGTTACGAGCTAACAAACAGACCTGGCGGCACGCACGTCTGCCGCTGCTCATGTGGTAACCGTTACCCCATTGGATGCTGCGCATGCAACCCATTTTGGCCACTGGTTTTGGTATTGAAGCCAGTAATGGATGAGGCTGGGAATAATTTGCCGGCAAAGGCCCCTGCAGCTTTGGCATTTGTTCTTAGTGCGGGGTAGTGCATCTGTGATGCTCCACAACCACATCCACAACCCCCTCACCACCACCCACCACCACTTTCTTATCCTTCTTGACCTGGCCTGTTTGGATAATCGTATCCACTCCGTGTGTTGTCCAGTCAAATCACTCATACATGAGAAGCTAGAGGAGGTGCTGTAGTATTTTACATTTTACTTGGACGCGTCATTGGGAGTGGGGGGGGGGGAACCGTATTGGTTGTCGAAACAACACACTAATGAGTTTCAACTGCAGTCCCTGTGGGGGCCAGCACCACAGAGTCAATACACTGTAAATAAACTGCAAACAGGCTTGAATGCCAACGGCTTAACCACCGTGAATGATTACCCTTTACCTCTCAACCGCCGCCATGTCTGAAGGTTGTTTTGTTTTTCTATTACTCAGGGGATTTAATCACGGTACGTTGCAGCAGCCTGAGATGCAAGTTTGCACCAACTTATTCCCTAAATGCTGATGAGATAACTGTTGTTAAAGACTTGTTTTGTTTTGGTGGGTTGTGATTTGGCAATGCATTCAATGCTTACCTCGTTCCTATGCGGAACGCCCGGATAAGGCTCCAAATGGACATTATTGGAGAGAGAGCGAGAGGGCGGGACTTCAGAGGGAGTGGTATTTGTTTCTGTCACGTGGGTTTAGCGGCAAGAGACGAGAGAGGTCAGGACTTTGGAGAGATATCCGTTTCAGCCACATTTTTCGGATATTGCTTTGTCACTTTCTTCGTTAAACAACTCTATATTAATTCTCCTTGTTGTTCTTCCTGTCTGGCTATTACTCTACTCGTTCCGGGGACTGTTAACTGCCGGACACAGCCCGTAGGAAGTCAGAGACTTCCTAAGTAAGGCCTTCTCAGCCTTACTTCAGTGCTGTGGCTGTTTGTCCGCTGACCCTCTGTGTGTGGTCGTGTGTCTGCAGCTACTACAGCCTGGACGACGTCAGCCATGAGACCATCAACAAGTACCTGTCCAACCTGGTGGAGGGCGGCCTGCGAGACCTGGAGTGCTCCTACTGCCTGGAGATACAAGAGGTCTGCTGGACGTGCAACGCCGCCCATGCATGCATACATGCATGCGATGTCTTAATCATGTTGTTTAGACCATCGCATTTATTTGGTGTCACACAGCCAGACGCTGCATGTGTGTGTTCATATGTGTTTGGGTTTTCCTCCACCTTTATTGGTAGTCATGGAGGTTTCAAAGAGACGGAGGAGGGTAGACCCCGGATGAGAGCGCTTCCTTTATGGGCTGGTTGTTGTGTGTTTTTTTCCGCTACAGGACGGATGCACCATTGAGCCGCTGACGTATGGACGCATCTCGTCCTACTACTACCTGAGGCACCAGACCATCCGTATGTTCAAGGAGAGGCTGAAGGCCGAGCTGGCCATCCACGACATCCTCACTCTGCTCTCGGTGGGCCGGACGCACATACACACGCACGCACATGTGCATCACACAAACACACACACACACACATGCATCACACACACACACACACACACACACACACACACACACGTGTGCATCACACAAACACACACACACACACATGCATCACACACACACACACACACACACGTGTGCATCACACAAACACACGTGCATCTCACACACACACGTGCATCTCACACACACACACACACACACACACACGTGTATCACACAAACACACACATACAAATCGAAATCAACATGCACATACTTAACCCACATATGCACCACACAAAGACCAATATACACACATGCACGCACCCATATGCATCATAAACACACAAAAACATACACCTACACACATACACACACACGTCTATATCACAACCAACTATTCACACACACAGATATATACATCACAACCACGTGTACACACAAACTCAACCACATATACACACAATCACCTTCTTTTTTTTTTTGCCCTATTAGCAGTTTGTATGTACAAGCCTGTCATTGTTACTCCCCTTGTCTTCACTCATCCCCCTCACTGACTGACACCCCCCACTATGTGGTCAACAGCTTTTGTTTTATTTGCCTGCCTGCCCGTGATTGGTGGGAATCAATAATGAGAGTGATGTGCTCCCTGGCGGTCTCACACCTCTTTACGGGGAGGCGCAGGGATCAGTGACATCACATCTGTGTTCAGGAAGCTCTCACTCCTTCTCATGGACAGCAACCGCTGACACGTTTATACAGAGAAAATAAATGGTGGGGTAAGGGGTTGGGCGCAAGAAAGAGGTGGGGTTAAAGGTCAACGTGGAACTAACTGAAATGAAGTGTGGAAAAGAAGCTCTTTTCTTGTTTACAACCGACCGACGACTGAAACGTCCGTTATCTTGTGGAAAGATGGTGTTTACGGTACAGGCCAGTAGACTGATATATAGGGTGTCTGTGGGTTTCAGAAAGGCATAGCTATCCAAAAATGTTTATCGATATTAGGCAGTACGATTGGTACAATTATTTAAACCTGTAAAATATGTACAATGTCTTTTATATTAAGAACGTTTTGTAGCAGAGAAGTGTGCATGTAGCAGCACTTATTGAAACAATTATTTATTGTGGGGGGCGAAAAAGAAAAAAGCGTCAAAGGGAAACAGTGTGTTCTCTCTCTCCGCGTGTGTGTTCCCTCTCCGCGTGTGTGTTCACCAGGGGATCTTGAACACGAGCAGTTAGGCTTACATGTGGAGGGCAGGTAGTCAAGCTACAACACATTGTTTCCCTCCTGTGTGCTTGGACGCAGACCTACCCCACCCACCCAATCGCCCGCCAGGACGCAGCATAATAGGCCAGTCACACACACACACCCTCTAGTCCACTCCCCCCTCCGTCAGGTACACAGCCCGGCCACGCTCCCCTTTCATCCCCCTAACGCTGCAGTGGGGCCTCTAATGAGCTCCAACTGCTCTGCTGCTCCTCCTTCTCTTTTTACTTTTATCACTCGCTCCCTCCCCTCCTCCCGCCTCCCTATTCTCTCGGGGTCGGCCCTCTAACACTTCCACCTCCTCCCACAGCCCCCCACCCACCCACCCCTTCTCTGTCTCTCTAGACCTCTGACATGAAAAATCACCCCCCCCCCGCCTCCGTCTCCTCTTATTGGCCCTTGTCACTCTTTCTCTGGCTGAACACCAGCGTTCTTCAGAGGTCCCAGGGTAGCAGGGGGTTAGGCTGAACACCAGAGGTCCCAGGATAGCAGGGAGGTGACGGGCCCAGGCAGGACGGACGGGCAGTTGTTCTGATCTCCGTCTGTAGATATATAGTCGTTCTCTCCGCGCAACATCCATATGCGGACGCAACAGCAGCACCGGGGAGATCAATCAATCAGCCGTGATTTCCACCACCAAACCACCAACACCCGCCATCCCTCCCAACACACACATACTGTTCCCTCTCTGCTCATTCCAGCCCTGGTTCTCAATTCCAGGCTTTTGAAACACTGCCTCCAGTCAGTGATGGATGGAGCCCTAACAGTCCAGGGCAGGGGGAGGCCGGGGGGGAAGCCTGTGACAAATGCCTCCGTCAGAGCCGGTTGATGGGACTACATTAGCGGAAGTTGAACTGGAGTGAATTAGAGGAGCTGAGCAATGCGTGTCCATGCATCTCTCTGCCGAACCGCCACTAAACAAAATGGCAAAACACTGAACCTCAAAGCACAGAAACCATTCAGCCGTCATATAATTTATTCTTTTTTACTTAGCTGGGAGCTGATGGGTCTCTGATGTCGAACAGGGGCCACCGATTTGATTTTTTGTCATCCGTCACACCGAAACCTGGTAACTCCTTCAAAGACTTTGCATAGACCTTCCACTTTTCAGAATATTTATTAGGAAGGGAATTGTGTTTTTCAAAACCACAGCCATGGGCGAGTAGTAATATTGCGGCGTGTAGCAAGAAAGGATCGCCTAGTGTCCAGTCAAGCAAGAGTGAAGTACATGCATCATCGTTATTCAGGATGAAAAATGGAAAAAGGCCAAAGCCTCCTATTCAAAGCATGGCTGTGCTGTGATCCTGGGGAATCCTGTTTTAGGGGCAGCAGCTCCTATTTGGAATTAAGAGCTGTGGAGTCTTTGAACAGAAAACGTTCAATGACTCATCTTTTTAGGCAGGCTTTTGTATAACACCATGTGTTTTTTATTCCTGTACCTTCGTTTTTTTATATCTGTATGTGTATTCTTAGTGTGTAAAGCACTCTGTGAGCTCTGGGACAGGTGCTGTGTAAATACATTCTGACTCACTTACTTCCGTACTTCCTTGTCGTCGATCTTCTACCAGGACGCAGAAGAGTACGCCGAGCTGCCCGTGCGCCACAACGAGGACCAGCTCAACAGCCAGCTGGCTCAGCAGCTCCCCCTGCCTGTCAACCCCCACTCGTACGACAGCGCCCACACCAAGACACACCTGCTGCTGCAGGCCCACTTCAGCCACGCCACGCTGCCCTGCAGCGACTACGGCACCGACACCAAGACGGTGCTGGACAACGCCATCCGCATCAGCCAGGTGGGTGGTGTCCCAAGCACCGTGTAGAGAGGGGGGTGTATGTGTGTGTGTATGTGTCGGGTGGGGGGGAGAAGATGGTGAGCGTAGATGGGGGGGTTGCTTATTTGTGGTGGGGTGGGTGTGTGTGCATGTTTATACGTTTGTGTGTGTGTGTGTGTGTGTGTTGGGGGGATGACTGTGTGTGTGTGTGTGTGTGGGGGGGGGGGGGGGGGTGGGGGTGTGGAGGAGTTAAAGAACAGCATAGCACAACACCTGATACAGGGTGTAGTGTTACGTACGGCGGTCTGCAGAGAACGTTTCGGGGTTGTTTTTGAAGCGCAGACCTGCACTTGCTCCGCCGTATTTTGTTGTCCTCTAGGGACGCAGCTCGTCTATAGATCATATCACAGGAGAGAGACCCCGAGAGCCCTGAGCGCTTCTCCATCTGTCCCCACCGGAGTGTTCCCCCACCCTGGGTCGTCTCACCCCCAGGGCCTGACTCAAACCTCCGTCCATAGCAGGGCAGCAGAGCAGCTGGTTTTATTTTATAAGTGTTTTCAGATTAAGTTTAAATGTGTCTTGCGTTGCATTGCGACATTTTCACGGCCGATGTGTGATGTCTTTTTTAGGTTGTTTTTTTTCCCACACAAATAGTAACTTTTTTTTACCTATTAAAAAATCATACCTCGTAAAATGGTGCATCTTGTTCGTGTGCACAGAGAAACAGCAAGCCCATAAATCTATAGATTGAGCGTGATGGGGAGAGGGAAAGAGAGGGAGGGAGAGAGAGGGAACAGATTATCTCGGTGACATGAGGGAGACCGTTTAGCCGTGGCGTAGAAAAAACACCAGAGACCCACACAAGCCTTGCTAAAGACAGCAGGGAATTCACCAGATCACCGGAGACGCTTGTGTGTTTTGCATCTTAACTAGCAAAGTGTGAATACAGAAAATAGACTCGTGAATTTGTTGACATTGAGATCCTAGGCCTAATAGGAATGATATGTGTATTCATATATATTTATCTAGCCATCTAGCTATCTATCGATATCAAATCGCTTCTGAATCTGAATCCACTGATATGAACTGAAGCTAATAGCAAGTTGTACAAGTTGTTAGACTTGGATCTGTGGACATATCATAACTGGTGCGGAAGAGCCGATCCTCATGATTTAGTACAATAAACAGCCCTTAAAATGCAGATGAGACGTGGAAAGTGTTTATAGTGGAGTGATCTGCCATTGTAAAATTGGACTGTGATCTGGTTGTGACAAACCATGCCTCCTGCTGTCGTCTCGGCAACACCCTACCAATACCCGACACAGACTGCACGGAGGATCGCGTCTCAAACGGCTCCAAGCTATCTTCATACGTTGTATGTGGAAAGAAAGTCTCGGGATAGTCGTTGAATCCCGGCCCACTCCTCTGTGTGTTTGTACACATGTGTTTGTGATTATCCCCACGTTGTGGTCAGGGGGCTGCAGCTGTAGGCCGCTCTCTTGGCGTCTTGCTGTGGCAGGGGACTGGAGCGTCGCTTGACTGTTTTATGGTCCTTCTGATTGATTTGTAATATTTTCACCTGTGTTCTATTGGCTAACAAAGGGAATACAGTCGTTTGTATATGTTTGTTGTGCTCTTTGGTGGAATTCCGTTTTGTGTGAAAAGCAAGACCGGCAGGAGCTCAGGAGGTAGAGCAGGTTGTCTGTCCTGAAGGTCGCTGGTTTGATCCCTGCCGTCGGTGTATGAATGTGTGTACGAATGGGTGAATGTGAGGCCACTTATTGTAAAGCTCTTTGAGTGGCTAGGTTAGGAAGGCGGTTTATGAATGCGGTGTATTTACCATTTAGCATCCTCCAATGATGAGCAAATCTTTTTTTCACTAAATCTTCCACGTCTCAGCGGTTTGCAACATAAACAATGTAGCTATTGTTAGTAGTCATGGAAGGTGCTCCTTATTCAATGTGGTGCACAGCACTGTAGGACTGAGGCACAAATGCATCTCAGTGAGATAATAGACCTGAACATCCTTCGCCAAAACAAGTTCTGATACCCACAGCCAGTCATGAAACCTGGACTTCTTATCATTTAGTAAGGAAAAGGTGGAAGGAAACAATGACAATTCAATTAAATTTGCATGAAATATTGGTTTTATGTAAGCGATGGGCTATTAAGATGTAATCTTAATATTTTGATTATGTCTAGATGTAATTGATACACTTGCACTCCTAATCCCATAACACAGGGTGAATCACCCGGCTGGCAGTGTCATGGCAGCCACAAGTAGTACAGTATACATGTTGGGAACAGAAGAAAGGAAGGATCTGACTCATACTATTGGAGCCTCATTAGCGAAACTACATCCCAAAATCTCTCGGCCACTTTAGCATTATAGCTAATGATAAACTGCAGGCTATGTGCAGTGATGTGTTTCCTGCAAACTGCAGACTTTTGGTAATGAAGAGAAACCAAGATTCCCCCCTTAATTACCATCTGTGAGGTCAGTTATTTCCCACCTAAGTAATTCCCATATTTGTTAATGCAAAACAAGGAAGTTGGAGATTTCTACAGTTTAGACTCCAAGAACCCATATCTACCACCTTTTTTGTTTATGATTTTTCAGTGTAGAAATCAAAACTTTTTTATCCGAAATAGACAGAATAACGATGTTAAAATATTGACAGAAAATCTGCAGAGCAGGTTTTCCTCAGATTAGAATAAGTTTTGACATTTCCTCCAACCGGATTCGACAAGAGCACGACTGGCTCGATGGCCGATGCCATGTTTGGAAATCAATTGCTGCCCAACCAAGACCAGGCTGATATTCATTGCTAAACACAAACGTGACTATCAGGATGCTCTCACAAGGCTTTTTACATGATGTAACGATAATTAAAAAAACACGTCATTCGGCTGCATTACAGATTTACGAATGGACTAACTGGTGCTATGGCATTGTCTCTCTTCACGGCCCCTCCCTCCCAGCTCCACAGTGACGTCTCCCATGTGCTGCCACCAATTTGCTCAAGCAGCTACTGTGAAATGTTAATCGCTCCCTTAATTTGTACCGCATTAGCATTTTGATTAACTTCACCGGGCGTCATGGCTGCACTCCAGGCGCCTTTTTAGCCATAGTTACTTTCACTGAAATGACTTTTGGATTAATTAAGTATGTTGGAGTGCAGCTGTGTTGTGCAAACTTAATTCACACTAAAAGGGAGGGGAAGGTGGTAGAGATCAAGCAGGAGGATGTCATCTTGACAATGGCGTAGATCATGTCAGACATGCATGAAGGCGGGAGGGGGTCAACTTTCGCGGAAACTGCCAATTGTGTTATGCATAGATTACATATTTTTAATGAATGTAATCATTGATCAAGCATGAGCTGTTGTGCACTATTTTGAGGTATGAAAGTAAAAACAGTCAAACGTGTTTGGTCAATAGATGACCAGCATCTTCAAAACATGAATTCCCAGTTAGAAACGTGAAGAGAATCTGGGCTGTTCTGCTATCACAATGCAGATGATGCTTATTATTCACGCTGGTGGCTCATTTCCACCGACCCATAAAGTATTCTGTGATGACATTACCATGTCCGTGCTGGCAGGCTCAGCAATTTCCTCCCCCTCATATACAGACTGCTACCGGCTAACGCGATTGGTTCACAGTCGTACATGTGTACGAGCACAAACCGATCAAATTCGGACAGATCAAATCCCATTCCTCCTACGCCTTGTCCCACGCCTGCATCCTGTTTTACTTGGATCTACGTCACACTGAGGAAGCGACCTCGGCTGCATCATGGCTGTGAATGCCATTTGACATTGTGTTGAAAGAGACAACCCACACTCCCCAACGTCTTTTAAGCATGTTGTAACGCTATCAGAATCGGTTATGTGCGATGTTAACTCAATGAGAAGATACTGAATATGGTGGTGATGTTTCTCAGTCACGCTACCTTTTCGATCTTTATTTCATCGATATGTATAATTGATTGCCACCTCTTGTTGAACCTACGTAAGAAAGCCTATGTTAAGAATCCCCACCCTCGTGTGTCCAGGCTATGCTGGACGTGGCTGCCAACGAGGGCTGGCTAGTGACCGCGCTCAGCATCTGTAACCTGGTCCAGATGATCGTCCAAGGCAGGTGGCTGCAGGACTCCTCCCTGCTGACACTGCCATGCATAGAACAACAGGACCTCCACCTGTTCAGGTAAACATCACCTCGCCTCACCCCGCAGCGACACAAACACAACAGCTGCGGCCTCTGGATCTGCTTCGCCACATTCATGGTTCCAGAGCATGAAAGGTCTGCGCACCAAATAGTCAAACAGAGGCGGTCACAGAGAGATGTATAATGTAAGCTGTTGTTCGGTGGAGCTAGGCTAGTGCCTGCCGACACTATTGTGATTGTCTGATTAGCAGCGCTGTATGGCCCAGCTTGCATTACCCATGCTGAACTATGGGAAGTCAGCAAACATTATTATTATCACATGCAGCACCGACCAGTGTCTGAAAACCTTCTCACCCCTACCTCCCCCACCACACACACACACACACACACACACTGAAGCACACACACGCTGACTTGATTGAGCGTTCTGGAAGGCAATCTGGAATAGGTTTTCCGTGAACACGCCGTATGAATTTCCAAGCTGGTGTCCTGCGGTGAAGAATAATTTTGTGCAAACTCAATAAGAATGCTAAGAGAGGGATGAGGAAGGACGGTCGCCGTGGCAATGGCCAGCAGGGAGTTCTGGCATCATGTGACCAATCCCCCCCCCCCCCCCCCCCCCCCCCCCCACACACACACACACACACACACACACACACATATCCATATCTCTCTCTCTCTCTGCAGGAGAGTTGTAAACCGAAACAAGAGGGGCGGGGCCAGTGGCTTCCAGGGACCAATAGAAGGGCTGCCTGAGCTCATTGCCGCCTGTGAGGGAAAGGAGAGTGTGTTTGCTGCCATTGTGGGCCAGGAGCTCAACGCGTCGCAAATGTCTCAGGTACAAATGGTTGAAGTTGTGTCCGCACTATAAATCTGTGAAGTAAGCTGTTCATCTCCTTTGTTCTTTTTACCCCTCGCATTTGTCTTGAATGCTTCACGCCTCTTCTCCGAAGTTGTTATTGTGGTTCTGTATAAATGTGTGAATGTCCATATAGCCCCCGTACCTGATACACAATGTTCCGACCGGTGCTCTTGGTTCCTCCATCACCGGGCCGTTAACGAGGATTTCATCCCTCCAATATAAGTGCTAATTGTGGCTCTAATGAGAGTGTCTGGACACCATTGCAGGGTCTCTGTGGCCTTGCCCAATCAGTGTGTCGTCGTCGTCGTCGTCCTCCCTCCCTCTCCTCTCCTTTACCCCCGCTACAGATACTGTGGACTCTCTAATTAAAAAATTAGATGTGCAGCAGTGTTCCTGTCTTGATTCTCTCGGGGAGAGTAATCCTCGCATAAATAGCTTTTGCCGGGTGAATCATAAAGGCTTTTCTCTCTTACATACGGGCACACACACACACACACACACACACACACACAGCCTCATCCACAAGCAGCCACACACACACACAGACACAGACTTTCTGATTGGTGCTTCCTCAGTGGGTCTCTTGCTGTCCTTTCTTATCTTCTCCTCCTTTACCGCTTTCTTTTTGTTATGCTTTATATCTCCTTTTGGATTTGGGCTTGTCATTGCCTTTCGAACCCAATGTTAAATTCACCATGAGAACACTTAAGAGGCGCCTGAGACCCCGGTGTAATGTATGTTTGAATGAATCAAGCTTTTGTCAAACAAGAGAGACTTAGCTGATAGATCTGTCCATCTTACACAGGGCTCCCGCTTAAATCCCACATTCTCTCTCTCTCTCTATCCTCTTTCTCTCCTCTTTCTCTCTGTCTCTCTCCTCTTTCTCTCTCTCTCTCTCTCTCTCTCTCTCTCTCTCTCTCTCTCTCTCTCTCTCTCTCTCTCTCTCTCTCTCTCTCTCTCTCTCTCTCTTTATCTCTATCGCTGTCGAACCATACCAAACCATTTTTACTATTATTCTTCCAACTCCTTTATTTTCTTATTATCTTGCCATAATTAAATTCTTGCCTCTTCCTCCTTTCCCTCCATATCAGTGTCTCTCTCCACTCATATCTCTGTATCTTCCCCTCAACCCCTCCCTCCCTTCTCCAACCCTTGGCCTCCTCCACCACCACCACCACCACCACCAGGCCTGGACGTTCCTCAGCCACCTGCCCGTGGTGGAGGTGCGTCTGAGCGTGAAGGGCTGGTGGGAGGAGTGCCAGGAGCAGACGGAGCGGCAGGTCCCGGCGGCCGGCGGCGGAGGCTTCCGGGAGAAGCAGGCCTGGCTGGACGTCCACGCTGACCAGGAGTACGTGCTGCAGATCAACCTGAGGCGCGTCAACACAGGACAGCAGAGGGTGAGCGGAGCCAGCCAATGGGCCTCACAAACTAGTCTCTTCACCATACAGGAGACCGTAGGCCGGTGACATAAAGAGGCTGAGACTAATCACGACCAGACTCGGCTCCGATGTGAATCTTCTGCATCTTTGAGAGCATAAGCAGATGTTATTATACCTTGTCGTGGTGTTATCTCCTACAAAAACAAAGCTAAAGAACTAACCTTGCTTTACTGATTCCTACGGCTACTCTGTCACGTTGTTGTGTTTGTTTAAGCTAGTTTGTGCAGCACTTTTAACTTTTATTGGATGATTTTAGGGTTTTCAGCCTCACTTGGGAGTCGTTTTGGATACATGTGTGTGCTCAATGACTAAATGTTAGCGTAAATGTGTACCATGTCACCGTTTGTGTGTCTGAGTGTTGTCTTGTGGGATGCCCCTCCAGAGGAAGCAGGACAGTAAGGCCCAGGCCCCCCGGTTCCCCAAGAATAAGGACGAGGGCTGGTTCCTGGTGCTGGGTGAGGTGGAGCGCAAGGAGCTGCTGGCCATCAAGCGGGTGGGGTTCCTCCGCAACCACAACACCGTCTCCGTGGCCTTCTACACGCCGGAGACGACCGGGAAGTAAGCAACTCCACCAATACACTGGGTTCTCATCCTGCACATTCACTCACTTGGACTTTTGATTTCATTAACGGACCATATCGTTGATGAAAGGTCACAAGGGAAACGGAAACAACTTGGTTTTTATGTTTGATCAGATTAATACAGGTATTATATGCAGGAATCAAAACTCAAATTGAAACAATACTAAGATGAAAGCCTGGCCTCCACACCAACTTCATGTGTGTATTTTTATTGTTAAAACCATTTCAAAGGCGCACGCAGCCCCGCTCAACAAGCGCTCCCAAAGGTCCACACAAAGCATGTTTTCGAAGTGTCAGCGTCTGTTTGGGGACGCTGCTCTGTGTGATGGGGCCCCATGCCTGCACAGCGTTGATGGTTGTCGCGTTGCGTCCGCAGGTGCATATACACGCTTTACCTGATGAGCGACAGCTACCTGGGTCTGGACCAGCAGTACGACGTCCACCTCAACGTGACGCCTCCCAGCATCGCAGCCCAGGTGAACACAGAGGTCACTGATGCCACCAAGTAATTCACCATCAAGTGAGACGCCTGCAGACGGTGAAGGCAAGCTGTGCAACAGCTACAGCCCCAGAGCACCAAGCTGCCCGGCTGGCTGCCTGGCTGGCTGGCTGACTGACTGGCTGGCTGGCTGGCTGGCTGGCTGGCTGGCGGACTTTGGAAGGATCTTCAGTGAATGACTGTATTTAAAAATAGTGCCAGAACATACATGGATATGCCCAAGGAGTATACACTGACCAGACAAGGTTATCAAAGACCAAGATCAAACGTGGCACAAACGTCTCTGCTGAGATGGATGCAATTGAAGTTCATGGTTGGCTCAAATTAAGGGAAAGCATTTTGTTGTTATCTTCATTATGTTTTGTTTATGTTTGCCAATCAGAAACTGTGATTGCAGTAAGAGATGGGTATGTATTTTTCCAGAGAAGCATGATCTTACTCTTGAAAAGCAACCTGGGAGCTGTTAAGGATATCATTATGATAATACAAGTGTACCAACACAGTTTTGCTCTAGCGCAGACAAGATGCATTACTGTTTAATAACTAAATAAATAGCTATTACCTGATTAATGGCTAGTTTGTCACAACCGGTCATCGCCATAAAAACCCAATAAACATTGTTTGTTGTTTTAATAGTAATAGTTAATGAGTTAATAGTATGCTGGGGAATCCTTAAGACAAGCAACAAGTTTGATTTACTTCTTGAGAATCTGAGAAAACAGCCAGATGGTTTTACAGAGAAAACAAAACTGAAGTATAAAATGAGGCTGGGGAAGTAGTTGACAAGACTTTGTTCAAGTTCCCAGAGTGGGAACATCTAGCAGGTGTGCATGATGCTTCCCTGTTGCGGGGGCTTCACTTAGAAATGTCCAAACTGTCAAACTATCTGTTGAAGAATATATCTGCTGCTCACTCCCAGTCCAGAACCTCCAGGGGCCTTAGAAAGACTCAAACCGCATCCATCACCGAAGTAAAACGTATGGAGCCAAATGTTAGCATTTGATTTCTTGACTGTTTGACAACTGAATGGTCCTTTGCTTGTTATTGTGGTTTAAAGAGTTTTGAAGAAAAATGTGTTTTGTGTAGAGAAAATGCAATTTCAAATAAAGATTTACTTGGGTTTCGTTCTTCTTTTTTTGCTATATATTTCTCATGCCAAAACGAATCAAGCATAGAGATGATAGTTAACAAACCAGTCATATGCTTCAGTTTGTTGTTTGAGTCGTGTCTTTGCAACAGTTTAGGCCTACACATGAAACGCATTGACTGTTTCTTCTTGGCACAGCTGTGCCTAGGCGGTAGACATGTGGCCTGCTGACTGCCCTATAACTCGCCGTCTCCTGCAAGATATTCGCATTGGCGCTGATACGGCCAAAGTCTGGCAATTTTATTTTATTTTTTCATTGTATGTGTGCCGCTTAATGGATAATCCATGTTCGCATTTTCATTCACAATATCCCTAATAAACGTCTTTCTGAAATCTGCCCTTTTTTCGAATTGCCTTTGCTTTGAAAAAGCGTTAATTCTGGAGTGCATGAATAATAAAACATTGGTCGTATATGAAGGTAGGCTTAACTAAATCATGTTCTACTAGAGACGGCTTCAGGGATTGGTCGAGAGGTCTAGGCCTACATCATGGGGGGATCTGCTGATATTCCACTGTCAATTAAAAGTTGAAAAGGGTTTAGACGAGCGTCGAGTTGCGTGTATTAACTATTTAAAAGTTGTTAATATCTGTTGTCGAATTAAGAATATAGGTATAGGCTACACTTAAAATATGATTTGTTTTATGCCACATTTGAAGTGAGGACTTGGAGGTAGTCCTATTAGGACAACAGTAGGTTATAAAAACGTAAAGGCAATTTACATCAACTAACGCTATTTAACAGACCTATATTCGTTTCCACATGTTATGTGAACACGCTTCTTGAGTAGAATTGTTTGTAGGGGGGAAATATATGCCTACACAATACACATTTGCAGATGAATTTGTCTGTCTTTGAATGTTTCGTGGTAATAAACCTAACATTACTTAGGACATAAAGTGCAAATGAGCGTATAGTATGAACTATAACATCTATATAACTATAGTTTCCATATATTGAACCTGGTTGGGCCGAGGCAGCAGCAACATTCCCGTTGCTTGTGGGGCGCACTTCACTGGACAGCCAATAGGGAGATAGTAGACTGAGCGAGGATCCTGAATTGCAACGTTATCCTGGTCGACCTCAACGCAATGTCCGGTCTTACTTCAATGAGCTGTATAAGTTTAATGTCCCCGAAAACAAGCGAGAACTACAAGAACGTGACAATAATATTAACAACGACAAAGAGAATAAATATGGAGTTTTTAACAATATTTTGACAAAGCAATATCCAAAACATCTAACGAACTAAAAGTCCCGCCCTCTCTCTCTCTCTCTCTCTCTCTCTCTCTCTCTCTCTCTCTCTCTCTCTCTCTCTCTCTCTCTCTCTCTCTCTCTCTCTCTCTCTCTCTCTCTCTCTCTCTCTCTCTCTCGCTCTCTCTCTCTCTCTCTCTCTCTCTCTCTCTCTCTCTCTCTCTCTCTCTCTCTCTCTCTCTCTCTCTCTCTCTCTCTCTCTCTCTCGCCTATAACGCTCATTTGGACCACCCCGTTCCAAGCGAACCGTCGTGGATGTGAACGCCCAGAACGAGGTTAGGGCAACAGTCCAAGCCGCTCATTGTCCAATGAGATCCCAGACTGCTTGTAGACTGGTAAAGGTGGGCGGGTCCAGGGCTGTGCTGGGGTAAAGAGGGAAACCGTGAGTAGATGTGCGAGGAGGCGTTAGAAACCCTTTGCATCCATGTAGCATAACACAGATCTGATAGAATTAAAGCCTCAGTTGGTTCCGACGAGAGAATTTACACATGTACACTTTCCAAATGCACGCCTGCTACAAGCTGTTGATTCGTACCCATCGGATGGTAAGTTTGACAGCTCCCTTGTGAACGATGTGTATGACGAATGGGACAGTGCTTATTGTTTTGCTATAAAGGACAAAACATTGATCAGGAAACATTGCTGTTATATATTTTATATTTCAAGATTATGCTAAATATCATGTCTGGGCTACTCACACAAGTGTTTGTCAGCATCCACTACAGTGATTATTTCAATAGCCATTATATAGACCAACAACCCTATATGAATCACTAAACTAGAAATGGGCTTAAGTAGGCTACTAAAATGTTCTACCTTATCTTTTATTTATGTTTATTTTTTTGCTCAGGTCAATGTACAGAGGAAATCTAATCTCTGAAATCGACATCGAGGATGGACCCCAGTGTGTGAACCTCATGGCAGGCCACAACTTCATAGCCAGCCTTACAAATCGGAATTTATTTACCTTTTCATCGACGCTTGGTAGCCTGGAAATATGGGAATGTCACATTGTGGATTTAGTTCGGATAGACCCACATTACTATTTATATGAGACACCAGAGCGTGCCTTTGGAAACGCGTCCACATAGACACACGACGGACTGAAAACCTATGAAATGATCTAGTATCTGAGAGCTGCACAAGTCAACTGATTATACTCTTACGGGGAGTAAAAGTTATTTCTTTTTAAAATGAAAGAAAAATCTAAAAACGCTGCCCGGACTCGACGGGAAAAGGAAAACAGTGAATTTTATGAACTGGCCAAACTTCTGCCTTTGCCCTCGGCTATCACCTCGCAGCTCGATAAAGCCTCGATTATTCGGCTCACGACTAGCTATTTAAAAATGAGAATTGTGTTTCCCGAAGGTAAGAATATATTATTATATTTGTTATGTATTTATTACAATATATTTTTTGTATTTTGTATTATTATTATGACTTTAAAATTGTTATTGTTTATTTAATTCAATTATAGAAAATAATACTCGTCAGAAGAACATTGATTTGAGAGAGATCAATTAAATAATGAGTAACAATATCCATTGTTATACATTTAATTATTTTTGCCTCCCAGAGCGTTTTGCTTTTAATGAAACTTTTTGATACAATATAATGAGAAAAAGGGGTAATCATTTTATAATTGGGCTGTTCAGGATTTGAGAAGCCTTTTCATACCCTTCTTGATATACCATTTATTTATTTCGACTAAATTAGGCCTACTTTCAACCAACTGGTCCTGTCTCCTCTTTTATAAAAAAAAAAACCGAGCTCCTTATGCCTAAATGTTTTGCTAAGAAAAAAAACGGTGTTAGTCTCACAGTAAAGAGGCTAACAACATATTTGCCTACAATGTTTCTATGTAATTTGTATTGTCTTATCACCTTTTTCAACGTTGTAGTAAAGCTCGCGCAAAAAAAAAGAGAGGGTTTAATGTTTTATAGTTATTTGTGAGTAAATTATCGATCAAAGCATTTGCAATTTCTTCGGATTTTTTGTATTAGAATCTCCTATATTGTTTTCTAGGTAGGCCTGTGTTGTGCAATAAGGAACAGCCATTCTCGAGGAATAACGGTCCCCCAGCTACTCTTATTTTGAAACAGCTCAACAGTCTATTAGCGTCGTGTTCCCGCTACTGTTATACAGCTCTTCATGGTCAGGCGACATGATGCTGCACTCGGAAGACGATTAGCTGACATTTTGCCGCCATCCTCTCCAGTCTCAACGGAGCCTCTTTTCTACGTGACCATCGCTAAGGCAACAGCAATTAGCTCTGTCGCGTCACAATTTCTGCACGTGACGTCTGATCTCGCTCATTGCAGCAACGAGCGCCCTTAGTAAAAAAAAAAACATGGAATAATAGACGATAACAAAAATACAAAAGAAGATATGGTTTCAGCAGTTGGGAATGGTTCGGGTCCTAGTGTGTGCGAAGACCTAAGCTCGTGTTAGAGCTACTCTCATGGTAGGCCTACTCTCATGGTAGGCCCTACCGTATGCCCCACATACATTTTTCTTTCTAACCTATGAGGGTTAAGACCCAATATTAAGCTATTATGTTAGGTATTGGACAGCAAATGGGCCTATAGCCTATCCTTATGTTGAGTCAAGAATGTCTCATTGGAATAGTCCTCGTCAAATACCAAACAGTAGACCTTCTGAGGACCTCAACAGACAGAAAATATATGTGACGTGATAGAACATACTTTAGGCCTACACACGAGGCTATTGCACACCATGGGGTCCTGTCTCTCAATGTGTTGTTTCGGTCTTGTGAGTATAGGCCTCTAGGCTCACAGTAGGCTCACAACCTGTAACAAACACACTGTGTGTACGCCTACATAATAGTCTAGCATTGCGCAGTTGAACGTGAAGACGCGTGTCTTATGTTACAGTGCAATGCACGACTGCAACAGCAGTACCGATTTGTAGCTATACGCACGCAAGTGGATCGATCAATAATTGAAAGAACAATCATGTCAAACGGTCCTCTGTTGGTGTAAAGACCAGGCAGCCTGGGTGTTTAGGGGGGTGGGTCAGAAGTGTATAGGCCCTCTAATGACTTGTCCTTATTAAATGCTTTAGCAGCACGGCCAACATGGTCGGTTGAACAACAAATATGCCTCTATGATGCTGCTTAAATCAAGTCATGTTATTTCCTATGTAGGCCTATTTATTTACAGTCAACACAAGAGCTCAGCTTATTTTAAATAAACAAATCACGAAGATAAAAGAGTAATTAGTCTAATTATGGTTTTTAACAGTATATTGCAACACGACTAGGCCGACTCGTTTTTGTATCGTATTTCTCTAGTTTTAAAATATTATCAGAGGGCCAGAACTGCTCTCCTGCGGCCCATTCGCGTATATGTGTTCATAGAGACACCCAATCATTCCTTTTTTTAATCGAAATCGAAGTGTGTGTGTGTGTGTGTGTGTGCGTGCGTGCGCGCGCGCGCGTGTGTGTGCTCGTCTATATTCTAATGTGTGTGAGAACATGAAAGGTCGTTTCCATAACACGTCGCCTCGGACTATATAGACAACTACAACATGGATTTTTTTTTTTTTTTTTTGTATGGCTATAAGCTACTTTAGTCTATTCACTTTACAACACTTGAATTGGTGAGCTCGTCCTTAGATCTATTGCAGAGTAATACCCCATACACTTATTAGCCTACTCACCCCACTCCCGACTCAATTTTGTGATTATAGATGAGAGATTAATTCCCTGTGGTAGGTCAAGTGTGGCCGAGATGGGCCGGTTCGGACTCCCACACAGATTACAGCTCAGAGCCTCGCAGCCCTGACGCTCCTCGGCGGGAAATTGGACGTGAACTTTGTAGTTCTGCAGCATGTGGGCTCCGGGTAGACCCACACCTCTGCACAAAACGTTCAAAAATAATACGAAGATATCCGTTTTATTACAGGCTATAGACCTGCTGTAGGTATCGCACTTCATGTGAGTGTTATGCTACAACACGCCGTAGACATTATTTAATTGTCAACAAAGCAAATGTGCATTTATGGTTGTTTTATGAATGATTTAAGTGCCATGGCGAAGTAGGCTATATTCTGCATTGTTGTTTTGTATAAAGGCCAATATGGAGCCTATTTTGAAGTTGTGATTGCAAGGTTATTTGATTGTTTCTATTGTGCAAATGAAAAGTATATATTGCTTAATATTCACATGACAAACAGCTGTACTGTGATCTTTGCGTGGCGCATGATTGTTTTCCAAGCCCAGGATTTGCATTTCAATCGGGGATCGGAGCTAAAGGACGGCTACTCTTATTTGTTGTATTGAGTTTGGATATGTTTGTCCCCGGGAATTAGGATCCAGGAAATACAATTGTCCTGCATGTGAACGGTTTCTGGAAAATAATGCTTATTCTAACGTTTGAGGTTACCTAAATTAAACGAGGATTTTATTTTTATATAACCTATATCTTTTTCCATAGGGTATATGCTATAGGTAATTGTCACACCTAAATAGACGATGCACGTCCATACGTCTATTTTACACTGCGTGACCTTTTGCCAATTTTTATACTATTTTAGTTATAATTTCACGTTAAATCAGAACCCAATGCTATAGGTTAGGCAAATTATAGATGTAAATATGATGTAGGTTGGCGGTTCGATTTAACCTCAATACTATAAGCTACAGAGTAATAAAAGTCTGCATGTCAGTAGAAACGTAATGGATGGGCCTATGTCTTTTTTATCTCTGTCCCAGGCCTTGGAGAGTCCTGGGGTCACGTGAGTCGGTCTCTCGACAACGTCGGACGGGAGTTGGGCTCACATCTTTTACAGGCACGTGTGCATTCTCTGTAACACACTGTCTCTCTTAACTCCGGGATGTGTTGCATGAGCCATAAACATGAACAGTATGGCGTTACCCAAAAATGTATCTAATGATTATCCTTCTGTTTTAACTATTACATATATGTAACATCTCTATATATTATCTGACCATTGTTTGTTTTAGAATTGATAAAATTATAATAATTGTGAGGATAATAATAATACGGATAATCACCATGTTATTATTAATATTATTGATATTATTATCATCGTTAATGTTACTCGTCATTCAGCCACATTGGTTGACTTTATACGCATATTTTACCGGCCGTTGATTCTCCGCCTGCTGCCGCCGCCTCCTGCTGCTCTCATTCTTGTGGATTTTACTCTGAAAGTAATAAGTTCAATGCATTCACAGTCACGCGCCGAGCCTCGCGGCTGTCCTCCAGGGCGCTGCGCTCCTCGCGGCTCCAGCATTTTTGTAACAACATGGAACCAGCGAGCAGCATTACTGTTAAGACGACGTAGGCTAATGCTAAAAGTACAATTGTGTGCAAGGAAAATTATTTTTGCTCAAATATAGGTATTTTATAGATATTATGTATTATTATTATGATAATTATTATAAATATGACTATTATGGTATTATTATTATTATTATGGTATTCTTCTTCTTCTTGTTATTATTATTATTATTATTATTATTATTATTATCATCGTTATTATTTATACGAAACAGTATTTATTAAAGTTACTGTCGGCAGTATAGGGTAATCTTTACGATAATGATAGGCTATATGTCAGGAATAATGAGCTTGATTTGTATCATTATAACCTGATTAAACACCATATTTAGGCGTACATCATCCGTCCTATATTTCAAATATTAACTTCATCATTTTGCCATGATTCGTATTCTAAAAAGATGCATCACAAGAACAACATTGACAGTTTCGCCGACAAAATACGTCCAAATAAATTAAACCAATTAACTGACATTGTTTTCAACCCCTTTCAGACGCTGGACGGCTTCATTTTCGTCGTGGCCCCGGATGGTAAAATAATGTACATCTCTGAAACGGCGTCTGTCCACCTGGGCTTGTCGCAGGTATACGGCTCTCACAACGCATTGGCCCTCAATCCATTAACGGCAAATTGGTTACACGTAGGCCCTATTCCAGCTTCTCTGCGTGCAGCGCAATTCGATCAAATAAAGGGTGCATCGTGTTCAACAGGTAGAGTTGACGGGAAACAGCATCTACGAATACATTCACCCGGCTGACCACGACGAGATGACCGCAGTCCTAACAGCACACCAGCCTTACCATTCGCACTTTGTTCAGGGTAAGGGCACGTCGTCACACGGCCTACAGGCAATGGGCCTACGTTATACATTATAGTTGGTCTAAGTCTGGCTCCGTCTATATAACCCCGTCATTGACTTTTTTTTCTCTCTCCAGAATATGAAATGGAGCGCTCGTTCTTCCTCAGAATGAAATGTGTCCTCGCGAAGAGAAACGCTGGTCTCACCTGCGGGGGCTACAAGGTAACAATCATTGAAGTCACTATCACAATATAATCATAACATTAATAACATATTAATTACATATTAATTACATATTAATTACATAATTAACGTGATGGCAACTTAAAACATTCATATTAATAAATAACAGTACTATTATTATTATAATTGTTATTTTGATCCCTTTTTAATTGTCAAAACAGTTATCATTATTTGGGATTTTTTGTTATTAAAAAAGGGCATTCAAAAGTTGATATATAATTGACTAACTTAGCTCTTCATTGAGTAGTGGACAACTATACTGATTACGGTCACCGGTACTGTAATGTTGCTGAACACCTAGCATGTGGTGCTTATTTCAATAGCACACCAGACACCCTTGTATTTCTGGTTCTGTGCAGGTGATCCACTGCAGCGGCTACCTGAAGATCCGCCAGTACAGCCTGGACATGTCTCCGTTCGACGGCTGCTACCAGAACGTGGGTCTGGTGGCGGTAGGTCACTCGCTGCCGCCCAGCGCGGTGACGGAGATCAAGCTCCACAGCAACATGTTCATGTTCCGCGCCAGCCTGGACATGAAGCTCATCTTCCTGGACTCACGGTACGCCTGCTGCAGCCTTCGTGTGTGTGTGTGTGTGTGTGTGTGTGTGTGTGTGTGTGGGTGTGGGTGTGTGTGGTTGGTGTGTGTGTTAGTGGTTGGTGTGTGAGTGGGTGTGTATGTGTGTATGTGTGTGTGCCTGTGGGTTGTTGGGTGTGTGCGTGTGTGCATCCGTGCTTGTGTGTGTGCATGTGTGTGCGTACATGCATGTGTGTGAGAGATAGAGAGAGAAGTGAATAGACAGAGAGAGAGAGAATAAGAGAGACGGTGTGTGTGTGAGAGAGAGGGAAAAACAGAGAGAGAGAGAGAGAGAAACAGAGAGAGAGAGAGAGAAAGAGAAAGAGAGAGAGAGATTGAATAAGAGAGAAGATGTGAGAGAGTGAAAGAGAGAGAGAGAGCGAGGGGGGGCAGGGAAAGGCAGGTCTGTGAGTATTTAACGCGTGTTTACTTCATAAATGGGTTCATCGTGCATGCATTAATGTACGTTTGCGCATGTGTGCGCTGCCCACTGTTGATGTGTAAATAACGGGCTTCTGAGGATCACGGCTGACATGTGTTGACAGGGTGGCTGATCTGACGGGCTACGAACCACAGGATCTGATAGAGAACACTCTGTACCACCACGTCCACACCTGCGACTCCTTCCACCTGAGATGTGCACACCACTTGTGTGAGTTAGTGAGTCTGTTTTGTTCTCTCACCCTCCACCGTCTAGCAGAACACACGCTGGAAGAATATCAGCCCTTGAAAAGCGATCACTGGCAATTGTGTCGCCGTGTTTATACGAATGTGAATTCACCTTTGCTTTATTCACATTGTCATGGGGTTTCTAAAACGTGAATTATGCAACGACACGTGAGTGAAAGGGGTTAGACATGTAGCCATGTGTTCTGCTACTGTGCACTAAGGAACATT
The DNA here is from genome assembly GCA_026745465.1 of Lota lota. Lineage (NCBI taxonomy): Eukaryota > Metazoa > Chordata > Actinopteri > Gadiformes > Lotidae > Lota > Lota lota. The sequence goes on from JACYXH010000648.1 coordinate 715,792, forward strand.
TTTAAGGGATTCCTTTGTTTCCCCTGTATAGCCTTTGAGGGTCCATATGAACAGATCTTCTTCTAAAAATATATTGTTTTTTGTTACTGGCCGCTTTTACACGTCCGTCAATATGCCTCAATCGGTTGTTTAACTATATATTTGTATTTTAATATCCTTTATTGTGTCTTTGAATTCTGTGAGTTACTGTTGTTTGTTCCCTATATCAAACAACTATGAATCAATGGTCTGAAAAACACATTGCACTGATCAGTGTACACTGCAATAGTAATGCAGAGGAATTGGCTGTGCAACGCTCTTTGATCATCCATAGTCAGCCAATACATATATTTATTTGTGTCCAAGTTAGAAATCATGTGTCTCTCGCTGTTAGCGTTGTGTTGTAGCTCAGTGTAATAAACACCCATGTTTTTCTCTGTGTTGATATCTGCCTTTAGCATTGTGTTGTAGCTCAGTGTAATAAGAAGTCCTGTGGGTTTCTCTGTGTTTGATATCTCCCTTTAGCGTTGTACTGTAGCTCAGAGTAATTGAAGGTCCTGTGTGTTTCTCTGTGTTTGACGTCTCCCTTCTCTGCAGTGCTGGTCAAGGGTCAAGTGACCACCAAATACTACCGCTTCCTGGCCAAGCAGGGGGGCTGGGTGTGGGTGCAGAGCTACGCCACCATCGTGCACAACAGCCGCTCGTCACGACCCCACTGCATCGTCAGTGTCAACTATGTTCTCACGTGAGTGACATCACCACACACACACACACACACACACTGCTGTTGTTTCTTGAGAAAAGTGAATGCAAACTAGGCAGAGGGATGGTATGATAGTTCTGCTAAGTGGTTGGACCAATCAGTGATGTGTGATACTGAGTGAATGGAATAAAACATGTATACCTTTAAGTCGATTATCTTTAGACTGTATTTGAGTTGTTTTGAATTGGTCAGGTGACCTATACTGCTGGACACTTTGGATCACATGACCACCTGAGTCTGTTCTGTCATCGCCGGGCCAGGGGAGGATTATATCTCTACATGTCAGTAGGGCTGTCATTTCCCTCCTTTTGATAAGATAATGAATATTGGCACTAGAGATTTCTGCAAACCATCCCCTGTAAAAGCAATTAACTGGAGGTTAATTGGAAACACGACACGTGTTTGTCAAAGCCCTGTTATGGTGGATTTGCAGAAATGTTGAACGCAGGATAGTTCAATTTTGCTCTGTGTTTTGAGTGCATCTGATTCGTTTCGGGTCAAGTCGTTTCACCTGTTTATTACCGGTGGACTTCTTTTATATTCCCCTCTTCTCTTCTCCTCCTTCCTCTCCTTCATTCTTCAACAGATTGAGGGGAAACCAGAGACAAAAGGCATTTTACAAATGAAATGGCCAACAGTGTGTAATGAAGAATGCTTAACTGCTTTCATTTGATGGAAAACTTTGCCGGTCGCATCTGTGCTACTACTCTATCCCTCTCTTTGCTGCTGCGTCAACAGAGGAACTGTTGCATTAGCTGCTGCTGTGCCAGGGGAAGGCTTATGTTCAGCGCCAGTTTGTGTCAGCGTGCCTCAGGGTTGTTATTAGCAGACTTTGCGCTCATGTGTTGGCTGTTGTCTCACGTCGGCCGGGCCAAGTAGGGCCCCAGTCACCTGGCAGAGTTTATCTAAGCATGGCTTCTCCGTGGGCGTGTGTAGAGAAACCACAGAGAGCCACTTAGTCTGCTCTGCACTGATGTTGGATCTGCAGGCTCTTTATCCCAACCACATAAGCTCCATTGGGATTAAAAAAATAAATAAGATTGTACCTCTCCATTGTTCAGCAAATAAAACTGAATGCATACTAGAGATACTACCTGGACGTCAGCCAAATACCAGCAGAGTAAAGGGGCAACATTTATTTGCCAGCTATCCCATTATTTAATCACCTTCTGTGTGTTAAGCATATGTGCAACTTAGAGTGCTGAAATGACTGAGGCCTTTTAAAAAGACATCTGTGAAACACAGAGCAGATCCGTTGTGTTCAGATGCTCCCGGCACAGAATATGTTAACACACAACACTACACTTTCCTCCCAAAAGTCCAAATCCATAACGGTTATGATTTCATAACGGTTTAATCGGTTGTTTGTACACTTTACAAGAATCGGTAGTCCTCGGATTGGTTGAAAAGGAGTTCCTTTTTTTGTATTTTGGTTTTATCTAATATTTTCAGTTTTATTGTCTCTATGGTCTTTTCAAACCACAGCCAGATCTCACTTTGTGTGTTATCACACATTATCAGGACAAAAAGAAGTCTGCGTAAAACAAAAGGGCCAGGTCAGACTCGGGCCGAGTGTTTTCATGGTCCGCTCTCGTCGGCCCGGTAGTTCCCCCCAGTAGGAAGCACTCGTTATGCAGGTGGGGGTGGACCCTTCACCCACACATGACCCCCCTGGTGTTTGGCTAGCACTGATAACCTCTTTATCTGCCTGGTCTGCGGTAGTGCCATAGCGCCACTGTCGGTTACAATATGAATGCTCTTAAGTAATTCTGTGGCTGAGTGAAGCAGATACAGAAATCTCAGACATGTATTTAATTTACATTTGATATATACAAGCCCAGCCATTGGTGGAACACTGAACAGAGCTGCATAAACTGGCAAAGGCTTTTCAAAAGTGTGACGCAAATTAGATTCTTTGTGGTTGTGTGTGTGTGTGTGTGTGTGTGTGTGTGTGTGTGTCTGTGTGTGTGTGTGCATTTGCTGTTATAGAGAGAGAGAGGGGAGAGAGAGAGATAGAGAGAGAGTGAGACTGTGTGTTTCCTTCGAAGCATGTGTGTGTCCATATGTGTGAGCGGTGCATTTATGGTTGCGAAATGGGACAAATATGTATAAGCAAGACGGATCAGTATTTGTCCAAAGCAAACCCAGCTCAAGTTTTTCTCTTGTCTAAAAGTTGATTTATCGGCCAAAGCAAGATCCATACAGAGCTTTACCCAGAAATCAATTCCCATCTTCCCAGTGCTGCGGTGGCCAAAGCTATCCTGGGGGCTAGATGTTTCTACACATAGCCTTTAATCTCCTTGTGTATTTGATTGGACAGCTTCTCTTCTGTGGTTTGTTTGTAAAAGGCCTTGCTACAATCCCTCTGGTGAAACAAGCATCTCAACAGCCGGTCCACGCTTTAATGTCTTCCCCCTTCTTCCACCCCCTTCTTCTTCTTGTTCACGCGCATGTCGCACGCCCGCCCAGCGTGGCTCTGGTCTAATTGCTGAAAAGATGTTAATGGTTTTTCGTACCTAGCGGGAGAAAAAAAAACAACCTATTCTAGGAACACACGTGTTGTTTGCGGTCTTTAGTAAACAGTAAAAAGGACTAGAAGAGAAACAGTCTCTTCTCTTCTAGTCCTTCTCTTTGTGCAATTACAGAGCTAGTTTAATTCATGGACCCCCAAGCTTGTGTGATGTGGTGTGTAGTCTTGACAGATTGCTCTCCTTCTCAGGGAGACGGAGTACAAAGGACTGCAGCTCTCTCTGGACCAGGTCTCCTCAAAGACCCCCTTTCCCTACATCAGCAGCAGCGGCGGCGCCCCGAATGCCCTTACAGACCACCGCAGGACCCCCAAGGGCCGCGCGTCCCGTCCCAAGACCAAGGCCCGGCTCTCCCCCTATACGCAGGTAAACTCTCACCACATCCTGGAGGATTTTAGTCGGTCATGGAATGTCGGTGTTGGTCCATCCTTTTGACTCAAATCATGACATGACCGTCTAAAAACCAAACGTCAGGACGGAGTACATTTTCTGTTCATTTTGCCCATCCGATATCCCAGCAGTATGGCGGCTTCCAGACGGAGCGCTCCGAGTCGGACCAGGACAGCCCCTGGGGCGACAGCCCTCTGACGGACTCGACCTCCCCGCATCTGCTGGAGCAGAGCGAGGGCTCGGAGAGCACCTGTGCCTACCGCCAGCTCCCGGACCCCCGCCCCGTCTGCTACGGTCTCCCCCTGTCCGAGGAGCACCACGCTGTCGCTAACGGCCACTCGCTCGCCCACGGCCACGCCCACAACCAGGGCTGCGAGAGGGGCCGGTGCGAGGCGGGACGGTACTTTCTGGGGCCTCCGCCGCCGGCCGGAAGGGACGCATGGTGGGGCTCCACGCGCTCCATGCCTCCCACGCCAAAGGGCCCCCCGTTGGAGAACCCAGAGGGCTATGACAGCAATATGCCGCACATCGCGGCCCTTCAAAACCTGCACGGTAAGACCCGACGCCGCCATATTCGTTTGTGGGCTAGACGAGCTGGGGTCTCTCGGTCCTGTACATGGCTGTCAGTCTGACTGATCCGCGATGTTTCCTCTCTGCAGGGCGAGGTCAGTGGGACGAGGACAGCGTGGTCAGCTCGCCGGACGGAGGCTCCGCCAGTGACTCGGGGGAACGTTACCGCGGTGACAACTACCGCTCCAGCTCACAGGAACCCAGCAAGATCGAGACCCTGATCCGCGCGACTCAGCAGATGATCAAAGAGGAGGAATGCAGACTGCATCTGCGCAAGGGCCCCCCATGACACGCCTCTGGGGCCCGCCAACGGCCTGCCCCGGGGCCAATCCTGCTTCTCTCCCGAGTACCCTCAGGCGTCTCTGCCCCTGCTGGGCGTGGCGTGTCGCGGTCTGAGCCAGGCGCTCAGCCCCGCCCAGAGCCCCGCCCCACTGTCCAAGCTCAGTAGCCCCGGGTCGGAACACCACCCGACAGCCAACGACTACCTCCAGACGGACCTGTCCCCGCTCTCTGTGCCCTTACACCACCCGATGGGCCGTGCCGGGCCCTGCTCCGTCTCCCCCACCCCGGCTCCCGCCCTCTACCCCGCCCAGCCCCACGCCTGCCCCTACCTGGACAAGCACTCAGCGTACTCCCTGACCGGCTACGCCCTGGAGCACCTGTACGACTCGGACAGCCTGCGGGGCTACTACGGCTCCACCGCCACGGGTGCCAACCACTACGACGTGACGCCTCACCTGCGCATGCAGGCGGAGCAGACCGCGGGACATAAGGCCACCTCTGTCATCATCACCAACAGTAGCTAACGGCGACCCGCCGCGCGGCGGGTTCAGGCGTGCGTACCGCGTCCGCTCCATCGCAAGGGAACTCTCACGGAAATACGCTGAACCTCTACTGATTGCGGTTTGATTCATTTGTGATCAAGCGTTTGTTCCTCTTTGCACTATATCAGAGAAAGATATTTCGGTGATGAGATTTACACCACATTTTAACCCCCCTGCAGGATGCGATGTGAGTTGATATCAGGTCCACGGTTGTATGCACTTAATGCAGAAGAAGCTACATCATAGCAGCATAGCAACTATACAGCCAACAATAAATATGCAAACCCCATTGAGTTTATATTATTGTTTCCCCCCCCCCCCCCCCCCCCCGTCTTGTTCTTAGCCTTTCGCAGGGCATAGGTACTGCTATCTAGGATATGAGAATTTTCATCCATTGTGTGCGACTAGCAGTATTTGCGACTGTACAGTGTGGAATATTAAGATGGGGAGAGGTAAAGCAAATTCTAGATAATATGATGGAACAGAAAGAATCATGGACACTGATTGAAAAGAAGATATTGATTGGCCACACAAGATGTCAGCCTTTCAGTCTGACTGCTATACTTGACTCAGTACCAACATTCAAGGAACTAAATGTGATGGAGAGAAACAATGTTTTCTCTCTATGATTGTCGAGGTAATGAAATGGCGGTAACATGTTTTTATTTTAAAGGCGCTATGGGATTTCTTTTGGTTGAAAATGTTTGACGAAAGGACGGACGATACTCCGTCAACATGATTGCCTTCATGATGTTTACTGTAATTGTTTCCGAGAGATTGTAGCCATGCATGTATATTAACACTGTCACAACATATTTAGCAATATGCAACGTGATCCCTTGAATGCCGCTGAAGGCATCTTAATTGTGTATGTCTTGATGGAGCTCTTCAAGGCTGATGTTGGCTGTCACACACCATTGTGACGGCAACACTTCATCACACAGGCATGGGATTAACATGATCCCCACCCTCATTTGGACCTTTGTTTCCTTGACGCATCAGATAAACCTATATTTATAAAAGTTTAGATTTGTTTTTGTCTGAGCCAGATATGTGAGTCGTCTGTTGAAATTATTTATGATGTACTGTAAATATGCCCTGCAAACACCTACATTAAACCACATGGGCAGAACTGTATTTATTAAATAAATGTTTGTTTATGATTTTGAAATATAGCTGCACTCAAATACAGTCCTACTGCTTGTTTATGGAGTGTGTTTTTGACTGAAACAAATTCTAAAAGAGAAATAAAATAATGCGTTTTTTTTTTCAAAGCAATGAACTCGATATTTGTGTTCTAAATCTCAAATCTTCTTTAAAGTCTGATATAAAAATGAAAGCAAACAGGAAACACTTCTATTTGCATTTGTTTTAAAATCACTGGGTTCATTTGGTGGCCTATTTTTATTTTATTGAGTTTTATCGCACACATGAAATCTGGCCAGGGCACACTTGGTCCACTACAGCAAATAAAAGAACCCTGATGGAAATCGATACGCTAGAGTCTCCAATTAAGCCGAGGATTTGAGAGGCTGGAGAGGTCAGAGGCAAGACGCTTCTCCTTCTCTCATCCTCCTCCTCTTCCTCCTCCTCCTCCACCTCCTCCTCCTCATCTTCCTTCTCCTGTCCAATGGGTGTTTACTGTTTGCCTAAGTCATCCCAGTGCACTTCGCTGCACAGCTCTCTCCAGGCCGTGGCCTTAGCTATTACACACGCATTAAAACCTTTAATCCTGCTAGTTATACTTCACTCTGCCCCTCTCTCAACCCCCCTTCCCCCCCTCTCTCTCTCTCCCCCCTCTCTCTTACTCTCTCTCTCTCTCTCTCTCTCTCTCTCTCTCTCTCTCTCTCTCTCTCTCTCTCTCTCTCTCGCTCTCTCGCTCTCTCGCTCTCGCTCTCTCTCCCTCTCCCGGCAGCGGGGCTTTTCCACACTCAGAGCCCATCAAAGAGGCACTGTCTGCCATGTGGAAACAAGTTGCTAGGCAACCGCAGGGTTACGTTCACAGTATCGCTGCGCGAGCAGAGCTCACCATGTCTCGCTCAGCAGAAGGCTTCATCTAGCCACATTTCACCTTCCCAGTGTTTCTTACTCCCCGCTTTGACGGTTACAGAGGTGCTGGGAGTATTAATTTCATATTCCAGTCAGATGTATTGTGACACGGATCTTTGCAACCAACAAAGCACGTTCTTCACAATATATCTCAATGTAAGTGGCACCCGACCGGGCCCCCTTACATTCTTTAAAGGAGGCCATTGTCTCACTAACCAACATGTGATTCAAGCCTCTGCAGGTCACAGACCCTCTAGGCCCAAGGAGTCCTGTATTCTGGGTGCTTTGGTGTGGAACCGCCTCAAGTGTTCTCAAGCCCAAGGTGGCGTCTCACTCCTCTCCTCAGCTGCTGTTTAAGCGTCAATTAGTAACAACGATTGGTTGTTCTAATTGGATTAACTCGGCTGAGTGTTTTCCTTTTTTTAACATCCTTTTCTTTCCTGAAAGTGATGTAAGATCAATCTTTTTAAATCCCCCCCACCACCACTACCCCCACCACCACCACCGACCCCCCTCACCTCCATCCGGCAGGGTCTGCTGGAAGGAGGTAGTGGTACATGTCTAATGGGGGTTCCAGGAGGTTAATGTCCGCATTCATTTATTTTCTCGACTTCTCTCTCTCCCTCTCTCTCTCTCTCTCTCTCTCCCTCTCTCTTTCTTTCTTTCTCTCTCTCTCTCTTTGTTCCTCTCTCCTCGCTCTCCCTCCGTCTCGCTCACTCACCCTCCCTTTCTTCTCGTCGTCAATGTGCACACATTTTCCAGACATCTCTTTGACAGATTATTCACAGATGTGTTTTCCATCAGGATTCAGCCCACCACACAATGAGACAAATGCAGCTAGTACTCCACATACCTGTTTTGGGGTCCATGTTAGCCCTTCTCAAGTGTTGTTTGGATAACCCACACAGACCTTATCACTATGGATCATTGCCAGATTTATATATTTAGATTTATATGATATATTTTAGCAAGCTTCAGTGCATTCTAATGGGGCATTGGGAAAACCTTGATAAAAAGCCTTTCTGAAGATGTAGGCAGTGTCGTTCAAACTTAATTTGTGATTGCTCAAAATGAGTGCTGGCCAACAAGGTATTTTAAGAATATATACATTATGGACTAGGAGCGGCAGATAACATTTGGGGCCGTATGAATTCATCCATTTTAAATACATTTTCTATATATTTTATGTGTTACAATATGGAATTTCTGGGACCATGTAAATATGTCTGACTCCACCAATAGCTTTACAAAATGCAATTTAACTCAGTATAACAATGATTGCCTCATTTGGCTATAATGAAGCTTATCAAACATTAAAATAAAAATGTATACAGTATCTGTATATGTACGTATACATATCCTTCAGACTTGGCTCGGGCTACTTTACCTGCTCGTGTCATGAGGGGACCACATCTCTGTGTAGAAAAGCAAGGCATCACAGATGTTGGTTGACTAATTTTGTGCTGTTAATGACCAGAATCTGGAGCGTGCTCAGTGCAGAAACCCGAGCCCTTCCTCTTCCATGAGCCCAGACAGGTGAGTGCCCTGCTGTTGCCCCAAAGAATGTTTCGGCCGGACCTGTGTCTGCACACACACACACACATGCAAACACAGGCATGCACGCAAACACACACACACCCTCACACATTCCATTTTAGTCTTTACTTTCCTTAATATATGTTTTTACATGGTTTAATATTTGTATGTGCGCAAATGACTTTGTGATCATTATAAGAATTGTCTCAATAAACTTTTCAGATTTATTTGTAGGTATATATATTTTTAGCTTTATATCACAAGAAGGGTACCTTGTTTGTGTGAGTGGTGGTGAATAAAGTTTAGCTTTATGTTTGTATCAAAATATTTGGTACATTTCATACCAGGCCTGAGATGAATCATTGCTACAGATATAAACCTTCAATATGTGTACTAATATCGGCTATGTTCTAAGAGTACTGCATCATACGTGATCAACTCTGATTCTGCAAAAAGTGCAGAAAGGTTGGACCCTTTAAGCCATTGTTATGGTTTTGCTTTCTCAATTGGTCCAAATAGGACAGATTTGGTCAATGGTCCAACTTTACATCAATTTATTCTTATTTAACTACAAACACCGAATACCAATAAAGTTGTCTGACAATCCATGTGACTCCACAAAAGACATACGGTAACATCATCCGTAAAGGTATGTCTAAAACACACAAACACATAGCAAATAGCAAAGGTTCAAACACAGACCAATACACCACCAAACAGCTCTGACCAGCGTCGGGAACATAAAGACCATGGAAAGGCCATCTACCCGTAGCGCTAAAGGACAAGTCCTCCTGTCCCTCAGCATTAACAGCCCTTCTCATGCTCTGGTTGGGTGACATGCTGCTCCGCTGTGCAGGAAAGAGCAGGGCGTCTGAGCTATCGATCGGCCCGCACCCCAGAACAGACCCGCCTGTGTGTTAGTTCTTAGGATTAACTCCGTGCCCGTCCAGTTTAAGTATTCTTGTCCCCATTTGGAGGTGCGCGTCCGTATGCTCAAATGTCAGCAAATGTCACAGCAATCAACTCCATATAACTCCATGGGCCCAGCTGAGGAATGATAATATGAGAGGAAGTGTGTGAAAACAAAGAGACAGGGGTGTAAGCCAATTTTTTTATATATTCTTTTACAATATCCGAGTGTAGGATTTCATGAATATATCTCTGCTTCGTAGTCACGGACCGTCCACCTTTTGTGTTTATAATTTGTTAGTTTAGTAGAAGGTTGATATTGACAAAATGTTCATAATTGATACTAATAACAACGTTGTAAACAACCTGAGGGAATTCACAAAGAGAATGATACTCCTGAGGACTCCAACTTGTGTTTCATCAGGAGGTCCTGGGGTCAGGGGTATGAGGTCATCGGCCTAGGCGTGGGTGGGGTGTCCGTCCACCCTTGATCTCCACCCCCCAGCCCCCCCAACCTCATACACACACACACACACACACACACACACACACTCTCTCTCACACACACACACACACACACACACACACACACACACACACACACACACACACACACACTCTCTCTCTCACACACACACACACACACACACACACACACACAAAGACACACATTACATCTTCACATGAGCATTTACATGGACACAAACGGATGACCCCCCTCGTGAGGCCGGGCTCTTTGGAGTTGGGGTTTGGTGATGGGATGGTGGGGGTGCAGTGGGGTGGTGGTGGGGGGGGGGTTGGGGTTTAGGGGTCTAATGCTCTCTTTACAGTCTCATTAATCCCTCTGTTCGCAATTTCACGCACAGCTTGGGCCCCAGTGTTATTTTCACAACCTTTCAACACTAATTCCTGTGAATCTCGAAACGGAACACCTTCCTCATTCTGCCCGCATGTGTTGTGTGTGTTGTGTCTCCCTCTGCGCGTGTGTGTGTGTGTGTGCTTGTGTGTGCCCGTATGTTCCCGTGTGTGTGTGCGTGCGTGAGTGTGTGCATGTGTGTGTGTCTACCAGTGTGTGTGTATGTGTGTGTTTGTGTGTGTGTGCGGCGTATGTGTGTGTGTCTGTGTATGCGTGCATGTGTGCATATTTGTGTGTGTATGTTTTCTCAAGACTGCCCTATCTCTGATTCCTCTCATCAAAGCTACAGGCTGGACAGAGGAATGAAAGCCCCGTGAGTGGGCCAGCTCTGTGGCTTCTTTACGAGGCCCCGAGGAAATGCTTGATGTGTGGACAGGGAGCTAGCTAACTTTGTGTGTGTGTTTGTGTGTGTCCATCTGTCTGTATCTGTCTGTCTGTATTTGTGCCTGTCTTTGTGTGCCTGTCAATAGGTGTGTGTGTGTGTGTGTGTGTGTGTGTGATAATAATTATTGTTACTGTTAAAGCATTTTCATTTGAATTTCAAAGTGCTTTACAGGGCTCAAACAGAACAAACAAGTTGAGCTAAAACGCTAACTAGAAACTAACTTAAAGTAACTACTGGCGTTCCTATACAAAAATGTGTGTGTGTATGTCCATCTGTCTGTATGTGTATCTGCATGTGTCTGTGTCTGTCAGTGTGTGTGTGTGTGTGTGTGTGTGTGTGTGTGTGTCCATGTGTGTCACTATGTGTCTGCAATGTGTGTACGTGTGGCACCACAGGGTTTTGTCTGTCGTACAGTGCGTGTCATTTAGCAGACACAGAGAAAGCCAGGGCTGTTTATCCTGGAAGGGAGGTAGGTAGTGTGTGCCGGGGCAAATATCACATCATCACACAGATGATGTGACTTTTAGTGAGGGACGCCTCAAACATCCACCCTGTGCTGTTCCTTAAGCCAACCCCATCCAACACACACCACAGAAGAATGCCACCTGCTTAGGTTTTGTACTCTTCTGTCTCATCTTGTCTCATCTGAAGGTTATTTAACAACTGGGCCATCATGGGAACAGGCAGCGTACCAAAAATAAAATTATTAATAATATCAATGTTTCAGAACATGTCACAATGTGTGCTGATGAAGTTTAGCATGCATGCCTTGGGAGCTGCATAATTAAACATAATGTCAGTGGAGGGAATTGTCTCAACAATCACACGCAAACACACACACACACACACACACACACACGACCACACACACACACACATACATACACACACACGCACACACACATACACACATGATCACACACACACACACACAAGTACACAAACACACACACACATGTGCACACACACGTGAACACACACATACATTCACGCACACACACACACACACATACAGATGAAAGCACACATACATGCACAAACACGCATGAACACACACAAACACACTCACACATGAACACACATATAAACACACACACAGATTAGCACACGCAAACACGCACAAACACATATGAACACACACACACACACAACCACACACACACACACACATTCTCCATTACACACACACACACACACACACACTCACACGTACATCTACACACACACAAACACACACACACACATACACACACACACACAAACCCACATTGTCCAACACACACACACACACACACACACACATGTACACACTCACACCTTTGCTTTGTTTTGCTCATTTGAGTGATGATGTGATTTGTTCTTGACATGTTTTTCAGTTGAAGGATGTGTGGGGTTTGTGTGCGTAGGCTGGTTTGGGAGGTTAAGATGAAGGGATTATTGGAGTGAGGCAACAGAGAGGTGAAGGTTCTCACTGTAGGTGTTGACAACAGTAAGGAGAGTGGCGATAAAATGAAGTCAAAACGGTACACTCAAGATAATTAGACTCAGAGAAAAATTATTATTTTCTTCATTTTGAATGTGTTTGTATGGCGAATGTGTTGAGTTTGCTTTCATGTGGGCATGCCGTGTGAGTGTGTGTGTGCACATCTCTTGTAGTTTTGTAAGATGATCTATCCTTCATCCTCTGTAGCAGCTGTTGATCAATTTGGATGGAAGCATTGAGTTGCATAAAACCTCACTTTTCAACTGTCCAACAATTACTGAACAATTATGTGGAAAACATGTCCTTTGAAACGTATCTTCTCTGTGATTGTTTTGTTGTCTGAGAGTGGATGGCTGATACTCATGAAAGATGATGCCATCGAATTGTGGTTTTTCCTTTTACAAACGAAGTAATTGAAACACAAAGCGCCCGGTTGCCACAGCCACGCAAGGCTGTGCACCCCCTGTTGTCTCGAATGGAGAGACAGGGGAAGCTTCTGATGGGCTACTTTGAGGAACATGTTCTCGCCTTCCTGTTCATTTGTTAGTTTGCTTCAAATGTTTGCATGTGTGTCTGTATATATGTACACCTAGCCCACTGAGAATCCGATACAATAAAACGTAAATATGATGTGTGAGTCTGCGTTTGTTCCATTTACAGAAGACAGTGATTGAGAGAGGGATAGATATAGACAGAGAGAGACAGAGAGACAGAGAGACAGAGAGAGAGAGAGAGAGAGAGAGAGACAGAGAGAGAGAGAGAGAGAGAGAGGGAGCGGGGCGATCGGCTGAGCTCTAAGCCATCTGTTGTCGGGTCGAGAGACCACCATGGCAGAGAGCGAGAAAGAAAGTGGCGAGGAGCAAACAGCGAACTGAGAAGAGTCCGGAGAAGTTGTATGTTTAAGGAGATAAAGAGGCAGTAAAGCCAGAGGCCATCATGCCTCACACTTTTAACTGACCTCTTACCTCCCCCCCACCTTCCCCCAGTATCAGTCCCTCCCCAGTCACAGTGTCCCCCAGTGTCCCCACCCAGACTTGTTGACTCTTTTTCTGAGATTTCCAAGGTGGGCCGAGTTCTCACCTGAAAACTCACACTACACTCCTGACTACTCCAACATCGAAGCAGCAACCTTTTTCTCTCTAGTGGACCATGATACACACACACACACACACACACACCAACGCACACAACTACAGGCACGCACACACACACACACACACACACACACCCATGCACACAACTATAGGCATGCACACACACACACACACACATACACACACACTCACACACACACACACACACACATGCACACACAAATACATGCACGCACACACAAACACACACACACAAATACACACACACAAACTCACACACCTATATACACAGACACATACACACACACAGACACACACACACACACACTCACATACAGATATACACACACACACCTACACACACACACTTACAACACAGCTCCCCTCTTCTGAACCCCTCCTCTCTTCTTTAACATACAAATTGGCTGCTTTGTGCGGCTGAATCTGAGATTAATTGTGTGCACCATTTGGCGGCGCTTGTGCATAGATCTCAACACCCTTTTGTGGTCGGGCCTCCCTCTCTATCTCGCTCCCTCTGTGTTCCAGTGATTAAGGTCAGAGATTAGAAGCTGGCGAATTCTCTACACTGGTGTCTTTGTGAGGCCCCCCAGAGCCGATGGCCGGATTACACTTTAACGTCCTACCAGGGCCGCGGCGTCTCTTGTGAGAAGGAGCCTGTACCTACTTGGCTCACTCGCCCTTTTATTAGTTACGTGGAATAGCTGTGAGCCAGACCGAACCTCTCCACGCCTCTCGGCATTCCTCCTCTGAGACGAAACTCACAGACAGAGGACTCCTCCGCTGTGGATAATGGTATCACCCATCGTACAATACGACATGGAAGCAGACATTCTTGGATCTGTTCTCTGCCAACAGACACGGCCATTTGGTTTGAATGACCAATGTGCAATTGTGCATGTGTGTGTGTGTGTCTTCAGGTCCAGAACTGCTCTCCTGCAGGCCATTTGTGTATTTTATATAAATATAATACACACCCAAGCATTGCATTTTAGTGTGTGTCTCTCTGTGTTCTTATGCATGGGTGCACGTGTGTGTGTGTGTGTGTGTGTGTGTGTGTGTATGTGTTAAAATGTGTGTAGGTGACTGTGTAGGTGTGTGTGTGTTTACATGTGTGTGTGTGTGTGTATTGGAAGGGGAGAAGGCAAATAGCGGGGGCAGGTAGACAATGAAATTCCCTGGCATAGCCTCTCCAGATGTAAGAACATCTGTTGTAACAAACAACCACAATTCAAAGAAAAAGACAAAAGAAAGAGACACGAGGTAAGAAAGAGAGAGAGAGAGAGGGAGAGAGAGAGAAAGAGAGAGGGGGGGTATTAGGAGAAGGGGGGAGGAGTGGAGGAGAGGCGTGAGGCTGGAAGCACATCACTGTTCACCAAAATCCCCGAACAGCAATCGTGCACCTTGCCTCCAGCTGTGTGTACAAGGCTTGCAGCGTAGGGATTGTACTCTGAAACACACACACACACACACACACACACGCACACACACATGCACAACCACACACATGCACATGTGCGCACGCACACACACACAGTAGTTCTACAGGAGTCTTTCACATGTCCACATGTGGATACAGGGACCTCTCTCTCACACAGTCGCACATAGAGTTCTCCTACTGCTCACTAGAAAATGCCCGTCAGGTTTGTCAAACACCAGTGAATAAACGTTCACAACAACTCTTGAATGTTTATACAGAGGAATGATTAGCCTCTTAAGTGCTCTCCAAACCACTCCACCGACCACCAACATTACCATGGTTATACAAGGTGTTTTCCATGTCAGGTTAACCATTTTTCAACAGCACCAATTATGCTAATAAGTATTATATTGTGCTTCAAAATGTGCTCGGCATTGATTGCAGTTTACACATTAAGGGGGATGCTAATGTTGCCCGCAGGCGTTTCCCACAAGCTTTTGCTTAATTATTTACCTTCTAAATGGTTTAACAAGGAAGGAGGAAACGCATGTGATTATATACGTAACCCCACAGTTCCCGAAAGAGAGGAAAGACTACACGTTCCACTCTGCTGTTCCCTGTGGAGACCACCTGCACTACAGGCAGTAAATACAGCATTGCAGGTGTCCAACAACAATTCCCCCTCCCTCCCCCCAACCCCAACCCACCCTCTTCCTAAGTCACTGGGGAGCATGCTCCTTGAGCCCTTAAAAAGTGACTTTTGTCCACATGACTGCGGGGGTCTGTGAGGTGTTTAAAAGGCTGGCGGTAGGGGGGCTTTGACCCTTGGCACAGCACACATGCCTGTCTACATAACGGCCCTGCTTGCAGCGTGGAGCCACTGGGAAAGGGGAGCGCACACAAACACATATACCGGAAAACACATGTGCACATGCACGCATGCATCTAGGTATGTGCCTGTACACCTGTTGAGCTTTAAAATAACGCATATCTGTCCACACATATGCACACGCACACGTGGGGGTGGGGGGGGGGGGGGGGGGGGGGGGGGGGGGGGGGTGATGGGCATGTGGTTGGCTTAAGGGGGAAATATTTGAGTTAAGCTGTTAATGGTCTGTAAAGAAATATCGTCAAAAACAAATCGGATTCTACAATGTTGCCTATTTAGACCTGTACCTTCATGTCTCGCAATCTAAGTGGGTCGACAAAGTATTTCTGATTCAGATTCTAATTCTGATGAATGTGGTAACGCAGGTCAGGCATGGAGAGTACCTTAAGTATTTTAATATCATGTCTCACCACTCACGTGGCACTTTTGGCGAACACTTGTAGAGGTTAACCATTAAAGCACCCCGACATTAAAAACACCCCGCCATGCATTTTCGACCGGCGAGCAACCCGATCGGTGTGATCCTGGGATAGAGAC
Source organism: Lota lota (assembly GCA_026745465.1). Classification (NCBI taxonomy): domain Eukaryota; kingdom Metazoa; phylum Chordata; class Actinopteri; order Gadiformes; family Lotidae; genus Lota; species Lota lota. The sequence continues at coordinate 732,082 of JACYXH010000648.1, forward strand.
ATCCCAATCCCAAATACTGACAAAGGAACAGCATGGCCACGCAGCAGTACAGGGAGCTACCTTCACACGTTCCACAAAGATTTGGCCTTTCAACATGAAAATGGCGACTAACTGCGCTGTATATAAAACATATATAAATAGAACAGTCTGGTTTTCATACCGTGGACAGGGAAAGTGTTGCTGGTATTTCACTTTGGCGTGTTGGCATGGTTGTTTACACCCCCTCTTAACCCCCCCCCCCCCCCCCCCCCCCCCCCCCCACACACACACACACACACACTCACACACACACACACGCATGGTGTGCGGAGCGCGAAGGTGTAGAAAGGGGGCCCTGCTAAATGAGTGCTATTCTGAGCTATTCTCAGTGGCTAGCCGGGGATTGTATTTTCCCTCCTAGACTTGTAGACTCTGCAGCTAGCCATCAGTCATCGTATCAATGACCGTGGCACACATGCGCACACTTCTAAACACGTAAACGGGTAAACACGCAGTCTGCTGTCGCCGCTGACAGGCAGACACCTGTACGGGCCGAGCCTAATCGATGGCGTCGCACCGCCAACGGGAGACATTTGAATTTCTGGGCTCCGATTTCTTCACTGTGACGCATGAGCCTGTCCACATGCACACACACACACACACACACACACACATACACACACACCCACACACACCCACACACACACACACACACACACAAGCACCCTCACACGCACACAATTACTCGAATGGACCACTAGGGGTACAAGGCAGCGTAGTTATCAGAACCTCAGGACTCATTAAACCCGGTTATTTATGTCCCTTTGTTTGAAGCTTTTCAGCCCCACCACAAATCTGTCTGTCCCATCCCCACCCGGGCCGGCCCGGACGTATCAGGTCTCCCTGGGCCGGTGCGGGGGTCGTTAATTGTCGTCTGAATAACAGCTGCGGAGGGAACGCCAGGCAAACTCTGGGGGGGGGATGTCCTAGGCCTCAGGGATGCTCCCAGATCACTAAAACTGTCACAGATCATTCTATCATCGGCATTCCCTCGCCGGACACATTTTCGCACATCCTAAATTCAAGCCTAGACAAGCACAGGAGAAGGACAAGTGCTCCTCAGAACTCTGAAATCCACTTGCTGGGCTTGCTGCCTGAATGTCACTCACTCACATCTCACTTTCTTCTTTCCTTCTGTCTGTTTATGTTCTTTCTCTGATCTCCATGCCATGCCGTCGTTACCGTTGTCTGAGATAAGATCCCTTTCACGACTCAATGGTGATCCTTCACCATCTGACTTTGTACTTGATCTGATGACACATGCAGTCCCCCCCCCCCCCCCCCCCCTTCTCCCCTAGCCCCCCTATTTAATGGGACTATCTCTTTGGGTGACATGATATCTGTGACATGGGTAATCTCACCTAATCCCCAGTTCCCCACCCCCTCCTTCCCCCCACGGTAGCCTGAGACAGGAGTGCTGTGTCAAAAAGGACCATCCCATGGGCCGCGCCCCTCTCAGAGCATCCCAGCAACCCCCCCCCCCGATGATCAGCACAGTGACGGCTTCAGGTCCACATGCACGCTGGGTGGGCGAAACCGGCCGTGGTATTAAGGGTGCAATCACTGCGCCAGACTCTGGGGTGGGTAGGAAGGGTGCAGTGGGGGCCTTCTCCTCCACTTCAAAAGGTGGGGGGGGGGGGGTGAAAAATGAAAAGAGAAACATCCACCTTGGGTTTTATAGCCAGGAGGAGTTTAACATTTCTGAGGACAGACAAGACCCTGCATTAGAGGCCAGTATCCATGGTCCATTAAAAGTCTGTGAGTTCCCTGGATGACTTCTTCATGCTGCCTGGCCCTGTGATGCATTATACCAAAGGCTGTCGGGGCCACGTCTTTGTATTATGTAGGTGTTGTAAACATGCAAACCCAAGGAAAACACAACTGACATGGGGAACATGCCCTGTGGGTTGTGTTTAGCTGTGTTTATATGCGTGTCGGCAGACATACGTGCACTGCACATCCATGCACACATGTAAGCATGCACACGATGAGCCATTAGCTGTACAGTTGCATGTGTGTTGAGGATGGGGGGCTATGGGAAGGAGTAGAGCAGACAGAGCCAAACTGGACTAAGACTATAAGAACACAGCCCTATCCTTTTAACCTCTCACCTTTGACCCCAAACCCTCCGCCCTCTGCTGACCGCAGACACAAAGACGGAGATCTATTGTGCGTGTATGTGTGCACAAGTGTGTGTATGTGTGTGTGTTTGTGTGTGTGTTTGTATGTGAGTAATTATGTATAAGTGTCTCTTTGTGTGGCAGGGGGAGCTAAAGAATATCTGAAATATTTGATATCTTAGCTTTTGCTGACAAACAGGGAGAGATATGAAATTGTTCTCACAAAAAAAGAACACACAGGGGAATATGTGTGACTAGAGACATCTGTACTATGAACATGCTTTGAAGAAAGACAATCAGGAAAGAGAAGAAGTTAATTACAGTTTACCACAACACAGCCACAAGACGGAGAATTGTCCAGGAACCGAATCATGGTAAACATTGTCAAACGAATGGAGTGGACCAGAAGTTTTACAAATTCCCACCCCGGACCCACGCACACTCTCTCTCTCAGATGTGAAAGAAGTCATTGTTCGAGTCCACCTGTCAGTCACCTCCTTCAACTGCAACATAATGGATCCCCATGTAGGACTCCATGGAGGATATCCGGGTAATCCCTGTGCTGCTTGATCCTGAATTACGGTCCATGTCGTACCCCATCTCCCCGACTGTTTGTGTGTGTGTGTGTGTGTGTGTGTGTGTGTGTGTGTGTGTGTGTGTGTGTGTGAGTGTGTGTGTGTGTGTGTGAGGTATGAGTGAGGTGTTTGTGTGTGTGTGTGTGTGTGTGTGTGTGGTGTGTGTGTGAGTGTGTGTGTGTGTG
>JACYXH010000648.1:740000-942500 GCA_026745465.1 Lota lota
GATGTGTGACGGAGAGATGGAGGGAGCTGCTAGGTGCAATAGGTGTGCGTGTGTGTGTGCATGTGTGCCTGCATGCGTGCGTGCGTGTGTGCCTGCATGCGTGTGTGTGTCTGAGTGTTTGTGTAATGAATAAGTGTGTGCATGTATGTTTCTTATTAAAGTAGTGATGACAGGATGACGCAGGGATGACAAATATAACTTTTCATCTTTTTGTGAATGGTGATCGAGGGCCACCATTACGTCAGGTGTGCACGCTCACAACTGTGCACGTGATTGGCCTGCTGCTGTGAGGGCATGCCCTGGACATGTTCTCGCCTAGCAACCATGTCCCCAAAGGGGACTGTATGAGTAAGTGTGTGTGTGCGTACGTGTGTGCCTGTGTGTGTATGTGTTGGTGTGTTGGTGTGTGTTAGTGTGAGTGAGAGAGAAGGGGTCCAAGTTTTTAGGCACACATTTTATAATGACACCCGGTCTGACCTCAGATCCCTTTAGGTGGTTTGAAGAACTGATCAGAGCCATGTCATCCAATTTGCCGCTACCCCCCATGCGGGGGTAAGTAAAGGGGAGAGAGGGGTTGGGGGGACATGTTTGAGTTGCGGTGTGAAGACCACCAACAGGTTGCCCACGAAGAACCCAGTGCTTAGGTTGGCAACGTCTGCTCAGGTCAACTTGTAAGACGTTAAAATGAGAAGCAAGATTTTGAAGGAGACTCGATTGTCTGTTCCCCTTGCAGTGGTGGTCATGTTGTTGAAACTGCTTTACAAATTATGCAGGAGGAAATTATTTTCCATCGGGAACATTTGAAAACAGACACCCGAAAAATGTCACTTCATTAATTCTTCAGTAAGTAATAGATGGAAATAGATGGAAATGAAAGGCCCAGTTTAGTTTTGATTGAAGTAAAACCCATAAATAGTAACAAGTAATAAGAAGTTAATAAGAAGTTAATAAGTAATAAGATGAAAATAAGTTTCACAAATAATTAAGTATTGGCAAGTAAATAATAAATAATACATATATAAGAAGTAAAAAAAGTAATAACAAATTAATAATAAGTAATTAAGAAAAAACAAGTAAATATGCAATACCAAGTAAATAAGAAGTAAATAAGTAATAAGAAGTAAATACGAAGTAAATAAGTGGTAAGAGGTAAATAAGTGACAGCCCATAAATAAGTGTAATTATGGTGCAGAGACCCACCTGAGGGTCTGTGAGGTGTTGTGAGAGCTGGCGGGAGACGTGGAGTTAAACAGTCTCAGCTGTGCTCACATTGTCAGCTTGTTCAACCGCTGTCTGCACCCCACACTCAACCCAGCTTTCTCTTTCTCCTCTCGCTCTCTCTGTCTGTCCCTTTGGCTCTCTTTCTTTCAGTCGCTCCCTCCCTATCTCCATCTGTGTTTGTTACTCTCACTGCCTCTCTCTTTGATCTCTCTCTCTCTCTCGTTCTCTCTCTCTTGCTCTCTCTCTTCTCTACTCTATTTCCTTCCATCCCTATCTCTCTTTTCCCCTGTCTTTCTCGTGGTATTTGTAGTGCTCTCTCACTCTCTCTCTCTTTCTCTCTCTTTCCCGCTTGCCCTCTTTATCTTTCTGTGAGATAGCAGGGTGTGGGTTGTGCATATTTACCTAGGAGATAGGTGGGAAGTTTCACCGTGGCCTGTTAGTAAATACAGGTTGTGTACATATCAAAGGCAGCGGGAGTTTATTACGAGGCCGGGGCTACGACGTGACATTTGGTTTTCTTTAGTTGACAAAAGGGAAGAGGGGATAATGTTTGTCTGCTGGGAGTGCCGGAAGGCCGAGGCTGCATAGTTTTGACATATTTAGCGCGGTCTTGCTAATTCCATCACAATGGCACAGAAGAACGCACTCTGATGCTTTCAATAATGTTGTTGTTTATTCCATAACGTTGAAAGTATATGTTCTACGTGTTTGCCTCTATGTCTTTGGACTTATATGGGTCTTAAGACATGTCCGACATAGGCCTATACTCAAACATGTGGGTCAGCAGCTAAGTGCTGATGCCATTGAAAGAACGTAATTGACTTAGTTGGGCAGACCAATACCAGAGTACAAGTGAACAGGCTTTAGTCAAACTGAGTTGTCCACAAACAATTTTGTTCAGCAAACATCCAAAGTTGCATTGAGAGCAAATGTTGGCACAATTTAAGCAACATTAATGAATTTATTGTGAAATAGATTGATGGAGCTTTTTAGATGTATATGTTATTTTGATTTTTTACAAATGGGTTATGGTAAGTATAAAGTATTAATAAGCATAACAGTTAGTCATGTTAGTGGCGATTCAACCTATGATGATTCCTTTCTGGGTCAGAACATTGGAGAGACACAACTTTACAATTTTAAAAAATTATTAAAATAGGCTATATATTGAAATTGACTTTTGCATTTAATCTAGTAAATGTAAAAGATTTAAAATTAACAAAAGAAAATGGTTCGTAGAACCCACCAAAGCACAATTTGTAATATTATAAGGGCAATTAGACACAGTTGATCACGAAATGTATCCAACCCTAGAGTAAACCGTCTGGTATCAAATCAATCAGAACGTTTCTAGACTTCAGTAGAAGACCTAATTCAATAAATAATCGCCCTATTTGACTGTGCTCTGCTGTTGGGTTGAAAAAAAAACCCCATACAAAACAAGGTATTTTACCCTTTTTTGCCAGTGATTAGATTCCCACCCTTTTAGCGTGTACTACGACCACCAATGGTGTCGTGCCGGGCGAGATATTATTAGTGGCAGTAATCATTGGACGTTGTTGTACATGATGAGGACTGTTGGGGATAAGGCACGATCTTCTCAGCTTGGAGCTGCGCGGTAATTAACACGAGTGATGAGCGCTTAGAGCGCCAGTGGAGGTCAGGCTCATTCTGTCTGTTCTTATTGTGACGGTGAGTAGGGTAGGAGCGATTGGGGGGGGGGGGGGGGGGGGGGGGATGTTCGACTCACTTCTTTGACTGTTTCTTGTTGGTCATTAGGGGGATGAACCCTCCCTCCCCCACCCACCCCCGTCAATACAAACTCATTCGTTAGGCTATTAATGAGGTCAAGTTACCTACCTTGGCTAATTACATGAAGATAAGGGGGAAAAAACAGATGTGACAGGGTAACTTGGCGAAGGCGATGTCCTTTAGATGTGTTTTTTTTAAACAGATAGACAAATCGGATACTCTTTCTTTATATATCTTGACATAGTAGCACTTTTTTGACAAGTAAAGGCACACTCATTACTGGGATTTGTGTGTAATTAAGTCTGCAAGATGAAGTTCTATCTCTCTTCAAACATTCGATCTCTATACAACTCAAAGAATAAATAGTTCAAACTACTACAAAGAAGAAAGAAACTACAATTCCCCCCATGGGGATTTGTAGTTTGTGTTTTAATTATGTTCTTCCCTCTCTCCCACACTCCAAACACGTTGTTTCCTTTGTTGTTCCCTCTCTCTCACACTCCGAAGATGTTGTTTCCTTGATGGGTTTCGCAGATGTCCAAAAAATAAGTGGGTGTCCAATGAAACCGGACAGATCCCGGGATTTCAGAGTCCACCGGACATGAAGAAACACTTGGTTAGGTAGTCCCATTGAGCATATCTAAGGTTTCTTCACTCGAGGGGGTCAAGCTATGTCTTCTGTTGTGCTACAGGACAGATACTGAAGGCCACTGGTGGGAACAAATATATACGTGTCACACGATAGCAGTAACTAATACGTAAGCCAGGAACTCCTGGAAGACGAAAGAGCTACGGTGACACGCACTTTCACCTACAAACACTTTTACCCCTCCATTTGTCCCCTCACGCTCATAGACACTGCACTGAGAAGAAGAACACGTTTAAAAATCCAACGCTGCTTTGATTGGCAGGTCCCCCTCCCCCTCACATTTTCCACGCACCACCACCACGGTCTCTTCTTACACCGTCACGATGGACTTCAGTCTTCAGTCATGCTAGCGAGGGCCGACCACTGCCACAGATATCCCTCCACCTGCCCTGATGGATAGACAAGGTATTGCCACGCCGATTTGGTTGAAATGTTATGTCCCTCACATCCTCCACACCCCCCCCCCCCCCCCCCCCCCCAACCCCCCCACACCCACTCAACCCAAGAGACGCACGCAGACACATTCCTGATGTCACGTGAATGCAAAATTGAAGAAGATAGCCACTGTATAGGCTGGTCTCTCTGTGTTTAAGACAAAGTCACATGGAGACGATGGTTCACGTATTACATTCAAACAACAAACCATCTTATGCTCACCTTAAAGTTTGGTTGTCTGATAGTTGATCAAGTGATCGTCGCTGGGCCTGTCAGAGGGGGACTGGCCAGGGGTCGAATGTCAGACTCAGTAAAATGATGAATTGGTAGCTGACCCGGTACGTACACAGATCTGAATGTGATCCTGCCACTCAGACGAGATGTCCCTGAGCCAGGTCAGAGGTCAGGGATAGCCAATGAAAAGCCAGTAAGAAACTGGAACGCCATGAAGCCACTGAGACGTGTTGAAAATCTCCTCTCTTCAGTGAATGTGTAAGTAAATAATGTCCAATTCTGAGCTTTATCTTGTAACTTTTAATTTGGACATGGAAAACCACAGGTTGCAAAAAGACAAAACAACTAAAGTTATTTCCGAAACCAGTGTACAACATTTATGCATGTATGCATTTACATCAAACAACAAATAAAACAACATTCTTTTACGTAGGCTACACTAGACATCTGAATCTACATGTGCATATGTTTTCAGAAATGGGACAACAGAGCGCAAAGTGTAGATTGCAAAATAACAGAGACACCAACAAGATAATACAATGTTTCAGACATTGGCTCAGGTCAATGGCTTGTCAGCTGTAGAATCTCAGAAGACGCCATCCACCTCAGCTCATCACGAGTTACCATGGAGACTCCATGTGTACCGGCAGCCGGAACAAGCTGCCTGGTCAAATGATCCCACTAGGACAGAACCATATGGCTGCACATGTGCACTGCTCTAGTCATCCCACCAGGGGGGGTTCAGCTCCCGGAGACAAACAATGAGTTGAGTATGAACGTATTTCAAGAAGAGAAGGTGGGTCAATGTGAAATTTTGTCAATGAACAGAAAATAATAATGTAAAATCTGTCCACATGAACACATTAACACAAATCCATATTAAAAACTTGCTCTATAAATCAAATACATACACCAACCTATTAAGAGACATATGCCTATATGCAATAAACACACAGAATGAATAGACTAGGCTAAATATAGATGCAAATAATAGTCTATTTTAATATGAGACATCTACAACCAGTATGGCTCAAGCCACATCAATCCTATAGGCTACTTGTTTATGAGGAACTCTATAATAATTACTTACATCTTTTGCTAAATGTGGCCGTTGTCAGGAAAAGCCGTTCATTTACCAATGTTAGGTTTACAATCTGTGCAATCAATCTCTACTATAATTTCCCTCTTACTTGACAACTGGGGATAATCAGGTTCTGTGATCCTCTCTCTGTCCCAGAGGGGCTTCTCTGCTCTGCTCCCCCCTCCCCCCCCCCCCCCAGCCTCTGCAGGATCTGGACAGGCGGTGTGCGACCAGTGTTTGCGCGAGACCCCTTAGCTGTGAGGCACCGTGGCAAATGAGACGCGTGACTCATCAGACCAAACACAGGATTAGCTGGTAATGATCTGGCAAATGGTTTTGAAATTGTAATTATCTGCCCTGTGTCTGCATTCACTGCGAGCAAAGGGGCGAAATAGAGGAGAGGAGTAGGTAGGAGAGGGGCGGACGGGAGAGGAGAGGGGAGGACGGGAGAGGAGAGGACAGGATGGGGAAGGAGAGGATATGATATGGGAGGAGAGGAGAGGACAGGATGGGGAAGATGAGGGAAGGAGAGGTGAGGGGAGGGGAGGAAAGGGGAGGAGGGGAGAGGGAGGAGAGAAGGGGAGAGGGGATGAGAGGAGAGGAGAGGGGAGGTGAGGATGGGGAGGATGGGAGAGGAGAGGAGAGGAGAGGAGAGGAGAGGAGAGGAGAGGAGAGAGGAGAGGAGAGGAGAGGAGAGGAGAGGAGAGGAGAGGAGAGGAGAGGAGGTGTTTGTCACAAACACTATATTGATGCTTCACAAAATATCATTGATCTCAGATAGGTATATATGTTGTATATAACCAGGAAACATTTTGAATAAGGTGTTTTCAAAATTTACCTCATAAATAACGGACAACAAACGGGGTACCAAAACAGGAAAACAGAAAAGACTCTCAAATCACGAGCCAGTGTATCACTAGCGTAAGTTTTTGCTGCCATCTGCCGGTAGTTAAGTATAACACAGAAATTCAAAAGTTACAAGTTACAATGTTTGTTTCTGTTTCCACCAGGCATGAACACAATCGATTGACACATCTGAGCTCTGGACTACGGACGTGGTGGATAAAGTAGTATCCTATACTTAAGTAAAAGCAAAAACCAGAAAACCAGCACTCATGTATGAAGTGCTTGATATGACTCAATCATCATCATGACATTATCTTTTCAATGTAAAGACACATTCCACCCTTAAATCAAATGTGATAAAAGGATGCCTACAAGTCCCCCAATAAGGAGGAATTATGAAGTAGTTCAGAGTTGTAGGCTAAGAACAGTGGGTCTATGCCTGGCCTACTTGGGTAAAAAAGTCCTCTCCTACCTGTGCACATGGTAACAAATAGAAAACATTACTATATAATTCCTATATAAAAAAAAAACGTTCTCGTTTTAGATGGGTTTTTAATTGAAGTCTGTCTGAGTAGCCTTCAACATGTCTTCGTTTGGAATCCTCTTAGTGACTTAGGTGATAAGCTGTGAAAAGCAGTTTGCCTAGTAGACCTACTTCATGTTAACACTCTGGCACGCTATGGAACGCACTCAGTTTAAACAACAAACACTATGCAATGCGTCGTGGTAGATTATTGCAGAATCGTTTCCAACGTTCTCCCACTTGTGGGACTGTCTCATCCTTTCACGATGCTTTATACAAGTAGGCCTAATGATGACGACCCCAATTCTGAGGATGAGGAAGAGGAGGACGATGAATGCGAGGGAAGAAGGAATTATCTGTCGTCTGTATCAAAATATTTCAATGATATCATTGCAGGTAGGTAGTCAACCTTTTAGTAGTTACATTTAATAAAATAAACATTGGTAAAATGCATGCATAATGGCTATATTTCGATTACAAATTGTTGTATTATTTATTATTCAACTCAGCGCTTTTACAAATACGTGTTTACGATTATTATGTTTTATATTCGATTTTATTGGCACATGTACATCTTTTTATAGATCTGGGGCCATCTCTCTATACACCGTGAGTCACGCCGCCCAGAGGGGCTGGGTCTGGTCCGGATCCGGGTCCGGGTCCGGGTCCGGATCTGGATCTGGGTCTGGTTCCGGGTCCGGATCCGGGTCCGGGTCCGGGTCTGAGTCCAGGTCCGGGTCTGGATCTGGGTCCGGGTCTGGTCCGGATCCGGGTCCGGATCTGGATCTGGGTCAGGGTCTGGGTCCGGTCCGGGTCATGGTCCGGGTCTGGGTCCGGGTCTGGGTCTGGGTCTGGGTCTGGGTCTGGTCTGGATCCGGGTCCGGATCTGGATCTGGATCTGGGTCTGGGTCTGGGTCTGGTCCGGATCCGGGTCCGGATCTGGATCTGGATCTGGGTCTGGGTCTGGGTCTGGGTCTGGTCCGGATCCGGGTCCGGATCTGGATCTGGATCTGGGTCCGGCTCCGGGTCTGGGTCTGGGTCCGGGTCTGGGTCTGTTCTGGGTCCGGGTCTGGATCTGTGTCCGGGTCCGGGTCTGGATCTGGGTCCGGGTCTGGGTCCGGATCTGGGTCCGGGTCTGGTCTGGGTCTGGTCCGGGTCCGGGTCCGGTCCGGGTCCGTTCCGGGTCCGTTCCGGGTCCGGGTCCGTTCCGGGTCCGTTCCGGGTCCGGTCCGGGTCCGGGTCCAGTCCGGTCCGGGTCCGGGTCCAGTCCGGGTCCGGTCCGGGTCCGGATCCGGGTCTGGATCTGGGTCTGGATCTGGGTCCGGGTCCGGGTCTGGATCTGGGTCTGGTCCGCCTGGTTGGCTTTGTGTAATACAACAGTATAGCGGTCACAGTGTTTGACGCGTGACCGAGGAGAACTGGGTTTGATAAAACCCAGTCTGGGTCTGGGTCTGGGTCTGGGTCCGGTTCGGGTCCGGGTCCAGGTCTGGGTCTGGGTCCGGTCCGGGTCCGGGTCCGGGTCTGGTTCCGGGTCTGGATCTGGGTCCGGTCCGGGTCTGGGTCTTGTTCCGGGTCTGGATCTGGGTCCGGGTCTGGGTCCGTTCCGGGTCCGGTCCGGGTCCGGTCCGGGTCCGGTCCGGGTCCGGTCCGGGTCCAGGTCCGGGTCCGGTCCGGGTCCGGGTCCGGTCCGGGTCTGGTCCGGGTCCGGGTCTGGTCCGGATCCGGGTCTGGTTCTGGGTCCGGATCCGGGTCCGGGTCTGGATCTGGGTCCGGGTCCGGGTCTAGGTCTGGGTCTGGGTCTGGTCCGCCTGGTTGGCTTTGTGTAATACAACAGTATAGCGGTCACAGTGTTTGACGCGTGACCGAGGAGAATTGGGTTTGATAAAACCCAGTCTGGGTCTGGGTCTGGGTCTGGATCTGGGTGCGGGTCTGGGTCTGGATCTGGGTCCGGGTCTGGGTCTGGTCCGGATCCGTGTCCGGATCCGGGTCTGGGTCTGGGTCCGGTCCGGGTCTGGGTCTGGGTCTGGGTCTGGGTCTGGGTCTGGGTCTGGGCTAGCTTGGCTAGCTATGCTATCTAACCAGTCCTAGATATCGCATACCATATGCCCTTATAAAAAATATCCCACAATGACGTTGACAACATTAGGAAATTAGATTGATTAATTTGATTTGATTTTGGGCTAATATATATAGCCTATTATTATTGATTATTTGAAGTAGCAGTACAGCCTATGATTCGCAAATGGGCAGTAGGGGGCAGTGAAGTGCCGGGCGCCTCTTGATGCCGTCATATTTAGGACAGTGTTGTTTATTTACAACACTGTACATTTCAACAGACAGGGCGGCCCGACTAGAAGGCAAAAAAATCTTAGATGGCGTGCCTTTGATATATCCGGAGTAGGTTCCTGGTTACATCAGAACATACCATGTTCAACACGTCTTCTGCGTTGACTGTAAGTTAGTCGCCGTGATGATACAGACTTATCTAACGCACGTTTGGTCAAGCTAGACTAGCGGTCCTAGCTTGGCTAGCTATGCTATCTAACCAGTCCTAGATACCGGTGCTCAACTCTGAAGAACTGGGTCAACACAGCGGAAGGATTCACACTGGCCCGTGAAAGGAGACTTTCGTAGTAAACCATTCTTAATGGTTTGATTTCACGGTGGCCCAATAGATATCTTCCGACATTTGGGATCCCTCCGGATAGTCCAGATGCTGAACGTCCCGACCCAGTCGTTCCCGGCGGCGGGCTCCCAGCAGCGGGTCGCCCCCGCCGGACAGTCCGGGAGGAACAAGGTAAACTCAGGGTGTTATGCTAAGTTATTCACCTAAGTGAACTTTCCATACTAGCTCAAAAAGTGTACCATAGTCAATGTCATGTTTCTCCTGGATGCGATAGAAAACGTTACTTATAATACTGAAGCTTAACTTAAGTGATATTCTAGCCTAAAGCAATCTATGCTAGAACATCAGTTTGATGCCCCCCTGAGAGACAGTCAAACCTATCTTCATAAAACATCATAGACATAATTTCAAGCTTTTTAAGCAACAGCTAGGAGACTTTCATAACCCTGTTTACCACAATCAGATGGTCTGTAAATGTGGGCTCAATGCGCTTCCCCTTTATTTAATCGGAAGCATAAACTCAACAGAACAGGAGATGCTTGATTTGCTGTATATTCTTGGGTATACCAACTGTACACTTAGGCCTACATGATAGAATCTAATGTCCACACGTTTGCTCTCACTTTTCAGGTGGCCTTGAAGCCGGGTCACAGTCTGATGGACTGGATCCGTTTTGCCAAGAGTGGGCGTGACCTCACGGGGCTGAGAGGCCGATTGATTGAAGTCACTGAGGAGGAACTGAAGAAACACAGCAGAAGAGATGACTGCTGGACGAGCATACGAGGTTATTATAGTCCTGATGCCCAGTCGAAAGGGAAGAACATGGTGTGATGTAGTAGTTCTAGTTGAGCAGAACGTGATAGTTATCTCATGGCTATTTTACCTTTAGTGCATGCTTTCATTATCTTTTATTATGGGTGTTCACTTGTACAATGTCTATACTGGCAGGTTAAAGAACATAAGTCTCCATAGAGTTAGTTAAGAAATGTCTTACCATATCTACATGATTAACAGTTGTGATATAATAATTTAGTTTAATTGATGATGCTGCTGATAATGTAATATATATGATTTTATGACATATCTATAGCAAACGGCATTCTCATTGGTTGTTCCTCATGGTTGAAGGGCTGGTGTACAATGTGACACCCTACATGGACTACCATCCAGGTGGGGAAGAGGAGCTGATGAAGGCGGCAGGGAGAGACGGCACTGAACTGTTTGATCAGGTAGGCATGCTACAGTCGGTTTTACTAGAGTGAATGCAGTGCCCGTAAGCTATTGTTCAAGCTGATGGACAGTTCAAGGTGCTGTAGGTACAATTGAAGAGCTATTTAGAGTGTAATTTGTTATAAATGGTATAGGCATTTCCTATTGGTGAGGGAGGTCTGGTGATATTTTTGCCTCTGAATGAGCCAATGTCGATTTAAGACCGCTCCCGGCAAATTTCTGACCAATTAATGCATTTCACATTAGTTCGCTCCCTCCCTGTGAATCTGGCGTAGGGAGGGAGGGAGGGAGCATAGAGGGAGAGGACTTTTTTTATATTGTTAAGTTTCAAAGTCTTGCTCTCTTCTGCTCTCACTGCTCTCTCTGCTGTACAACTCAACATTTAAAGTGGAACAGAAGCACACTAGACTACTAGGCTCGATTCCATCCTTATATACATATAAATGGCAAGATAGAAGATATTACGTTTGAAAAAGTGTCCAAACAAAAAAATGATATACATGTATTCCGAGCTGCGCTTTAACGTCTGCCGTTTTGAAACTATGTGTGGTATAATTAGTTAGAAAAAACGTTTTGTCAATGTTGACTACGTACGCAGTTGGGGCATCGTACCGTGTTTCAGTTCCACTTAAAAGACCCTGGGACGGTTCTCTTTGTTTCTTTGGCCTTGTTAGTGGAATGTGTTTGATGTGATCCAACAACCGTTCCTCACATGTTGACGTGGAGTATTTGTGCTTGAGAGGATTCAGATGGGAATTCAGTAAATGAATGTTCTTATTTCACAGGTCCATCGGTGGGTAAACTACGAATCTATGCTGAAAGAGTGCCTAGTGGGCAGGATGGCCGTCAAACCGGTGGCTGTCAAAGGTACACACACACACACATGCTAGCAATCTAGAGATGTGCGACAGGGCCACTATTTTTGTCTAACTATCTTTAGCTAAAGGGTTAACTGCCAGAGAATCAGTGGTACTCTAATGTATATTTGCCTTGTCTTTTACCAGGTCTGCCTCTGAAGAAGGACATCAGCTCCAACCTGAATGGTACAACAACCCCTAACTTCACCTAGCGCAGATCAACATTGTGTATCTTTCTTAGAATGCTTTCTATACCTATTGATGACCTCACTCTTCTTATCTTCCTCTTTTGGTCAGGTCTCACTCCTCCTCTTCCTCTGCCACCACCGACGGCCTCCCCCACCTCTACATCTTCTATGATGCTGCACCCGACCGGATTTTCCCTTCCTTCAGAGAAGGATTCCCGACCACGGTAGGGCTCTACTGAGTTTGCCTGAGCATCCCTTACGTTCTATGCCCTGAAGTGTTCTGAAGTGGCCATTGGTTTGCTGCTGTTGAGTTTAATCGATTTGTGACCGTGTGTTCTCCACTTGTTCCCTAGGTACGACTGGTTCCAAACGGATTCCACTGTTAATATTGTTGTTTATACCAAGAGAAAGGTAACTGATGTGATGCTTACTTGCTGTGTGCCCTTCTGGTTTATGAAATGTTGCATTTGCATTTTTGAGTTTATTACAAAAACCCAAGCCCAGTAATTAAATATGTGTGAGAATAATTGATTACTATCAAGAGGGTTGTAATGGTGCTTTCTAGTTGTCTGTCAGCTGAATAGTTCTTGATTTTAAAGTGCACTCCAAAGACTTGGATGGAAATACTGAATGTATCAAACTAATAGGATGACTAAGCACGATAATAAATTCCACTTCTTCATTATATAGGTTGCAAATTGGAACCCAATAACACCTCAATGAGCCCAGGCTAAAGAATATAACAGGAGTATAATTATCTTTGTTACTATTACTAGAAAAACAACATCCACTAAAAAGGCATTAATTGAAGTGCCTCGCCCACTCTTCAGTCGGACAAATGCTCTACACACCAGCTTTTCTCCAACTGTTTAAAGCCAGGGCCGAGTAGAGCTGGACCCTCCGCAGGCCCACGGAGATCTATATAAATAAGACGGAATATATACAGAACTTGAGTTCTGAAATTAACATTTATGTCAAAATGAAGTGGGTGTCAGTTTTTCAGAGTGATATGAAATGTGATTGGTTGACTGTAAATTCCATGGTCTGATTGGTCAATAAGTATTTTGCACACACATGAACTACCCTGAAGCATGGGTGTAAACAGTCAATAATTTAATATAACTATTTGTTGGAATGCGGCCCAGTAGCCACCCCTGGTTTGGGATCTGCTGCTCTACACCATGTTCTGGAGCTGATTGCTGAAAGATGGTCATTCCTTTTGACACTGTCTTCTCCTGCCCCCCCCCCCCACCCCCAATCAGATCCCCCGCTCAGGCTGTACCACCATCGACCTGCAGGGCGGCGTCTTGCGTCTTGAGGCCCTGCTGGGAAACATGTCCTACATGCTTCATTTACGTGAGTTCAAAGGAGTTTGATTACATTATCAGATGCAGCAGTGTCTGGTGAGACACATGGAAGCATTAATCTGTAGTTTTCTAGGCTTATGTATGAAGGAATTTTTTTTATCACATTGTATGTAATTAACTTTTTGATTCCTCTTTTCATGTTTTTTTAGGACTAACTGAAGAGGTAGAGGGAAGTGTTGAAGGCAAGTACAACGGCCAATGCTTACTTGATTCATTCTCAAATTTCTCTGACATCCACCCTAACCCTAATCAAACATTGTGTTGTTTTGTTTTTGTTGGAGCAGTCCAGACAGCAGGTTCTGTGGGGAAAATCCAACTGAGCATACCCAAGCAGACCAAGGGGAAATGGGCCAGTGTGGGTCAGCCTCTGGAGTTCCATAACAGCTTCCTGCGTCAGAAAGATCGAGGTGAGACCAAGAAGAACTCAACTCACCCCTTTGTACTTCACACACCTTGTTGTTGTTAGCATGTGTGTTATGATCAATTATAGACACACTTTATGAATGCTGCACATATGTTTTTTGTTTTGATTCTCAAGCGTATTACTTTATCCGGAGTACTGAGTTTACTTAGTTTTTTCTATGTATTTTATTGTCACTTTTAACTGATAGTACAGCATTTTGAGTTTGTGAAAAACGCAAAAGATTATTATTATTATTATTATTATCTACTAAGCATATTGTTTCTGCTTTCCTTCCTGGCAGCGCTCCACTATAGGGATTGCGTGTTGGTGTCAAAGATGGAGGTTAACCACAACACCACTGTGTTCCGGTTGCAGCTGCGCAGTGGGTCGGTCATGCATGTGCCTGTTGGGAAACATGTCTACCTCAAAACCCAGATCCAAGGTACGCGTGTTGCTACTACGTTGCTCATCCATTATCGTATCCACATATCTGCTACTATGTTGCTCATCCATTATCGTATCCACATATCTGCTACTATGTTGCTCATCCATTATCGTATCCACATATCTGCTACTATGTTGCTCATCCATTATCGTATCCACATATCTGCTACTATGTTGCTCATTATTCGTGATGGACTATTCCGTATTTTTTGCAGTTTATTCTATTTTAATGTAGTGGAAATTCCCAATCGGTTCGGTTTCTAACTAAAAGTCAAAACAAATAAATTATTTGATACAAGAAATGTGTCGGATGGGCATTAAAATAAAAATGAAAACCATTTACAAACTAACTAAATTAAATTGTTTCTTTGATGCCACCGTTTAGAAATTTTGCTATGTTTAGAATCAATTCCCAGAATGGACGCGATGGAATCGAGAATCTGCTCTTTTGGAGTCGACTCTACATCCCAGAAAGGACATGTGCGAAAAATGACACACGGGTTAAAAAACTGATCTGAGCGTACCACCACATGTTGGTCCTTGTCCACGTTCTCCAGATGCTGAGGTGGTGAAGCCGTACACGCCGGTGGAGCAGTCCCTGGTCCCAGTGGACACAGTGGACCCAGCCTCCCCAGACCAGACCCACGGCTCAGACCTCTTCCTCATGATCAAGGTCTACCCTGACGGACTCTTCACCACGCAACTGAACACCCTGCACATCGGTAATGTGTGTATGTGTGTGTGTGTGTGTGTGTGTGTGTGTGTGTGTGTGTGTGTGTGTGTGTGTGTGTGTGTGTGTGTGTGTGTGTGTGTGTGTGTGTGTGTGTGTGTGTGTGTGTGTGTGTGTCTCTCGACATCAATTTCTTCTTTCATCGTCCTATGTCTTCTGGATGACAGCATTTTGTATTTTCGATTCAAGTGAGAATGTTGTTTGCAAGAAAGTCAACATTTTATGGGTTTTTAATGTATTCTGTAGCTTGCTAATGTACAACATTTCCTCTGTGTACAAATTGATATCATATAATCATTACAATCCTTATAATAGTATGAGTGAGCAATAGATATTTTTATTATTTCACCAAGACTATTAATTTATCTAGTCAGATAACAGATTCGTTTGTTGAGTCATTACTTAAATGAGGTTCATTATGAACATAACAAACATTCATTATGTACTTATTTATTACCCCCTAAAAACCTTCTTAGTTTTTGACTTGGACAGTGAAATTAAAGTAAAATGCTGCCAGCTATACAATGTCAAACAGGGTTAACGCAGAGAGACTACTGATAAATGAGGGAGCTGAATGCTTTATAATAATGCATCGAGGAGACATCACAACACCATTAGATCAAGTATATGAAAATGATTCATTGATCGAATAATATTTTGCTGTCCTTATCTCGCTGACAGCACACACAACTGAAGACTTTTGGATGATTGATGAAGGATCTGTACCTGCATACCGAGTCATTTGCGGCCAGCGGCTGTAGTATTATTATACGAGTTGGGCCCAGGCCTTCCATTTAGAAAGTAATTAGTTGATAATCAGTCCTATATCTAACAGAATGAATAAAGGCACATTGGGAGGCTAATATGTACGCCAGGGAAGATGGGAGGGGGAGATGTCCAGCTTTAAGATAATGGAAGAATAACTCATTGCAATGAGAGAGGACTAGTTAACTTTTTCTGCAAAAGTAGGCCACAGTAAATCGATGAGATAATAATTCCTAGTCAAGTCAGTTTATTTATAGAGCACATTTAAAACAACCAGTGTTGACCAAAGTACCGCTTAGGTAAATGGCAATTAACAGCATAAATTAAAATGACAGATAGACCATACAAAACCGAACATTAGATGAAAGATTTAAATAGATAGGGCTCATGAAAATAACTTGAACAATGGTTCAGTTGTGGCCACACAACCTGGTGTGTGGATCAATGTGTTGTTTGTAATCATGTTTGTTGTTATTGTCTGTCGCCTAGGTGACCATCTGTTGGTCAGCGGTCCAGAGGGTCCCTTCAGTCTCCGCCCCCTCCGTGATGTCACCCACCTCTACCTATTAGCCGCCGGCACTGGGTTCACGCCCATGGCTCGGCTCATTCAACTGTCCCTACAGGACTTGGGAAGCATCAAGTATGGGAACCTCTGGTTTTACTGTGTGTGTGTGAGATCCTTTAATCAACACCTAGCTACTTTGAGTTTGGTAAACGGACACGCTCCTCTACGTTTCCTTGTTCATAGTAACGTGATGATCTATCGTTGCTTATTCTCTTCCTCAGGAAAACCAAGCTGCTCCTTTTCAACCGGCAGGAGAAGGACATCACGTGGCGCTGTGAGATAGATGAACTGGCAGCTACAGAGCCGAGGTGCCCAAAGTCTGTCGGTTGCAGATTAGTGTTTCTTTGTGTTTTTGTTTTTTTTGCTCCCCAGACCTCATCTTTATTGCTGTTTTTTTTTTTTCTTTATTTCACCTTGTGTGAAAACAAGAAATGTTGCCAAAATGTAAACTCTGCCGAATGCCTGCTTTTCATCCTCTCTCGATCCGTGTCGCGTTCGACCCGTTTGTCTTCTCAGTGCTGGTTTGCTTCAATTCCATTCAATTCATGTTGCTCTGTTCGTTTTCCGTGATCCAGGTTCCAGGTGGAGTACGTGCTGTCTGAGCCGGGTGACGGCTGGACAGGCCAGAAGGGGCGTGTGGAACAGTCCATGCTGCGGGACTTCCTGAGTCGGCCCGAGGGCTCCAGAGTGTACGTGTGCGTGTGTGGACCCACAGCCTTTACAGAGCTTACAGAGGAGTGAGTACCAGCTTGAAGGGGAGCCCAACGTTTTTCACTGTACAATGGAAGTGTCCATGTTTCTCTCCTGAAGTCTGGTCTGTTGAGTCACCCAGCCGTAATGACTAAGATCCCACTGGACTCTTTATTTCTGTCATTGCAATTTAATCTTGAATGACACTGCAGTACAGCCGAAACCATGATGCAGTGTGTGTGAGATTTTTCCTCCTTTTCCTCTCTCCAGGTTGGTGAGGCAGCAAGGCTTCAGCCAAGAGGAGGTCCACACCTTCCAGGGCTGATCCACCGACACTGCTCCACCTCAAGTTGTGCATGTGTGCGTCTGTGGCGCACACTTAGACACACACTTTAACCAGTTCTTGTACGTAACATGGAGGGTCAACTTTTAACCAGAGAAATTGACACAACGGTTTTCTATGCACACTCAACTCAACAGAGAACTGGTGGCAATATGCAAGGAATAGGTATCTGGGGGTGCCGGCTCCTAAGAAAAATAGCACTTTTGAGGCCCCTTAAGGTCGTTTGCCAGGCAGGCTCCCCTGGCAGCAGTACTTTCCAGGCCCTTTTACCTCTCCACAATTTCAATCAAACTGGAGACATGGTTTTCACCTCTCCAGTCGTGGGAGGTGTTCCGAATCTTAAATGAACAACATAGTTTAAAACAGTCCTCCCTAGTGTTATGTCCTGTAGCACATGCATACAGATCCTCTAATGCGATGGACGGCCGACCGCCCATTGGGGCGTTAAGTTCTCAGGGTACCAGGGTTACGCTGCAGCTCTCCAGCTAAATCCTCCTCCTCCGACTACTGGGTGCTGGTTGATAGGATAAGTACTGTAGCTCAACATCACATCAGTTCTCTCCACATTCACATTTCATGCACATGTCCACTAAGTCACTATGCTGGTACATGTGTATTTGCTGTTGCAGCTACTGCAAATGTAGTTGCATGATTTGAGTTTTCCTTGTGAGATGTAATTCATGTTTAATTAGCAGAAGAAAGGCAGAATCATCCGGAGAACAAACAGGCCAGATAATGAAAGACAAATGCCAATGTCTATTTTTCTTTTCTCGGAACAGAAGTCTGCTTCCTACACAGATTACTTGCAATTTATTTCTTTTTTGTCCTTAACAGGAGCATGAGTGTCAAAGGCAATACATGCAAGCACATATGTACCATATATGCTTTTGTTCCATCCTGTTTAAACATAGTGTTATGTACTTTGCCAAATGACAAAACAGGTTTTAAAATGAGCAATGTATAGTTTCTCTGTCACGCCGTCCACTTCTGCCACCTAGCGGGTGCCGGTATCCATCACCCTACGTTCCTCATTCATCTCCTCCTGTTTACACACCGGCCGGCAATCATCATCAACACGCTCTATATCAGCCCCGGATCGCCAAGCAGCCGGTGCTAGTTCGTTGTTAACACTTCTCTACCTGCCCGACCACCCGCTCCGTTGCCGAACCCTCGCCTGCCCGACCACCCGCTCCGTTGCCGAACCCTCGCCTGCCCGACCACCCGCTCCGTTGCCGAACCCTCGCCTGCCCGACCACCCGCTCCGTTGCCGAACCCTCGCCTGCCCGACTACCGCTCTGTTGCCTGCCTGACTACCTGCCCGCTGCCGAACCGTCGCCTGCCTGACTACCCGTCTGTTGCCGAACCCTCGCATGCCTGACTACCCGCCCGCTGCCGAACCGTCGCCTGCCTGACTACCCGTCTGTTGCCGAACCCTCGCATGCCTGACTACCCGTCTGTTGCCGAACCCTCCGCTTGTCTGATTTCCCGCCTGCACTAAACGCCTTGCTTACCACACCGTCGTGTCCGTGTCTCCGTGTCGAGCATTTGGGTCTTCTCTCTCTGTTCCACGTAACATTCTCTGAACTGTGCAATTCACGTAAAATGACTGAGCCTTATTATTTTGAAAGACAAGCTTTCCCTTTTTGCCGTAAGGAATGGTTACTTTTTAACCAGAGCAAAACAATCCCATTCTTCATCAAACTGAAATCAATTCCCATTACTGCCTCTGAAATGAGCGATTCCAAAGCCACGGTCTGGTTCAGCTGTGCATTGGAATAGTTATGTTGCTATGGGGATTGCTTTTGACATGCAGTGCTGTGGTTGTAGACTGTTGGTATTTTCTATATACTGTAGCCATACTGTTCTATGGCACAGGATGGAAATATTCCACATTTATCCTGAAAGAGTTGCAATACCGTTTTTAGGATGTGTTAAAGTGTTTGAAATATGACCTATCATTTATAAGGACTTGCATTTTATTTAATACTGTATTTTGTTGTGTAGGACAGACAGGGGAAAGATGTTTTCCCCTTATTGCCTGTATTTCTTCCACATGAAAATCATTGTACATTTGAGCAGTCCCACAGCAGAATAAAAATACTGGAGGTGTCTTAAAACCCCCTTGTTCCTATCTTTCATAATTCTCACAGTCACTGTTAAACAGAGGTAATACATGTAAAATAACTATGGTGGCTATTCAAGACTGAAAAGCCAAAGGATTTTACTATTGAGTCATTTCAGCATTTATCCGTGAGTCTCCATAAAACAATTTCAGCATTTATCCGTGCGTCTCCATGAATCATGAAAGCATTACCCACTGAGGTACGGAGCCCCTAAGGGGACATGAGCAAATTTGTTTTTGCTCATGTCCCCTTAGGGACTCCATACTGAGGCAATACAAAGACCAATAATAAAAATGCATGTAAGGAGTGGTCAATACCAAATTATATTCAGTATTTTTGCAGCAAACATGTCAAGCACTATGATTGTTAGTGATAGTATATTCATCTACACACACACACACACACACAGACAAAGGTCTGTGAACTAGCGCTATGTGCCAGTGAGGTGAACAGGAACCAAACAGTAATACGTTTTGAGGTATTCCAAACCATACATTGGGTAATGGCGACCACTGGCTTGACCAAGTGCAAACCATTTGAACGCAAACATACATAACACATTTGGAAGGACATTTATTGTATTTGCGTTTCAATAAATAATTGTAACTATACACTTCAATTAGTAATGAAATACAATATAAAAAATGTGACAGTTCCACACACACACACACACATTTCCTAACAAGCAAGCTAACAAACTAAAAAGTAATTGGTTACGAGGGAGGGATCCCGGGCCGAACATTGGCTGCCACATGCTTGACCCCTCCCTTCCAAGCTGATTGGCAGATTTACTTTGGTCGTCCCCTCGCAGCAGATCTGTTTGTGTCGAAGCTCTGTCTGCACTCCCTTAACCTAGTGCACAACATTAGGAATATCAAAGTTCTCAGGGGTCTCGCTGGTAAACACACTAGTCCGCAGGGCTGCAGGGCCCCAAGACGGGCCTGGGGGTCCATCGCACGCGGCTCCCCCGCCATTCATCAGTCCAACTATGAGGTCCCTGTTAACTGCTCCAGCCCTGGGTCCACAGCACACGGTAGGGTGGGCCGTGGTCCCGGAGCTTCCCGGTGGCGTCCTGTAGGATTGGGTTGGAGGGGAAGGACACATTGTGTTGGAGCACGTTCAGGATCAGCTGCTCCATGCAGCCAGGCTGATGTGCTCCGCGCTTCACAACAGCTTCTCTTTCTTTATGCACACAGGAAAGAGGGAAAATCAGTTTCATGGTGGCGGTAATTGTCACTTCATTGTCTTCCTATTGAGTGAAACATAGGCATGTGATTGGCATTTTTACTTTTAGAAAAGAATGCTAAATGGGGTGATTGGCATCTATGCTGTCTGTGATTGGCTGTCAGGAGAACAGATGTGAGGCACTGACAACAGTTGAGGAATCACTTATGGATTTAGAGAGTCACAGGACTTTGTTCCTTGCCAGACTAATACAGTTGTTAAAAATACATGTTTCAGTTCAAATTGATTTTTCTTTCATTGTAGAAAGGTCCCCTGTGACTTTGAGACGTGCTGTGTTCAGAATGACATTAATTATGGTTGGGAAGTGATGGGTGCTGTGAGGGTACTCACTCAGGATGTGGAGCTCGGGTCTTAGCCAGAAGAGTCAGAACAAAGAACATAAAGATGACAAAAACAGCCAGGCCAACCCAGAAGACAATCACAATAGAGTCTGCATGGAAAACAGACCCCTATGTGACAAAAGGGCTTACATTTTGATAGTTAAAGGGCAACACATACAGAGGTTTAAGACTCAAAAACAGGTGCTTTGTTAAAGTAACTAACATTATGCACTAACAATGTATTGCAATGTATTAAAGTACTCTATATAGTCTACATAATTATGTTTGAGTATCAAAAGTAAAAGTAGCCTACTTGACCATCATCATCATCAACATCATCATCATGAAAGAGTGTAGTCTAATTCTACTTTTAATGCATAGACCTATCTATTGTGGTGGGAATTAAATTATTGCTACAATGCGTGTATCGCTTGTGTATAAAAAGCCTTTAGGTAAAACAAATATAAATACATTAATACAAAATGTTAACTATATTCAGCAGGAATAGTCAAGGGTAATATAGGGAAGCGAAAATTTGAAAATATGATTTTAAATGTAGTGGAGTAAAATTATAATTATAGCCCTGTTATCTAATGTACAGTAGGCCTACAAGTAAATGTCTCTCCTGAAATCAACTGCACAAAGAACGAAAGGTTTTCAACACACACACACACACACACACACACACACACACACACACACACACACACACACACACACACACACACACACACTAGTGATTCCACCCAAGATGAAATGCATTCGTGTGTTAAAAACAGCTCTAGCACGCACCAAACCAGGCGTGTTATTTCCTACTTACACCGATGCGCTGCGAGTCCTTCAAAAGACGCGGGATCTTCGTAGTCGTAGTACTCATACCTCCACTCGTAGCCCGGGTCCAGCGATTTTACAGTCCCGTTCCAACGCTTAGAGTCACTCATCATTACAACGAGTGGAAAACAAAAATAAATTGAGCACGGTTCCGGGAAATAGAGTCGAGAGAGGGGATTTTCTGGAAAGCAACGAGAAGCGAGCGAATGATGCCAATGTCTCGTTGTAATCCCGACACCCCTTCCTACTGGGCTGCTGCTAGTAGGATACACGCACATGATGGAGAGGAGCGCGACAATTGTATAGTTCATAAGTACAGACGGGTGCTAAGCCTTAGAGTACGGTAACCCAGGCAACTGGATGTCGATTTCCTACTCTGCTTTCACATTATTGGATGCGAACCACTTGAACACAATCAACATACAAAACACGGTTGGAGGGACATATTTTATTAGCGTTTCAGTAAATAAAATAAATACAAAGTATTTTATACACTTCAATTTGTAATGTAGTAGGCCTACAATATTACAAAATGTTCCAGAGACACAAAGGCAAACACCTCACACACACACACACACACACACCTCACACACACACACACACACACACACACACACACACACACACACACACACACACACACACACACACACACACACACACACACACACACACACACACACACACACACACACACAGTATTTCTCTGAAAGCCAAAATGAAGGATGTTTCCATGTTGTGTGAGTCATTAAACTCATTCATGATTGTAAAATGTATGTGTGATGACTCTCACACATGCAGTCATAACCGTGGTTAGGATGACCTTGTAGGAGCATGACCAAGTCTGTATGGACATTTTACAATCATGAATGAGATTGTAAAATGTGTGCCTGTATGTGTGTGTGTGAGTCATCAGCTCTTCCAGGTGAACGGGGTGTTGAGGAGGGGCTTCGGGCTGGGGAATACCACCCCTTGTCTGCGCAGCTCCCGCAGGACGTCCAGGATGGAGTCCAGCTCCAGGCGGAAGGCCTCCACCTCCCTGCTCCTCCCCTGGGCCAGACGTTTCCAGCGCTCCACCTCTGACTGCTGCTCAGCCTCCACCACCTGCCTGGTCTGGCCTATCAGCTGCAGGGAATGAGGGGCAGAGAGAGGGAGGGGGAGAGAGTGAGAGAAAGAGAGAGGAAAAACACAATGAATGACATTTCATATCGCCAAATACTTAAGTGCATTAACAAAATGCTTTAACACACACACCCTCCCACACATACACACACACACACACAGCGGTGTCGACCAGCCAAGGTAAAACAAAGTGTGCCTTAAGAGCTAACAATCACACCAGCAACCTTGCAGCCACTGAACTCTCAGACGGTTTCACGAGGCTCTTCCTCTGTTTAAGGGGAGAAAACGAGGAGCGCAGAAGCAGCGTACCTGCTTCAGCTGGTCCTCCCGCTGGGTGTGTCTGAGCTCCATGCTGCAAATCTTGGCCTCCAGGCTGTGGAGGTGCCTCAGCTCGGGGCTGTGGGCCTCTCTGGCCTGCCTCAGCTCTTCCAGCAGCCTTGTTAGCTAGCCAGGGGGGTGTATGGGAAAGAGGTTAAAGACACACGTAGGTTCGATTGAACAGCTATAATTTGAGTGTAATTTGGTAGAAATGCAGGTTTCTCTCCTATTGAAAATAAGCATTGGGTTAGTTCTTTTCAACACCTTGCTCTCTTCTGGTCTCTCTCTTTACAACTTTCACATCACCGACAGCAGCTTTAATATATGTAATATTTCTATATATTAATAATACATTATATGGATGCACTTCAGTATTATTATTATTTTTTCAACACTTTTGGTTTTCATGAAACAATACATCTATTGTCTATATGGTTGGTTAGGAAAGCTGTTGCTTCTCCCACTATCTACCCACTTCCATCCCACTATCTGCTAGGTTTCCTTCCATCAGGATTCATATGTCGCCACAACACAGCAATGCATACTGTTCTTGTATAATTGTTCTTTCATAATTCATTGTATATATTGCAATACTCAATGGTGACCAGGAGTGTGGGAGGTCGTGTGTATGATGGCTGGTTTAAGCAGCCTCACCTGGCCCGAGTCGGTATGATTGGACTCTGGGGCTGGGTAAGGCTGCACACCTGTTGCACATTGAGCAATCGATGTGCACTGGTTAAACCAGCCATCACCACACACACTCAGGGAGAGACCTCCTGCGTGGCAACATGGAGTACTAGCGCCATGTATCATTATCCACAAACTTCTACAATAAACCGGTTTTAACATCACCACCCTGTGTCCTTTGTCTGGAGGAGCCCAATAAAAGCCACCTAGGTGGCGTGTAGCATGGAACTTGCTACAAGGAGTTTTTAGGAATATTATTCATTTAGATATTAGAGATGAAAGCCATTGAATTGTGTAGGACAGTAGTCAGCAGACTAAATTATTGGAGTCAAAGCCCTCAGTGGTCTGATGCGTCTGGAAGTCCAACATTAAGAAGACTTGGCAGTGGACGAACACTGGCAATTGATGGAAGATGCCATTAGTTTGCTGAACACAGAGTGTAATGTACAGGAGCCCACAGCTTAATCAACTGATGGTCTACCTAAGGGCTGACCAAACCATTAAATACCTTGACACAAACTGGCTTGGAACCAATCAACTTCTTGGCATTCAGAACTACCCTCTACTTCCACATGCACTGCCCCTAAATGCTATATGATGTAATCATACATCTTCCTACCTGATTTTGCAGCGTTTCCTCTCGTATTTTGGACACGGCCAGTGCGTCCTTGGTTGCCTTCAATTCTTTCACCTGCTCCCTCAAATGCTGCACCACGATCTACACACAGAGCACATGAAAATAAATCATTAACACAAACACGAGTGAACCCAAACAAGCCGCTACATGTTTTAGTGTCAGGATCAGCCGTCCTGCGGCCTGGCCGTACCTCCTGCGTGTTCAGCGTGTTGGAGAGCTGGGCCACCCTGGATGAGGAGTGGTCCTGGGCGTGGCTGGCACGGAGCTGATCCATCTCCAGATGGTGCTGAGCCGCCAGGGAGGAGAGCTGCTCCACTGTGTTCTCCTTCAGCCTGGAAACACACAGAGTTGAAGTGCAGACTTAACAAATGTGTTTGAAGAGATTCTATCATTTGGTTATTTTCTCTGTGTCCAGGCACAATAGATAGCGCTTGTGTTTTACCATGTTTGTATGTAAAAGAAAAATGCAGAGATTCCCACTAATAAACATCCTGAAAGGCTGTGAAAGTGGGAAATACAGCAACTGACCAAGACGTTAAACATCTGTCCAGAACGAGAATCACACTTTGTATCTTTGCATTCATTTAGACTCAAATACATTTCAAGACATGGAAATTGAAATAAACTTGCCTGCAACTAGCCGATAGATACACAGTGAAATCTTCTGGTGGAAGAATCACAGGTCGTACGCTTGCTGTGTGAGTACCTGCAGAGCTCATCCTGGGCCTGGGCCAGTGCTCCGTGTGGCTCCCCTGCATCCGGCCGTTCCTCCAGCCTCCCCAGCCGCTCTCGCAGGGCCTGGTTCTCCTCCAGCACCTCCGTGATGTGGCTGCCGGCGAAGGCGTCGGGCCGGTACGTCTTCTCGTACTGCGCGGCCGGGAACCTCTCCTCCTCCTCCTCCCCTCCCCCCTGGTTTCCACCGCCGCCTACCCGGGCTTCGCCGGACGGCGTGGCCCTGGGTCTGGTGGCGTTGGCCGGGCGGGCCTCTCGGGGCCAGGGGCCCGACAGCAGGCCCTTCCTCTCCCTCTGCAGGCGCTCCACGGTTCGGCTCAGCTCCTGCACCGAGCGGGTCTTGGCCGCCAGCTCCTGGGTGAGCCGCTCGATGCGAACCCCGAAGGCCGCCTCGCTCTGGACCTGGTGCCGGGACGGGCTGCGCCGAGGCCGCTCTGGCTCTGTGGGCTGGGCCTGCCGGGAGAAGGTTTTCAAACAAGAGTTTGGCTTTAATCTCTTGAAAGGATATGTGGCCGTAGAGGGAACCTGAGCAGCGAGGCATCACAGATAGGTACGTATGTGTGACAAAGTGAATTTAACGGACGTGTTTTGTCCGCTGCTGAGCATTACGGCACTAGATGTGCAGCTTCAGATCCAGTGAGGGACGTTTGTGGAATGTGTGGGATGTACCTTTGTGGAGAGCTGCTGTTGGAGTGACTGGATCTGTTCCTGCAGGGCCAGCTCCACGCTGCGGTGCGCCTCCATCACACTCTGCAGCTCACTGCCCTCCGCGGAGGGGCAGGGCGGGGGGGCTGCCCCCTCCTGAGACTGCCTCTGGACCAGCTTCTGCTCCAGCTCGGAGATCTGCTGCTCATAGTGAAGCTGGAACACACACACACACACACACACACACACAAATGCACACACGCGCACAAAATAAATTAATTGAATTGGTCTTCAGCAAAAGTGTCTAATCTTCTTTTGTCCAATTGTAACAACTACTCCTTACATAATTCACTCTTCACACATTTGGTCCCGCACTCGTATTTCCAACAATAATTAATGGAATGTGACATAAAGACATCTCATTATGTTCCACCCAAGACCCATGTTTACAACTCATGCAGGGCCATCCTTTTCTGGTCATTTGAACACAACTGTACTTACGAAGCTAAACATATTCGATTGGTGACCCAGACCATACCTTGATCCTCTGGAACTGTTGCTCCATGGCTCGCAGGCCACGCTTGGCCTCCTCCTTATGACCGTCCAGCTCCGCCTCCAGACGCTCGATCTTGCGCTCCAGTAGAACGGTGACCTGAGTGGGCGAGGCGGTCGTGGTAGGGTCCTCGTCCCCCTGGCCGCTGGAGGAGGCGGCGGCATAGATCAGGGCGGGAAGGGAGTTGGGCTGGCGCCGTCGCAGGAGGTCCTCTAGCACTTTGACCTGGTTGGGGGACAGCCGGTAGTGATGGATCACGAACACAAAGGGATTGGGAAAAGAATGGGTCACTTATGGTGCTTGGGTTGTTTAAAGTGCCGCTGAACCCAAAGTGGTGTTTATTTTTGTTTTAAACCTCTTAGTATGTCTTCTATGATCTTAAACTTAGTAATCTATGCTATTTAGTCAACGTTACTAGAGTAATAATAATAATAATAATAGTTATACGGTGCTCCGAACTCAGGTCCGGTTATTTTCGTGATGTCTTAACGTCACAACGCCAGCTCAATCTGGGGAGCGGTTATTGTTGATGGCTGGGTCCGAGAAGGTTAATTACGCTACTCGGACACTTGTAGGATAACGCCACGGTGTGTGGTGCATTTCATATACAAGCTTGCTCGTTATGCTCATTATGAAGCTGTCACTCAGGGACGGTAAAAAGAGTATCACAAAGTTGCCATGGGTCGTAACCATGGGGATAACACCTCCCACCTCTTAGTATTGTCAGCTCAAATCGTATTCCTTTTCAAATCACAGTGTTGGAAGTCAAGCTGAAACAGGTGGTTCACTCACCCTTTACTAAACATTTTTTTGTTGATTTACCTGTCGCTCCAAGGCCTGGATCTTTTTAGCGTCTCCGGTCTTCTCCTTGGCCTTGGTGTGTTGCTGACTGCTGCTTTTCCTCACTTCTACCTTTAGATTTTCTAACTAGAGTGGAACAATATCAAGAAACATTGTTAACTGTTATATTTGTATAGGGTTTGTCTTGTGTCTCACTATGGGGAAAACCAAATCAGCAACAAAATCTCCACTACACTTCTACACATTCATTTTGAATCCACTTTGAAAGGTTTTGGCATCGATATCAAATAACATTACTGCCAAATCGGTTGACAAAATGATTTTGGATTATTGCAATTGCTGCAAATATGTGTTAAACTTCAGGAAAACCCATCCTCTCTGCCAGTTGAAACATATTCGTTTATTTTTCCTCTCACCTCAGCACATAAGCAGTTTTATAGCACAGCTCCATGAAAGCTTCCATACAGCCATGAAAAATAACTTCTTCAAAGCTTGCACTGTGCCAATGCCATTACCGATGATGTACTATAATGAAGCAGCAATGCTCAATATCAGAAAGCCTTTCAGAATTGAACAGCCTCTCTGTAGCGGCAGATGCCCAGATTGATCCACTATCCACAGAGTCTAGAAATAGAATAAGCATATGCTCACCCAGTCCCCTGTAAAATAATTCTTACGGTGATTCATATTTTGTGGCGGCCAACTGTCTTTCCATAGCCTGTCTCTGTAAGGAGTAAGCTATAATAGTATTTGACTGATTTACAAGTCTGCAATGTTATCTTGGGTTTCCTTTGGTAAAATGTGCATCTGGTGAGGACAATAGTGTGATTTTTACTTTTTATGTAAATGGTACAATCAATATGATCTTTCAATCAAATTGTTCAGCGTGTTAAATATACATTTCTTTTATGTGAATGGAATAAATTGCCTCTGATCAATGGACCTCAAACCCAAGACCAGCGCAATACCAGCCCAAGAATAGTCCAAGACCAGCCCAAGACCCGCCCACTACCAACCCAAGACCAGCCCAATACCAATCCAATCCCAGCCCAATACCAGTCAAGTAGACTTCAATGCTAGACCCATGAGGCCACCCCCCCCTGCCGCCCTCTGGCCCACCTGCTCCTTGAGCTGTCGGGTCTCGTCGGTGGCGGCCCTCAGCCGGGCTGCGTCGCGGTCCAGGAGCTGCTGGTTCTCAGCGTACCACTGGAGCTTCCTCTGCAGCGCGGCCACCTCCTCCCTGTGGCTGTCCTCCCGCACGCGCAGCTCAATGCTGGGATCACCTGGTGGGCAGGACAACGCACGCACGCACACATACACGTGTACACACACACACACGCAAATACACAAACACACACACACACATGCACAAACACACACACGCACACACACGCACACACACGCACACACACGCACACACACACACACACAATCAATAAGTTAATTTGCCCGAAGAGTGCTTGGAAGCACGTCGTGCTGTGTACTTCGGGTAAAGATTAAAAACAACAACCTAACAGCAAGCTGAGACTCGATTTTAGCCCAGTTTTCTTCACTTCTATTTGCTTGTCTTGTATTGAACAGCAATACAATTGTACAGCACATTGTGATTGTTTTCCGATAGAAAAACAACAAACAAAATACTGTGTAGAATATATTATCATACAAAACATTCACACAAGAGCCAATCATACACGTTTGAACTAAAACAAAGGTTTGAAGAAGCTCAAAGACATAAAAGTGATGAAAGGAAACAAAAACTAAATTGCTTCTAATCAAAGCTAATATAGGTAATGGAGTGAACGTAATGGACTGCTAAATGAGATTAATTAAATAGGTTCAAGCAAGTACATAGTGCAGCTGTGGTGGCTGGTGAGATAGGCAGTACAAACACATCCACTCAAGGCTGCCATTCAATTTCAGCAGACATCTGTGTTTCAAAACGCCCTTTCATTTCCATCCTGTCCAGGTTTTGTGAGGGGAGCAGATCAAGTTAGTGTGTCTCAGCGATGATCTCCTAAATGCAACTGGAGAGGTGAGGATGTCTTTGTACAATAATACAATAAATGCTTCATCCTTGCTCTTAGAAGATGCTTGGTTATCCAGTGCACAGCTATCTGCATCTCTTCCACTGGACACGCTTACAGAATGTAACCTTGAAAGGGGAATATTCTGCTCAGTTTGAATGCAGTTGAAGACTCAGACCAAGAAGTCACAGCGACAAGTAGATGTGAAGTTCAAGCGGTTTAATTAGGTATCAGGATAAGCCAGACTCAAAACGGGAGAGCAAGACTGAACACTGTCCCATCCTACACAAGGGTAATTAAGACTTGAAAACATATGGACGTCATATAATGGTGACCTATTTTACTGCTAGGTCTGAAGAGTACCACATGTTAGAATGTTCTTCTACTGAGACCTAAGACATGCTTTTTACTCAGGCTTCTCTGATGGACATCATGTAAAGTACCCAACCATCACAAGGTCCCTATTTTGTTCCCCTCTGTTAATAAGCTGACCTCCTAATCCATAACACACAGAGAAAGGAATGCTTTCATGACTCATTCCTGTTCAGAAGCACTAGTGGGTGAATATAGTGGGCGACCCACGTTCACTCTGCTTGTCACCCACATGGTTTGGTTCTTGTGTTACTCTGCAGCACCTTCGCTCTATTATTTATAGGTATTGTAAAGCGTTCCATTAACATTTTCACTCTGGTGCTAACCAAACTTTTAAACTCCTTCGAAGATGTGGCCTTCACCCATGATTACATAATTTGGCTTAAATCTCCTCATATTTGAAAGGAAATCGTTTTTCACTGACAATTTGCAGATGGTGGTACTTTGTCTGTCTGTAAAGTGCAGAGTTGAAACTACTCTATTGGTACATTCCAATAGTCAGTAATTAGACATCTGCCCATAAAGAAAGCCTGAATGTTGTGTTTTGGGGTGCGTTCCACAACTGCTTACTTTCCTTCTGCTTGACCACTAACTGCTTCTGCCCATCTCTTTGGGGGTATAATGAACGAGCGATAAGCAGTTTTGGAACGCGTCCTGTGTTTGTTTCATGGGTGTAGTGTGAAGCCGCACCTGAGGTGGAGAGAACCTGGGCCTTCACCAGGTCTCTCTCCTTCTTCATCAGCTGGAGGTCCACCTCCAGGGCCTGCTTCTGCTGCCGGAGGCTGCGACTCTCCTCCGACCACTTGGCCTCGCTCTTCTGCACGCACACAAACGCGTGCACACACATACATACATACACACGCACATACACACGCACGCACACAAACACACATGCAAATACACACATACACACACGCACGCACATACATACATAAACACACAATAGCGTTAGAACATAAATAAAATGATATTGTATTACAGTGGAACTGCAGGATCAGTGGAGGGTTTGTGTTGCTGCGCACCTGAATAGCCTCCATGTGTGCCAGGAGCTCAGTGATGCGCCGGGTGTGATCCATGGGGCAGGCATTCAGTGGCGTTCCTGGAGTGTTCTTCAGATGCTCTCTGGAGGTAATTGACAAAGAAATATGGATTTATAATTTTGTTTGGATTAAAAAAAAAAAAATTTGTCATCAACATGAGTGTGCTAATACCGCGTGCCCTGCAGGTGAACTCACTTTGCAAGCCTTAGCTCATTCAGCAACCTCTGGTTCTCAGCAAACATGGCCTCTTCTGTGGCTCTACTCCTAGTCTGCTGGGCCTTCATCTCCCGGCAAAGCTTCTCGTTTTCCTGGAAAAGAAATACAAATACTCAGTTCCATTTAGCTGCGCCAACAGTATGAAAATAAGACAAAAATAAGAGTCCCTTTATGACAACTGCAGACAGAAGTTCACCTGGTGGTACCCCTGGATGATGGTCTCTTGCTGCTGCACTTCCTTCTCCAGGAGCTGGAGCCTGTCTTTGGTCATTGGGTCTGCAGCCTCGCCCCACCGCCGGGCCCCCTGGCTGGACTCTGCCTTGCGAAGCTAGACCAGAGGTTCAGCAATGGTAAGTCAAGAGGAGCCTCGCCATCGTGAGACCGTCCTGATCTCTGAGTTCACATTCTGTTTCTCCCTGCTGTCGGGCCTCAAAGCCCATGAAAGCCTCCAAAAATGACAAAATGACAGGACCAATCAGTGCTCAGGGGAGGGACTTTCCGTTCATGACGGACAAAGAGTGCTGGTCTGCCGAATTTAAAAAACAATGGTGCAGTCGAAGGAAAGTGTAGAAATCAACTGAGCAACTGTTTAATCCGAAATAGACTGAAGAGTGATGTTGAAAGACGACAGAAATTTGCATGGAAGGCTTTTCTCAGACGAGAAGATGTTTTTGCTTTACTTCAAACCGGCTCTAGCAAGAGCAAAGAGAGCAGGAGCGTCACTTAGTTATTTTAACTGATTGGCTAGAGATTTTTGAACAACGTAAGGCCACGCCCATATGTGAACATCAATGAGCACACTTAAAAAACTGGATGGTGTCATGAGGCTGAGTCAAGACAAAGCTTTGCTACTAACTGAGATGAGCACCTGTGCTGTCATGAACTTGGGTTGATAAAATAGGTTGTCTGAAGGGTTTGTTACAAGGGATGCATTGGCTGGATGCACCTGAACTGAAGGTATCTTAAAATAAATTGTTTACAAAGGATAGCAGGTTGAGTATTGGTTACGTTAGTTGGCCGTCTGCAAACCACGATGATGCGCGAGAGAGAGAGAGAAAGAGTGACATGTGTACAGGAAAGCACATGCAGCCAAACAATGGTGTTATTTATCACTACAGCAAGAGAGAAGAAAATTTAAACATGAAAGGGGCAACCACAAAAATAGCTTATTTTGAGTATGCACAACATTCCTGATCTGCAATGAACTGTCTGTGCTTTATTGTCAACAAGCACTGGGTGACTTGGAAATGTGTACATGTCTGTGCTCGTGTGCTCACTCAATACCTTGCTCTGTAGAATGTAGTTCTCCTGTTTGACAGCACCGAGGTCTTCCCTGTGCTTCATCTCCACCTCCTCCAGTCTCAGGTGAAGGTCTCTCTCCCTCTGGGCCAGGTCTCTCTCCCTCTGGGCCAGGTCTCTCTCCTTCTGGAAAGGATGGTCTATCTGCTTGTGGGACAGGTGGTCTCCTTCCTTGTGGGCCAGTCCCTTGACCATAGAGCACTCCTCAACCTTCAAAGAGAGAGAGCATAAAAGAGCGGAGGAGACCAAAACCGTCATCTCAATCTCTGCGCCCTTCCTCCCTACGTTTCATCACCATTGAGAAGTGATGCAATTAACAGGGAAGAGGTTCCCTGAACCAATCAGGGAAGAGATGCCATTATTGGTTGAAAATTAGCAAAGAGCTGTCTTCAATCTAAATTGTCTCATAATGAGGAGGGCACAGTCAACCTATACACATGTTCTCACAGAGCATTTCCCTCTGTAAGAATGTGTCATTTTTTAACAAATAACATTCAAATTAGAGCTCTTGAATCTAACCTACAGCCCCTTTAAGTCACCACTCACATCCTGTGTGCCAGCAGAGGTTACATAAATTTTTTACATTACATGTATTTAGCTGACACTTTTGTCCGAAGCGACATACAATAAGTGCACTCAACAATGAAGATACAACCCAAAAAGTGCAACAATCATTAGATACAAATTCATAAAAAAAAACAAAGAAAAGTGCTTTAAGTGCTACTATAAAGAAACAAGAGATGGAGGTGACATCAGGACAGAGTCTTACATTGCTCTCTGTAAGCCGCTGGACTCCTGTGGCCATGTCTCTGTGAGCGTTGACATCCCAGGTAGCAGTGTTAACCTGCGGACCAGTGGTGCCGACCTGCTGTTGGAGGAAGGCGGCGAAGGATTGGACGGACGCGACGAGGTCGTCACTCACCCGAAGACCTGCGTCTGCAAGCACACAGGTTAGCCCGTCGCTATATGGTTTTGGTGTTTGAAAGACACGTGATAGACGTTGATACAAAGACAGCGAGGCCCTGTGCTTGTTTTAACATTGATAGTTACTTTCAGGGCTTCCCTTGGTGGGGGTGGGGCTGTGTTGCACCACCCGAGCAACTGGCTTCCTCTGGGTGGTCGGAGGAGACGCTTTCCCCTTCACCGTGGGCTTGTTGGGTCGGGAGAACCTGCAGGCCATGGCAGAGCGGCCCTCCTCCTTCGCCTTGGAACCCCGCAGAGCGGCGGTTACGGTGGTCTTCCTGGTAGAAGAAACAGAGGGCTTGCCGACGGTGGCACCCCGGGGCTTCTGAGAGGTCCGAAGAAGTGTTTACAAATGGATGAGTTGGGATTCATGCACATTGTGTTGTTCTATACGTTATGCTATATTGTTATTATACATTATACACTTTGTGAATATCCTACATCTCGGCTAAACGTGCAAGGCAGTTTCATTTTAGCTTGAGCTGGTTTACACCTTTTTACATTGGAAAGAAAATGAGAATCGGTTATTATTGTGAGGAAATAATTTGATGAATAATATATGTACACAGGAATGTATAGAAAAAGAACATGACTAATCTTCCAACTTAATGGCATTTGTGAGGCATTCTTCTGTGAGTGCAATTGGACATGCTTGGAAATATTGATTAGCAATTAGACTTTCAGTATAGGTAAGTAATGCATAATAATCACCAGGTATTAGCATGGCTCCACTCCATTCTGTGAACTCATGCGAGTTACGTCATGTTGTGCACGACATCTTGTTTTTTCATGAGCATGTTCATGATACCGTTTGAAAAGAAAACTCTGCGATCTCTCACCTGCTTAGCTCTGCTGGCCTGTGTGGATGGGATGGGACTCCGGCTGTGGTGTTCCAGGTCCTGGTCCTCCATCAGTCTCTCCACCTCCTCTCTGATGCTCAGCGGCTGCCTGCGGCGAGGGATGTCTGGGGACGGAGACCCGGAGGACCCCCTGCTTCGCCACGGTTCTGCCGCAGGGCCCGGCTTCACACCCACGTGCCTCAGCTCAGCGCTCCCAGGCCTCAGGTCCAGGCCCGTCCCTGAGCTGCTGTGTACAACAAGAACAGCCCACAGCAACACTTATGATCCAAAACCAACAACTATAACATGATACAAGCCTCATAACCTTTCATATTTAGACGGATTAGAAGACCCTAACACAATCACGAAGATTAACAAAATAGAATTCGGAGGAAATCCAGAGCACTGTGTGTGTACATTGTCACCTGCTGGGCTGGAGGGTGAAGCCCCGGATGTGGTCGCTTGTCTCAGGTCGGATCGGCCTCATAAGCTCTTCAGCGGTGGGCAGCTCTGAAAACCAGGCAATCCTACAGTCAGCATCTAGGTGAGTCCTTGGTTTATTTTTTTGAAATAGGCGACTCGCAGGATCTCTTCCCTGATTCCTTGTAGGCCTATCAGATTTGTTCAATGTTATATGTGTGCATGGTGATGTGTGGTTTTCAGTAAAAAAAGGCAAACCCTTGTTGCTTGCCCTTTCTCTCCTGCAGAGGGTCGACATAAAGCGTAAACTTTAAGCATTGCATTAAAAAGACATCAAGCCAATTTAGTGCACCGTAGTACTACACAAAGCATGCGTCTACTCTTACATGGCTAACATGAAATACAGCATGACATTTACAAAATAACAATCATTCAATGCCACAATGCCACTAAATCAGTTGTTTAATTTGCATGCCCCTCTCACCCGACCCGTTGGTAGAGGTGGGGAGGTGGTCTGCCCGGGACTGTTCCAGGGGGGAGGCAGGGAGAGAGGGTCTGCTGCTCCGGCCGTCTCCCCTCTCTTCCGTGTTACCTGGAGCATCGCTTATCTGTCTGTAGGCCTCTTGGAGAGCCTCCATCTCACTACCACAGCTCTGTCCATAGGACTGACCTGTCAGAGAGAGAGAGAGAGAGAGAGAGAGAGAGAGAGAGAGAGAGAGAGAGAGAGAGAGAGAGAGAGAGAGAGAGAGAGAGAGAGAGAGAGAGAGAGAGAGAGAGAGAGAGAGCTTTTATGAAGCGACTTGAGTGAAGTGGGCTCCGTGGCGTTAGTAGGAGCAGGAGTTACCTTTGTCCACCGAGACAGCCGGGTCCTTTCCTCGGTGCTGCTTGGCCAGTCCGTCGGTGGACTCCAGAGAATCGTAGAGAGGCACTGAAAGAGAGAGAGAGAGAGAGAGAGAGAGAGAGAGAGAGAGAGAGAGAGAGAGAGAGAGAGAGAGAGAGAGAGAGAGAGAGAGAGAGAGAGAGAGAGAGAGAGAAAGTCATGTTCTTAAGGAAAACATAACCTAATGAGATTTTTTTCTCATGCACAATGTTACTGGAGTCTCTTTAGTTAGGCTATTCAGACTTAGATTTAGACAAAGATTCATACAGAACTAGTGCCGGGGAATCTTTCTTTACCTTTGGCGTCCAAGGAAGATATTTTGGGTGTCTGCAAAAAAAAATACAAAATAAAAATTCTGTTATCACTCTACCACATCCTTGGGATATAAAGGACACGTCAAAGTACGGTCAAATGGTATGATTCTAATTTCTTGTGGTGAGGACAGATATCTCAACTTTTACACCATAAGACATTTTCCTCCTTGGCAGGGAGAGATCACAGAGCAGAGACACCAGCTGCTCCCTACACACCTTCTCTGGAGGCTCCTTCTCTCTCTCGTCTTCTTCAAAGTTATCACTGTAGTCGGGGGAGTCTGCACATGCTGAAGGACAGAAGACGCCGTTCATAAGGTTCAAATGTGTTCATGGGGAGAACCGGGATTTTAATGTGAATTCTGTGCAGGCCCGTTTTTACCCAGAGAGATTCTTGAAGTCGCTGGCCTTTGATCCTCGTCAGATCCCTCCCTGGCATCCCCTGGTTTCCTAGGAGGAGCACACCATCGCTTACTTTAAAGGCCCCAGAAATAACACAACCCTCACATCTTTGAATGCACAACAGAGCCAGAAAAATGGCAGCGGCATTTGTTTGATCGGCAATGTGTGTTTGTGTGTGTGCGTGTGTCTTTGCAGCCTTGGTGTATGTAAGGGTTTGTGTTACTGTGTGCCTTTGTTTTGCATTTCATTGTGTGTGTGTGTGTGTGTGTGTGTGTGTGTGTGTGTGTGTGTGTGTGTGTGTGTTTGTGTGTGTGTTTGTGTGTGTGTACCTAAGGCTTGGGGCGGGGGTGGATCTCGTGGAGTCCAGCTCTCTGTTGAGCTGGGAGTAATCCAGGGTGGACGAGGCCCCCGCCTCTAGCCGTGCAAAGAAGCGGGCCTTCTCCTCCTCCTCCTCCAGAGTCTCCAAGCCCGGGCCTCCTGGGTTCAGGTCAGGCCCCGATGCCAGCACTGAATCTGGACACACACGCACGCACGCACACGCACACACGCACACACGCACACACACACACACACACATTACATACTCCATTACAATCATTGACATTTAGACTGATTGCATTAGCAGCGCACCAGAAGCGCTAATGCAATTCGATCAGACTGACTACGATTGAGCTTTTAAAATGTAAAATCGTCCACACACTGATCAGTTGTACTTCAGGTGGGTTCATCCCTAATAGGAATCCTAAAGAAGCAACAGAGCATGTGGGGCAGCTTCACAACATGAACAATGTCTCCGATAGAGTCAGTAAGGAAATATAATCATGTCAGTATGATGGTAGGGGGAGGCAGCGGTTGTTCTCCGTCAGTGTTAGAATTATGGGGGAGCCACCTCCATGAAAGAGACCTGAGTTTCAATGAAAGACCATTTGGGAGGGGTCTCTAACCTTCTAGCACATGTTTTATTTGATTCACATCGATTCATTCCAATGCAATTCACAAATGTGCGTTAAAATATAGGCTCCTAAAGAATATATACATTAGAACAGCATATCATTATTATTAGAAAGTGAACGCCACCCCCCCCCCCCCCCCCCCCCATCTAATTGTGAATAACTCATGTTTAAATTATGTAAACTTTTTCAGTTATATGCTACGTTCGACACGTATGCCTGACCTTTCTCGTTTCGAGCTTCTCGCTCACAGCCAATCGCATTCTCGTTCTCATTAGTACTTGATTGAGTTCAACTGTGTCGCCCCGCACCTGCCTATAGCGCTCCCGTGTGAGGTCGGGCAACGCGTTGTTTCCTTTTGCGGTGGTTTGCGCAAACCGAGGACGTTTGGCGTACTGAAGCGTTTTTTGCCATATCGGATAGGCCTTTACTTTTATTAGGTAGACGTTGCTCCCCAACGCGAATTAAGGAGGACCCGCGGTTGCTTGTTGGGTGTTTTGGGCGCTTTT
Source organism: Lota lota (assembly GCA_026745465.1). Lineage (NCBI taxonomy): Eukaryota > Metazoa > Chordata > Actinopteri > Gadiformes > Lotidae > Lota > Lota lota. The sequence continues at coordinate 777,189 of JACYXH010000648.1, forward strand.
GACTGAACAATCCGGACAACGTGGCCACGCCACCAACGGGGGAGCTTCAACGAGGAACCCCGCAGTGAGTCACCCAACAATTATTTCATGAGCTGGTTGAAGTTGTTCGGTTGTGTTTGGCTGCTGTCATCAGATCAGTCTGTGATTTATGAATTTGTGCACATTGGACTCTGGCCATCTTCTTGCGCACAAGCCGTTACACTATTATTTCCCCCCTAAAACTTAGACTGGATTTTTACCGCTAAGTCAATGTGGTTTTGCTCATTGTAGTTTTAGTGCAGCGTTGTAGCTTGTGTTGAGTGCAGTTACACGTGTTTGTATTAGGCCTAACTGGGGACGACCGAACGACTGACTTTACTAACGCTGCAGACCGCTAGAGCACCGACAACCTAAGTTTGAACACTGGGAAGTGAATGCTCTGGAAACTGGAAGCAAAATGGAAGAACAGCTGCAACTATTGTGAAAGCACACCGTTTGGGCAAAACTGGAATTGTTGAAAGCAAACAGTCGTAAGTTAAAGGGTAAGCAGACCAATTGGCGAATACAACTATTTTCGGCAATTGCTTTACAGCACCACTGGACTACAGGACATCCACCAGGTGAAATGACATCCGGTGCAATGCTGCATTTGACAATTTAATGGCACAGCACCTTCTGCAGATGCTTCACCTCCCTCAGGAATCCACAAAGAACTTGAAATGCCACGTGTCCGAACAATCAAGGATCGAAGTCTGGCAAACCAAAATTAGGGCAAGTGTGTGTGAAGTGAAGAACATCTCCAAAGACCTACACAAAGGGAAGGGAGTGTTCTGTTTTTGTTCCATCCATACTGGATCCTTTGTGTTTTTTGGAAATCTGTCAAGACTGGACTAGACGAATGACTGTGGGCATGTTAAGGTTTGGTTTAAATGGTTGGTTTTTGGCTTGGTAGAAGGTTTGGATTTCAAGAGATACGGCCTGGATTAGATACTGTACTTGATTTACACATGCACACAGTACTCTACACTCTCCCAATTTTATAATCTTAGCAACTTTCCATACATTTGCAAACTGCTGCTGAAGTTTGACCGCTGCTTGATGTTGACTTCTTTGCAATGTGGTTTTATTCTATGCAATACGATTTTTATTTTGTGCAATGTGGTTTTATTCTATGCAATACGATTTTAATTCTGTGCAATGTGGTTTTATTCTATGCAATACGATTTTAAATCTGTGCAGCGCGGTTTCATGTATGATCAGGCTGTCCTTTTTGTCCAAGCCATCTAAACTCACGGAGTGAGGGTACAGTAAATGCAACGGTGTTGGGAGCGTTGCACCTGGTAGCGTGGAAGCTAGTTTGCTCCATGTTTGGGAGCCTTGGTAGTTTCCTCAATGTGACTGTTTGCAGCGTTACAACCGTAGTTGGTGTTTTTTTTTCACTGCATCTGTTCTGTGAAGTTTGCATATGTATTTCAATTGGCATTATTGACGGTCTTTTTAGAATTCAGGTTGGTAACCCTAAACGCCTTCACTGGCAAAATCAGATTCGTAGTACTACAAATTGTACATTTCAATATTTTGTCATTCGTGAATTTCACCAAGAGGCCATTCGAAGATAACTTATGGACAAACATCAGCAATGGAGGCAAGTAACGTTGATCAATTTCTATTTGAATTTACTGAAGTTAAATGGTTGCTCTAAAATGTGTTTTACAGCAACACATTTGCTCTAAACAGACTTTTAGACCATGTACAAAAAGTCGTTATATTTTTTGTTCAGGGGCAGGGTTAGCCCTAATCCTTTAATTTCATGAGCAATGTTCTCAAATTCAGGTCTGGAGCTATAGGTGGAGGGAAGGCTAGGAGTGGTACAGATGCAGAAGGGTAAGACACTGGAATACACATCTTGATCACTTTCTTGGATTGGTTAAATAGTTTCGAATGACACCTATGACATAACATGATCAGCAGCAACTCCTCATACAAATCTAAAGTAATCCATACAGACGTTAGTTCTGACTGGCTTTTAAGCATTCTCGGCCACTAGGACTAGAATCAGGAAGTAAATTACATGTGTGGCTGGCTGGTGGCAGGTTGGGAGAGTAATATAACTATTGTAATTACAGTTCTATCGAAACTGCATAGTGTAGACCAAGAAGCATGTAAAATACACTTGACATCCAGTGTGCAAATAGAGCACGTGTTAAGTTTCAGAAGGGCCTGAGGCAACGCAGTTGGAGGTAAGCTGGAGGTCCTTGCTGCAGTCAGTGGGAGAGCCTTGCGGTGGCTGTCAGCTGGAGGTCCTTGCAGTGGCGGTCAGTTGGAGGTGTTAAGATTAACCAGCTCCTCGTCCAGGAAAGGTGAAACTCTTCAGACTGATTACAGGTTCAAAAGAGTTAATCTGACCATCTAAAAAATCTAGAACTGCAGTTAGGAAGTGGTAGTATAGCCATTTGTGAATAGCATAATAGTTAACCTAATTAATTGGGTTTTTATCACTTAGAATTTGGCAGTGAGTGCACTAGAGTAGCTGGGATTATCAGCCAATGGTAGCTGGGTTTTTGGTCCACCAGAATAAGAGTCGATGGGGCTGCAGAGCACTGCTCAGGTGACGACCCCCAAAAATGATCGCCCAACCCGGTTACACAATGCTTGTTTCCATCCTTTGTATCATTTCTATATCTACCCTTGATTTGTAATTTTTGCCTTTCTTGCTGTGACTCATTTCCACTCGGATCAATAAAGTTCTGTTTTTTTTCAGGTGACGACGGAAGAACAGATGGATGTGCAGTTGATGGGTGGCCATGGTGCAGAGACCCAGGTGAGAGCTTTGATAGTAATTTCATTCTTAAATAGACCACACGTATTAAATGACAATAACATAATCCCTCCCGATGTTAATAAAAAGTCAGATGAGTCTTCTCTGGGACTACCAACTAGTAATCCAGCACTGACATTTTTGATGTTGTTGCTGTAATGATTTAATGCTTGTTCTATCTCCTGTAAATCGATATAAAATCAAAAGGCAAATTACTCAATGTAATGACCTGTTTTACACCAGATGGTGCTGTTACTGCATTTAGGAGTCTTTGAATGCCCTTCACATTTGGTTATCAAAATGTCTTATAAATCGGCCAGTGCAATGTCAAACTGACTTTACGTTTTGCATAAATTTACTTGAGTATGATAACTGAACAGTTGATCTACAACAGTGTCCTATTCCCATCCACCCGGAGGATCCCTGGCTACACCTACACTCCAATCTACATCAAACATAACCACTCAGAGCTCAAAAACTCTGCCTACTACACACCATACTGATGTCACTTTACGGTTTTAACTTTTAAAACCAAGTACAGTAATTCACACCACGTTGTGGGGAAAGCATGTTTAGCTAAACCTTTTTTGTCCTTTTGTGTCTGTACACCATATCTGTGACTCCTGTCAATACAAATACAATGACTATTGTATTTCTAACCCAATACCTGGTTTCCCAGGTACCCAATACCTCTTTCTAAGGGAGCGACTAAAGGGACAAGGCTGGAGCAAACCTGAGCCCCGATCTTAACCATCTTTCTAAATTTAACCACATAAAATAATGCCTAAAGTAACTTGTCTAACAAAACTTGCCAACCTAATACTTAAACGTAACCATCTAACCTAAACATCTCAAATGCCTAAACTCGCTTACCTAAACATCTCTAAAATCCCTAAACTTGTTTACCTAAATGTAACCATCTAACCTAAACATCTCTAAAATGCCTAAACTCTTTCCTAAACTTAACAATCTTTAATACCACAACTAATGCCTAAACCAATGGGGCCTAAACTTAACCATAACTAATAAAACACCCCTAAAATGTCCAATGTCAAACTTTATACCAAGTTAACCATCCTTAATCTTAAACCCAAACTAGACTTAAGATAGCTAAACCAGACTTGTCCCTGGGTCGCTCTACTTTTAAGGTTTATCTTTTTCCTCATCTGGGTTTTTGAGTTTTAATCCACGAGGGCTTTAAGTGCTTCAGATGATATTTGAACACTTGTTGATTCAATAATAAAGATGCTTTGTCTTTACAGATTTGTTTTTGGTTTTTATGTTCGCTTTTTTAAGTGTGGAATTGGGACAACTGAGCTGCTTTAGCATTCTTACATGCGATGACTATGATCTGACGATAACAATCATACGACTTTGTAGCCAATTACATAAGGCCGAATGTGTGCGCATGGCTCTCTGCGCAGGCCGTGCGCCAACGTTTGTCTCCTTTGCAAAAAGTTGAGGGCTTAAATGTCCACATTGAAAAGACTAAGTAGACAATGATGATCGAGGATTCAACAAGAAGTGGATTGGGAAATATCTAATGTGGATAACGCCCATATGTTTGATCTGTAACAAGGCTATCACAATAACAAAAGTACAATCGGAGAAGGCAGGGCCTCTGAACTACACAGTAGCTATAATGGTCCTGTCAGAACAAGTACCATACAGTGTTGCACTATATGGTACTTCTTGGTAAAAAAAATTATAAACCCTTCAAAGATTCTGAACAGTGACAGACTGCATGCTAGCTTCCTTGAAGCTATAGTCCATCAGAAAAATACCAAGGTCGGACACATCGTTCAGAATAGTCAACTCTTGCAGCAGATGTATTCAAAACCCTTTTGATAAGTTAAAACAAGCAGTTAATTTAATTTGCTGTCCACAGACCAGAGTTGTGATGTATGTGAGTGTTTGAGATTACTTCAGTTGACCGTAAATAACTCACTTCTGATCATGTTAACATTTCTGTTGAATGTTAACATGATCAGTTGTTACTAGATTGCATTATGGCTGAGGCCATTGAGTCATATTCTTCAAATTAACAATCAGAGTACTTGTAGCGGATTGTTAAATGTTACAGTTCAATGTCTTTCAAATTTGCCACAATAGTGAATTCTGTTTTGAATGCATATATTGAGGTGAAGCTGAAGACATGAAGAATAACAGGCTATGTAGAAATACTGACTACCCTATTTTCTGTTTGATAAAACAAATTGTAAAAAAGCACTATGTACAGTCGTCACTCACCCTCAGTCTCTTGTCTAACCCTGCTGGGCACACCTTGCTGCCGCCCTTCGTCGCTGAAGGCCATTTGCCCTAGAAACTCTTCTTCCTCCTCCTCTCTGATTGGCTGGGATTTCCTATTAGACTTCTGGAATGATCTCCTGGATGACCCTAGTGCTCCGGAACAAAAGTGACATACTTTAGAACAGTAATGGCTGAGATGAGTCATGTCTGTGTTGCATCTGAGCCAGAGCCAACAAAGAATGAAGCTGACTACTTACTACTGTGGAGTTGAATCATGACACAAATTACAAGCTGGTAGACTTTATTTTCATAAAGGCTGCAGTTCATAAATGGGGACAAAGAACATTTCTAAATGTTTATCAACTTTGAAAAAAAGCCGTTAATATACTTAATTTCCTGTTACAAAAATAACCATCTTCACCATGAAGTCCACGTGACTAGAAACACATTTTAATGAGTTTGTTTCTAGTAATTAAAAATGGACTATGCATACAAACTTAAGTCTCCCCAAATAAACATTGTGGTAGGTCTCTGTAGAAGACCTGTAGGAAATGTCATGATTCAGTCGTGTACGTGACATTGCTCAAGACGCAGGAAAGGGAGACAACAGAAGGGTACTATTCTACTGGTCTAATCGAATAAAAAGGGTGCTGGTTCTACTGGGCTAATCGAATAAAAGGGGATGCTGGGGTACTGGTTCTACTGGGCTAATCTAATAAAAGGGGATGCTGGTGAGGCTATCGGTTACCATCTTCATTGCTGCATTGGGATTCGCTATCCCTGTCCGGTAGCGTTTCATCGCAAGAGCTCAACTTATCGGGGTGGCCATCTCCTGGTGGGGTATGAGAGCTTCTTGTATGTATGGGGCTCCCCTGACTACCAGATCTGGAGTTTCCATCTGAAAGCCTGAACTCCGTTTGAGAAGTCTCCTGCTTGAGTTTATGCATTGCAGCTTTGGTGATGCGTGGTTTGGGGATGGGCTTATGAGGGGGCTCTGGGCTGGCAGCTGTCCGAGGAGTTATGGGGAAGTGTGTGCGAAAAAGAAAAGCCAGTGAAAACAAAGTTTGAAAACACTTCATAACTAGGATAGGGGTATTGACAAATAAGGGTGTTTGTGTTGAAGACCAATGCCAATGGTTCCAAACGCATATTATCAGGTGGGATGCAGACCATAACACAATTTTTATACATATAATTTTTTACCAGTGCCTAGGACAGTATGATTGAACTATTCCTGCATTCAAATGCCACTACTCTCTAAACTAAGGTCATATACCCTGTTGTGGTAGGCCAGGCTTGTCTTCATCCTCAGTGTTTTCAGCCCCTGGCTTTTTTACCTTTATAAATCTACCCTTGCCAGATTTATTTTCTGAGAAGAAAGACGGAAGAAAAATCAGTGTGTAAAGTAGCAAGTACAGCCGGGGCAAAGGTGAAAGAGTTGGTGCTATAAACAATGTTTGACGTCACTCATTGTGCAGTAAATTCATGTTATTGAGACAGGGTGTAAATCGTATAAAGTGATGAGCGAGAAGTGAGAGTGGGTTTTAAAGGTAGGAGGTAGGTTTCACAAACTGACAAAGGTTTAGATGCAACATAAATCATAGGCGCAAAGAGGAAATCTCGTTGGTCTGTTCAAAAGTGTCCTAACAAGAAAATCACAAGCAATCAACAATGAAAGCTGTGGCCAAATGCAGTAAAACTATATGATTAAATTATAAACTGCATGACAGTGACCGGAATGACAAAATGTCACCCTCTTGTGGGTGCAGAAATTCAGTACAACATGGGTTTGCCTGACTCACTCAAAAGTAGAACTTAACTACCTCTGAGCCTCAACAAGACCTTTAAGGATTACCTCTCCCAGTTCCTCCAGCGATGTCGTCATCTTGCCACCACGGCAGGGAGTTAATGGCAGCTTTCTTGGCTGGCTTCTGGGTACTGGCCTTACCCAGGCTATCCAGAACACTGGTCCTCTTAGCAGATCCACCCAAATCTACAGACTCATCTGAAACAGACTGATGCCCGACCACTGGTATAAGATGGCTGCCTAAAGAGTCTAGTCAGTTGTATTTGTAAAGCCCTTAAACAGTCTTAAAGGGATTCACAGCAGACATTTTATACCACCACCCTAAGCTTAGCCCCCCTAACGAGCAAGGAAAAACTACCTTGATTATCAAAGTAAAAACCTTGTGATGGAACGCCCCCTTCCAGGGAAGGGGGGGGGGGGGGGGGGGGCATAATGTCTGTCCAATGGGTGCCATAATGGACAAACAATGGATGCGTAACAAGCAAACAGTTGAGGTAAAGCAACTGTTTAAATATAAATAAATAACATTATCCAACATAGGACTGTTAACAAACGTGTACCATGCCATACGGTCGTGTTTTTTTTTTTTAAGTTTCTGCCAGATAATATGAACGGAAGCAACAGCACACCTATGTAGTCTGGCGAAGAGTTGTAATAGCCTTCTTTTGAAGGCTAAACTGTTTACTAGCCTGTTGTGTTTACCTCCTTCAAGAACTGTTCAAACTGTTCGTCAAGCTCCTCCTTGGTCATTCGATGAGACTCCATCTGTCCTCTACCTGAAAGACAAAGGACATGTTGTAGACAACATCGGGTTGTAGTAACGTGAGTGGTGGTGGTAGCAACGTTAGTTGTAAAGGTAATTGAAGCCTACCTACTAGCCCACCATAAGATACGAGGTTTACTTAGAAGACATCCAGTAGGTGTAACATTATACACCAACTAGTTACTTTACATTAAGCACATGTTGATAAATGTAACGTTAGTGAATAGAGTCAAGACGGTTACGTTACGTTATCGGGGATTGGTGAATGAAGGGTTCATAACATGTTGGCTTCTGATATCGCAGAGTACTAAATCAGAGCTAGTGTTGCTTATCCACTAGAACACAGGTCTACACACTAGTCAGACAGTAACTGTAGAGTGACTAAACGTAACAGCATCCCTTATGTTAGACGATCGTCTAGCATACTTGGTGGGCAACGTTAACTCACCTAGCTAGTCACCGAGTCACTAGTCGACCAGGACCGACTAGAGGATTTTCATCAGTAGTTGGATGTAATTCGGGTTACGTTGCACGAAAACCCAACTCGCCAATCCATTAAAACGAATAGGATCGATAATGCTTTATTGTTAAATGTGTTTAGTAACAGTTCCCGCGACATAAACCGGGATAAAAACATTGATCTGATTGGGTAGAGAAATGCGTCACAAATATGATAAGCCAATGGACGAGCAGAAGGTTTTTTTCAATGGTGCTGAACACAAGATTGCTGCTTTTGGTTAGAATGAGTGACTGTTGATTCAGAAACAAACCACGTCTACTTCATCTCGCCTTCGAATGCATTTCAAACAATTCAGTTAACAATTCAACAATTGACTGTTTTATTATAATAAAATATTTTCGATGTAGATTTAATTGATTTGAATTACTATCCTTATTTATTTTGCAGGCTGATGTGTTTGAAGGGCATTTTACCTCTTTGTGTAACTTTACTCTGCAGTGTCATTATGTACCACATAACTATCTATTATTGTAGTCAGTAAAACTGTTGTTACATTAATTTATTCAGTCAAGATAATGAAAAGCAATCACCCCCCCCCCCCCACCCCACATCCCCACTTTCCAAACCAATACAAATTGTAAATGTATTTACAATTTAGGATATATGTTGGGCTGTTCTATAAATGTTATTAGGTTATGCATAGTGATAGTTCATAGGGTTGTTAATATAATATATTTTCAATAAACCCGAACTCCTAACAAACTAATACTCAAACCGAGGTAACCAGCTACAGCAAATAAGTCTGCCAAGACATTACATTTTCTCTTTCTACTACTTTTGTCCATTGGGTGGCACTGTTGAGCTGAACATCTTGCTACGTCACCTTCAGTGTCTTTTTTTTTTTTTAAATTTTCTTCCTGTGGGTGCGAGGGCAGGTTGTCACCAAAGATCGCTAGTAATCTAATAAACTCACTTCTAGCTGTCTTCTGTTCTATTCCAGAGGTCAGGACAGATCCATATAAATTCACTTTTTACCTTCCTCCCAGCAGCTAATATGTTGCTGTGTCTTACACAGCGTGTTGCTTACCTATCGCCAAGGTTACAGATACAAAAACAAAATTAATGAAACTGTCTTATATTTTCCTAAATAACTAATTTTATTGTACCAATAAGGGAAACATAGGTGCCATTTACATCAAGCCTTCATTTCTAACAAGAATACTTGTATCTGGCATTCACACACACTGGGTGTATGTGTGTCTGCACGTATACACCTAGTGTGTGCCCCAAGCAGCCAGGCTCCTGGAGAAATCCATTACCCCCAAACCAACCCCACGCACACTACAACAACCGATTATTTGATTATCTGCATTATATTGTTATGTATTTTGCACTACCACCGTGGCTGGTACCACTACCACTTGAACACTTGTATTAATGTTGCTACTTATTATTATTTATTATTACTTACTTTGTTATTGTGATCTTGTATTGATGCTGCTATGTGACTGTTGAGGAATCAAGCAAAAAAATACGTTGCGTACGTTAAGATGTAGTAAAAGCAACTCTGATTCTGACGAACAGTTTAAATTGCTTGCATGCAATTAAGGACAATAGATTTACATGTAATAGTCAAGAATCCCAAGTCCCATGATGCCACAAGATCTTTAGGATTATGTACAAGCCTACGTGATCCAAAAACAGGTAACATAATTGCCATTTCCTGTGAATACACATTGTACCTAATGCACAAGGTTGAAATGAAATATAATTGTATGATCCAGCATTACTTAAAGGTTCCCTCATATGGTGTTTCAGTCCATATGACATATTACCAATGGCTTTATCTCTTGTGAGGAAAAGAGAAAATAAAAACAATTGTTAAAAAGTACAAAATTAGCTCAGATGCTTTTCAGAACTCAATTAAGGAGAAGGCAGGACATTTTCATATGGCCAATCCGTATCAGCAGGACAGTGTTGTGTTCTACCTCAAAAGGCTGCAGAAGGCTGTGCCAGCCCACGAAGACAGCCGAGAGGAAGGAACTCAGCTGGGGGTTCCATTATGGATTCACTGCTACGTGTTGCCAACACCAACCGGCCTCTTAGCTTCAGGTATGGTTACCCTGAGTCCGACATGTTGTGTCAGGAGGGTAAACCGATGAGCAAGGACAGAGGTTAGGCCTTTAAGGAAATGCTGAGCGCTATCCAAAACATAAAAGCTAATGTGTGAAAGGTAAATTCTGTGATGGAGCAACACAGTGTGTCTGGAAAACGAAATGGCTCATGAACATTGGTATGGCTTACTTAAATAAGTCAAATCAAATGTAACACTCTGGTTAATCAGGCGTTAAGAGGGCATCATAGGATAAAAAACAGATCAGGGTAAAGTACTGGACCCTATTGTATTCTTTTAGTTCCATCTTTGCCTAATTAGGCAAATTTATGCCAAATTTCTCTATCTTTACAGTTAGAACTGAGATTTATTTGAACAGTTAGAACTCACTAGTTGCATTGCAATATTGTTTTGTTTGTTTAAGCTACACGTTAAACTGAAATGATCACCACTGAACCTCATGTCTTAAAAGAAAACCCTGTAGTAGGTTTCACACCATTTTCAAGTACCAAACCTTTCCAGATGATTGCGTCATGCAAATTGCTGGAAACATTGTAGCCTTGACTTAAAAGTCACATATTTAAAATGGGGTTAGGGAAAATGGATGTTGATGGTCCCTGGAGCAATGATGAGCCAAGCTAATGTGAGCACATACATCTCACTGATATCCACAAGTTGAAGCGACGCCAGTGCCTATGATGATCATGACGACCTTGCACATTCTGGAAGAAATCAGAGATAACTCCTTCTCCCTCCCTTCTACCAACATTGGCCGTATTCAAAATAAACCTGAAGGGGGGAAGGGAGCCCACCAGCCGTTCATCCAGCAGGAATTAGGAAAAGCAAACAGGGAGAGTTGGCTCCCTCATCACTTTCCCTGGTCAGTCGAACAGACGGCTAATGCATTCTAATGCTGCGTTCCAGGAAACATCAGAGTGCCGCTCCGACCCTGCTATGCCACGATAACTGGCTGACTGATTAGTATGGGAATGCTGGTTAGCATACTCCTCATCTCCACGTGTATCCTTGACGTAGATTCACCAATCCCAGCCTAATGAAGGGCTTGTCCTCTCCTGTCCCATTGACATTGGAATGGCCATTTTTGGTGTGATAGCCGTATAGTAATCGCCTCTCAACCTTATTCAGATTGATATAGGCACATACATTAGTTTATTGAAATTTGGTTTATGATGCTGTGCTTGGTCATAGATAATTGGAGTGACCTTCGTTGAGTGTGGCTCTCTGGCTGACTTTCTGCTGAAAAGTCAGTAAGAGCGTGTTCACCTCTTCATGCCTTTGGTCCAGAAAAAGTTTGAATGGTGAAGGGCTCAGTCTACAGGAAATTAAATAGACTTCTAATTGATTCACAGATTGATTCTTGATGTATTCCTAATTGATTCACTGTGTCTGTACCCAACAGCAGGCCTGGGATCATAATATCAGGAGTTGACAATATCAGTTTGTAGCTCAATAATGGATCTATTAACCAACATTATACTCGATTTGGTGTCTTTCTTGGTGATCTATATAAATCCCCACAACAAAATAAAATTGGGGAGGCTGCGTCTGTTGCACCATGCTTTGGAATAAATAGGACTTTTTATTATATACTTCTCTGACACATTTGCAGTTGACTTTGCAGATATATATATCTATATATATATATATAGATATAGATATAGAGATATATTTTAAAGGTCACGTGAGCCTATAGCTAATTTTTTTAATGTTTTTTTTTATCTTGGCACCCCCCTGGGTATATTGGGCTTTCAAGAAAAGGCTAAACCGAAAAATGTATAGGAAGGCGAAGGAACGACAGAAGTAAAAACATTTTCGGTAAGAATAAAAGTTTGTACGAATGCCATCTCCCCGGTGCTCAGAGTGAGCAGTGATTGATTGGTTCTGTCTGTCTGTGCTGTTTGCTTTGGGTTTGAGTACTCTAAGCTGTGATTCCTCCTATGTCAAATCACCAGAGTAGGCGTTGTTGTTGGGTGGAGTGTACATGCCGGTTTGTGCTTGTGTTTTTGTGTTTGTTCAGGCTTGTGTGTGTGTGTGTGTGTGTGTGTGTGTGTGTGTGTGTGTGTGTGTGTGTGTGTGTGTGTGTGTGTGTGTGTGTGTGTGTGTGTGTGTGTGTGTGTGTGTGTGTGTGTGTGTGTGTGTGTGTGTGTGTGTGTGTGTATTCACATTTAAAGCTGGAGCTTCACGATTTCTACATTAATGTCTCTACTAGATCTTTGACAGACGACTTCCTATCTGATTCTAATTGTATGATGTTTTAGAGGTTCCTGTATAAAATGGATAACACGTTAGTACTGTATACAGTACTTACAAAAAGTACAATTGTAAACTTAAAAAGCCTAATTAAAACCAACACGTAGTTTGTGTTGTCAAGAGGGGGTTGAGGGTTATATCATACAAATTAATTTATTTCCTTTCACTGTATCTTAATGAAATCAGATTTACAGATTGCTACTGATAGTATCTCAGAGGGAAACAGCTTTATTCTACAGCATTAAAAACTGCCTCAGTTAAAAGCTTATATTATCCTGAACGCAAACCATTGTAATGGTGAAACTCCTATTTACTAATATGCTCATTATAAGCATGCCTGTGTCTGTGCATGCATGTGTGCTACAGGCACATGTGTTGCACATGTTATTTGTTGTTTTATGAAAGGCGTCTGGACTTGTGTTTGAGAAAAATATACCCCCACTTAGCACTGTATTTATATTAAATATTAAATCCAATTTAAATACAAAATTACCATATTAAATATTAACCAGTCTGTGAATATTTAATGCAAGTCCTTTACCATTGGTCTGGTATTCATTACCATGCAGCACTGGATTTTAATGGGCGTTTTCCCTGAAGGCCGTGGACATGCGCCCAGTTCTATTACGCAAACATTCAACAGGGGGAGCTATTGCGCTGTTCTGTCTGTGCAGGGGGCAGAAACAATATAAAGGGACAGAGAGGGAGATGCCTTCTGTTCGAGTTTATGTGTGAGAGTGAGTTTTTAAGAAACAAATAATGGATGCATTTTAATATTTTGTTTTATTTAGTTAAATTGTACATGGTAGACTTCATTACCTGGTGATAAGAACTTCTAAAAGTGGCATGAATGGTTAACAGGAAACCCTCAATCCAACACGCACATGCACACACTCCAACAATTTACATATCTTAACAACGCAAAGGACAAACAAAATGATCCAGCCTATTCCTAACCACAGCAGCTATAGTGACTCAGAGCAGTGCGAGGAGCTTGTGAGTGCACTGAGTCCCCACATTGCAGCCAGCCACTGCAGTCCACTAAGCCCCAATGGCTCCTTTAACGACCAACCACCCTTTTGTTTATTTTGCCATAAAATGGTTGCTGATTCAATGGAACAGTGAGTTCAGATATGAACGGCGTTTTATCTCAGCACGAATAGGCATGACTAATGTCATGTGGACATCACATGCAATTTTGCCATTTCACTACGGACACATTGAAGTGGGTCTTGAAATTTACAAATCTTCGCTTCTATTCGACCTTCTTTCATCAGAGAATTTATACATCAATAGCCATCATGGTGAAATATCCTTTAACACTCATATGACTATATTAATTCCATTTTGATGATATACTAAACTGGCTCATCCAATTAATATTTATATTGAGATTTGGTATCTGGTATTGTATGTGTCCAACCCTGATCAAACACTCACACGAATGCAGACAAATCCTTGGGACTTAGATGCCAATCATATGGCATTATATTATTATGGCGACACATTGGAGAATGAGAGAGAGGGAGACATAGGAACAAAGAGAGAAGTGAGTTAAAGAAATTCACTTTACAAAGGGGGGAGGAGGAGGGGGGAAGGGGGTTAGAGATGCCTGGGCACGTGGCTCTTCAGAGGCGAGTAAGGGAAGCACATTAATCATTGGGAGACATCTGCTCATTCCACCATTTTAGAATTCTGTCAAAGAGCTGGAATTCACCCTGACCGACCACTGCAGGCGCACACACACACGCACACGCACACACCAGACATACACACAAAGTTGGGCGAGGTCTTATATAATGGTATATCACGGTTGAATACAATTATGTGTGTCCATATCAATACCGTCTCAAAATATGTCACTCTTTATACGCTTCTTTAGTTTTTTCACTTATTCTCATTTCTCTAACTGCCTCTGATCTTGGGTCCTGCGTATTGTCAACTGCCGTAATTTGAGGCTAGAGAAGTTGATCTGACGTCTGCCAATCAGTGGGATGGGCCTGAGCATGAGACACCTGCATATGATAGTGAAGGCGCTAAAACGGCCACTAGCGCTAAGAATATGGCAGCATTTCAGATTCCAACCGAATGAGAAGGGTTGATCATTATTATTTTTTGCTATATAGCTTAGGCTATATAAATATCAATGCAAATGAGGTATGAAGTGCTGGCCAATTTTTTTATTACTTCACCACCTTAAAAAGCAGGTAATATGTGCCCGAATGAGTAAGGCAAAATTGTGTCTCAAACTTTTGCGGAATACATGCAGAATATGAAATAAGATGCTATTGTGTTTCTTAAACTGGCTGGCAACATCGCTTCATCTCACGGTGAAACTGCTTGACAAAATGTCCCCGTTTGAGGCAACCAATGACCAGATATAATGCTGATTTAATCATTCCTTTCGGCTTATAGTCCTAGCCTAGCCTACTAACACAAAGTTATGAATAGCAAGCTTATGGAGGTCATAATTCATGGCTAGTCTATTACTCAAGCATGCCTAGTAGCCTTATACCCGATTTGTTAATAGGTTTATTATGTATGAAACAAGAATATGGGAAAAAAGTGAGTTGCAGACGATTGCTTTCACCCTGTGGCAGAAGAGAGCGTAGCAGCTCATGGCACATTGGATACAGATGTTCTAAGATGTGCTCTCACTTAATTGTAGAGGGTTTTTTTTTTTAACGGTTGAACGGTATACCTTGATGTTTTGGGGAGAGGTTTTAAAAAATTGATATTGCCAAACCCTAACACACACACACACACACACACACACACACACACACACACACACACACACACACACACACACACACACACACACACACACACACACACACACACACACACACACACACACACACACACACACACACACAGACACACAGGTGTATAGTATTTTGCTGTTTTGGATCGATGTGTCAAAGATGTGTGGAGCCCGGAAGCCTTGTAAAGCTCTTATTGGCTGGGATGGATTCTGCTTGCCCCCAGGGGTTCTACTCTATCGAATCATTGAGCATCAGATACAATCAGAGTTCTCCCTGTAAACATTACCGTCCAACTGGTGTCTCCAGAATAGTACCAGAAGCTTTTCATTTGGGTTCTGGGAGGACTGGCTCTTGTTCTCCGTCTCTGTGTCTATGAAACACCCAGCTCTGTCCTGACACCCCTCTCTCTCTAACGGTGGTCTAGTCTTTGCTCTGGCAGTTTATCAGCCTATAAGGTCGTTTTATTTTTGTGTAAAATGCAGATATTGAACTATTTTCCTGGTATTGGGATATTTATCTTGATACACACATCGCACCGGCGACACGGTAGAAGTTCTATGTCCTCCCCATATAGCCATTCATTATTTTATCAATCTTTTATTGTTCTTGTTCATTTTAATATTGCAGAACCCTTCTTTATTTTTCCTCCTCCTCAATCTGCTTGGATAAAGCAGAAGGAAGAGTTTTTTCCACTTGAATAACCACCTCCTCATTTCTCTCCTTCATCTCCCCATGAAACTGGTTCCATTTGTCCTTTGCATGTTTGAAAATACAGACTAAAGAGTGTTTTTTGCATGAGTAAAAACTGGTAAAATAGCACAAAAGGTACTGTTGTAATGAATTGTTCAGAATGCAAACGGATAAGGATGACTGAGTCCTCTAAAGACTGCTGATGCAGATCATTCGTAAGCGTGAATAAATGCTGTATTCACATCAGCATTTATTATGAATAATAACCCAAACATGGGACACTTCAAACCTAAATTGACAGTGAATGTGTAGTCTGTATAAGAAAGATGACGTGATTATGAAATAAGGCCCAGGTAAGACATAAAAAATGAATGGCTGTTTAGTTTACAGTACAACACAGTGTACAGGTCCTCCACCACTACCACAGCCACATTGTTACTTAGCCACACACGCACACACGTACACACACAGCTAATGTGTTGAACGTGCCGTGTATAGAGTGAATGCCAGTGTTTCTCATTATTCAATGACAGATGTCAGTTACATTTTCCTTGTAGCTGTGACATCTGTTGGATCACAGATGAGGAAGTCAAGGAGATTAGGGCCAATCACACACACATTAGTGTGTCTAGCAGGGGGCTGCTGTACCGATGCCATTTGTTGCTCAGCATCCTTATATCCAGGGCGAATAAAATATGCTCTGGTGAGTGAGATTAACATGCTCATATTTTTTTTTAAAGTTTAACAGACTACTGACAATTTCTTCATCATGCTTCTCCAAATTACAAAAGTTTACTTATTTATACTTTTTTGCAGAATCACTATTTGTACAGCAAGCTCTCATTTGATTTGGATGGTCGTTCACTACACACACACACGCACACGCGCACACGCACACACACGCACCTACACACGCACACACACCCCTACCTACACACACGCACCTACACACCCATGCATGGGTACACCAAAGAGGAAAAAGGAAGTGGAACGCTAAAGCGTTATAAGTGACTAATCATTCACTTATCACCCCTTTCTGATCGGTGAATACGTGTGAGACAGCAGTTTGCCACGAAAGACTCCGGCAGGGAGGATAATCGGTTTGGACGTAAACATCGGCGCTGCTGGGATGAGCCGCGTGTCTTTGATGTCTGCTGAGTGGCGCAGGGGGTTAACATGGCACTGTGGCACTACCTTCCTCACGCCTTACAGGAGACATCTTGAAATGGAGCAGTTTGAAGGTGGATCATCTAGGTTTCACTATACGGAAGTAGACATCAGGAAAATAACTCAACTACAGGCCAAATAAGTTTTCTACACTTTTCTACGATATACAGTATGCTTTTCATACCCATTTCTAAACTCGGGTATGATGCATTTTAAGATATTTTGGTGTAACGGGCATCACTACTAAAAATAATATTAATTGGTACATGAATTATTATGAATGTTTATCAAACGGCTCGAATGACGAAAGCTAATGCTGAGACAGTGACACACTAAATGCGTTTATTGTTTCACGCGTGACGACAGCATTATGAATAATAAAGTTTGCCCTAACAATGTAGTGTACGTCTGATCTCTGTTAAATGGAATCCCCCAAATACCGTTCAGTTGAAAACGGTTGGGGGCTCACTCAGTTGTCGCCTGCTCACTAGCAGGCAACCTAGCTGCTCCTAGCTTGACACCTGTTCCAATGGAACCCGATGGGGCAGTTCTTTTCTAAAACCGTTACGACTGCTCAGATTACACGTTATGAAACTCGTAGGTGGAAGTTCGCAAAAAAAAAAAAATAATAATAAAATAAACGCAAAAACGGGGGTTATCTACCTTTTAAGGTAGAACATCAGTTCATCCTAAATGATGTCCATCAACTTATTAACACCGCATACACACTATGTATCTTATTCTCCCCCACACGGCATCATTTTTGGTATCGACGCTAACTCGAAGGGCCAGTAAACCATGCAGGCAACGTTTGACACAGGCACTGGGATTCGGACTCCCCCGCAGCCAACTCAATACCTCATGTTTTTACTGCGATGTCAGCCTTCTTTCAGAGGCACTTCTGTGAAATTGCACGGTCCACTCAATTTACGCCATGTTTTTCCTTTTCAACAGAGACGGTTTCTATTAAGTCTAAGGCACCCTTCAGCTCCAAGAAGAAAAAGAAGGAAAAAAAAAGCCAAATATTTGAAGTCACTCAACATGACGAGATGTGCCTTGATGGGAGATATTGGAAATTGTAACTCTTGTTTGTGTTTGTTATGTGTGCATGGATGTGAGTGTGTGTCTGTTTGTGTGTGTCTGTTTGATTGACTATGTCTGACTTTCGGTAGCCTATGTTTGCATACAAAAAGAAAATTGATCAATTTATTGTGTGGGTGTTTCGTATAATTTGCATGTGAGTGTAAACACTGTCCCGCCACTATTGGTCAATCCCATTTCACACAGCGCAACTGCAGAAGAAAAACAACAATGCGCCAATGGGTGCTGGCCCCATGTCTGTATGTATGATTAGCCGTGCATTAACGAGGTAATTTATGTATGAGGGTGCTTATTATGACCCCAGATCCTGGCTGCAGATTGCGTGTCACATCTGGTTTATTGTGAGTGCCGAGCAGCGTCCCTGCAGAGCCCCGCCGCGATGTGACGATAAGTAGACACAGCTCAGCGCTCGCGATTGCATCTCTCGGGCAAATAAAGCGTTAATAAATGAGTGTTCAAGTGTGCGGAGATGAAAATAATGTTGTGGAAACAATAAGTGACATTTGCTCTTGTAACCTCTCCCTCCCTCCCTCCCTCCCTCCCCCCTCCCCCCTCTGCCGTATGTGTCGAACGTTCTCGGAGCGTAATGAAAATACACAATCTCAATTTAAGATCTGTTTCTTATTTTGCCGCGGGTGTTTGTGTCAGGTGTGAGAAAGTAACAGAATCGCCATAAATACGGGGACGTGTTGGAGGCAGTGGGTTGAGATGTGGCTAGACTGTGTGTTGGGTTGCTTTTTGTGCGGTGGTAAGTAGCCGTGTGCCGTGTCGCGTGATATATGGTTTGTACTCCCAGGCCTGGTTCTGAAGACGTATCATCTGTGTCTTTTATAGAGGACGATCACTTCCAGGCTGTTGACTGTGTGTGTGTGTGTGTGTGTGTGTGTGTGTGTGTGTGTGTGTGTGTGTGTGTGTGTGTGTGTGTGTGTGTGTGTGTGTGTGTGTGTGTGTGTGTGTGTGTGTGTGTGTGTGTGTGTGTGTGTGTGTGTGTGTGTGGTCAGTAATTGGTAGGGTGGTTGCAGTGGTGGGGTGAGGAAGGGGGTGGGGGGTATGTTTACTGGAGGACTTCCAGGCCTGGCTCGGCCCTGTCGATTCCATAGATAAACGCACTGGGAGGAAAATTATAGCGGGAAGTCATTGGTTGAGGGCAGCCGTGGGCCATAAAAACAGGAATGAAGCCTAATGAGGATATGATCAGTCCCAGAAGATGGGACACAAGCGAGTCCTCAGGGTTAGCGGTGGGTGTGTGCGTGTAGGGGACGGGCAGGACAGTGATCAGGATAATTTATAATGATGGATCCATCCCTTTATGTACCTACCGAGTGAGGCATTGGCCTTTTTGGTAGGCATGCAACCTCATCACACACACACACACACACACACACACACACACACACACACACACACACACACACACACACACACACACACACACACACACACACACACACACACACACACACACACACACACACACACACACACACACACACACACACACTTGCCAGATGGATGCTATGTTAATGCCACATATCAAGTGACATCATTTGAATCAATTTCTCATCAGCTGAGCAGTGCTTGCTGTGCAGCAAGACACAATAAAATGATTATCACCTTTTTTGCTCATTTCCACAGTCATATAATTGAACAAGGAATAAAGATGCACAAAAGTTAAGAGTTCAGGTCGCAAACATTTTCAGAGCTAGAAATGGGGTCACGGGCCAAAAAAGGTTGGGAACCACTTCTCTAAGGGTTAATTATCTCTCTTTCTCTCTCTCTCTGCTAACTTATCTGCTACACACAATATAATCAAATAGTTGCCTTTATTGATGCAACCATTTCTAAGAAGAGTAATAAAGTCGGAGTGCAATGACAACTTAATTTATTGGCCTAAACGTAATTTATTGGCCTTCGTTCTGAGAGAGTTGGAGAGGAGAAAGAGACCGAGAGTAGACCACCTCCCTTTTACTTTCTTTTTTTTCTACTTACAATCCTCCCACACACCTTTTTTGTATTAAATGTTCTGCTGTCTACTCTCTTTATGTGAACATGTGGGGCCTAGATTATTGTGCACCTAGACTATTGGCCAGGCTTTCTCCAAGCACTCTGGGCTGATGAAGGTAGTATGAGTTTGTATAATGGCGATGTCACTTTCATGCTGCTTTAAGTGGGACTTTATTATTGGAAATAAAGTGCGCTGTACCAAAGCCGCAAAGTGACTGTAGATGAGTGCTTCTTTAGTGTAATATTTATGTTACGCAGATCAGACTTGGGGCACGTCTGCATGCCAGTTGTTAATAGATTCCACACTGGCTCCTTGTCCTTCGCTCCCCTGGAGTAAGTGAACAGCCTCTTTGGGACATGGTTGGCTGGGATTTAACAAGCTACTGAGAGTGCTGTGATTGGAACAAAGGAGACTGTGGCGATGTATGTTTTAATGGACAGACGGAGTCTGAGAACTCCACACACATCTTATAATCACTGATCATCACAGAGGCCTTTGAGTCCTAAATGTTTTGAAGACTGTTCTGACATTACTTTTAAAGTATTTTATAGGATTGTGTTTTTTGAAGCTGGTGTCCCAAATGAATACACTTGAAACACCATCTTAGAAAAACAATACCATGTTAACATCAAAAGAAATGCAGAGCGGTCCTCAGACAAGGAATGAGTCAATCCACTTCTCTCGGCTCTCAAGCCAAATTATTTTGAAGTCATTTGATGCATCGATAAGGTGTTATAAGCTGCACGTATTGCATTGCATTGAGTCTTTAATTTAAATGTAATAAAATTATAATGCATTGTCTATCCTTAACTAACACATTTTAAGCCACTTAATGTCTTTCTGGGGATTACACCCCCATGTTCATTATTCTCATCAAAACAACTCGGTATATTAAGTGTTGAAACTAATGTCATTAAGTGACATCCACACAACAGCGCTGTGAAATCGTCTATAGTCGGCTCCAAGAGAGGATGGGCAAAACAATATACAAAACAAAGAAACCCCGCTATAAAACACACCAAACGACAGCTCTTACTTTCTACACCCCCAAAAAAATGTGCTAAAAATATGAAAAAGAGTAATAAAAGTCACATCCAATCCAAGGAAATGGACAATAACAGAGAACCCAGCGGGCTCAAGTTTCATTTGCAGTGAATAGGACTCGGTGCCCTACCCTAAATGCAATCAAACAGTAGCTTTCATTTCAGGGCCTGGAAAAGCGTAAGAACAACAGTCCCACTGCATGCATCGCTATGGCAGCCTAGTGACAGGCTACTTATACATTATAGTTTATTTTTTATTAGGTCAAACCCCACAAGAGAGCCCATATTTCCATGTCTTATTATTGTTTTGTGTAGCTTGTGGTATATGGCCTGTTGACAATAGAGAGGAAATGAATATGGGGTTTATTCCCTAGAAACACTGACAGCCACATGGAGTTATGATCTATCCGCTGGTAAACTGGATCTGATGGGATCTTCCCCACGTAAATCCCACAGCAACTTGACAGCAAGCTGCTGGAAAATTAAATAACTCCTAGTAATGCCACCACACATCCTACAAATAAATACCCAATGAGATGTGTGGATATCTGATATGTACATTGCATATGTGTATGTGTAGTTTCATATGTATTCGTTCACACACTTGTGAGAGGAATTCATTTTTCATTTGATAGAAAACTTTACAGGTTTCTTATGTCATCTTTGCTTTGTGTAATTTATTACAATTACAATTATGCATGTAAAGTAATATTTTATGTTTAAAGTGGCAATCTCGAACATCTCCATTTCTGACTCTTTTGCAGCCCCTATGGCGATAAAATACTACACACTGCTAAACACACAAGTGAGTTGAACAGTGAGTCTGGTGCGGTAGTTCCGCCATAACCTCTCTGGCGGAACAACCATAGCTGGGTGATGGAAAATGCGTCACTTACTGTGCCCCGCTTTAGATTTGAATGCATGGCGGGAATGTTGCCACCGACACCCAGTTCATAATACTGCAAATGTAAGACCTTTCATCAGTGGGCCATAGGCCCAATTACCAACGTGTTACCTCATTCGGCAATGGTGACTTTACGGTTTTTTATTTTAGTGAAAAAAATCTCAGTTTGGGTTTCTGGAAAATGATTTGGGGCTAAAAGTGTACAAAATAAATCTGTCCCTCCTACTAAATAAAACCTAGAAAGATCAACACTTTACAAATCCTGTGATTTTTCACCCCATCATCAGGTGACATTCTAATGCCCAACATAAATCTCCTTAACATTAGATTGAATAATTGTTGGTTTAATTATTGTTGCTTCAATATAAAAACAGATTCAGTACAGATTTTTGACTTGAAGAGAAGTATGGCGAGGGAGGGGATTAGAACAGCATGACATGAAAAGAGTAATGTCCCTGTTTGTGTTAGCAAGTGGGATATTAGAGTCTGGTCTCCGTCAAAAGCACCAGAGGCAAGGAGGCTGCTTGCTCCTATCTTCGGGCTCCAAGGCCAGCGATAGAGATAACGCCCCCTGTGAATTGTGGGAGTTATGCACCGAACCGCCAACAGAGCTCATCTGTATTGCTGTTATTAAACTTCACCTGCACTAAATCTCCTATCTCACTGCATCTTGTTTCAGACTGCTACGCCAATTACCGCGCCGGCTTTGTATATTGTCTGGCACGGCAATAGGGGTGACCTTTGCTCTTACCAACAGGATATCAAAAACTACAAAACTAAGACAATAGCAACACGACAAAGTAAAGTAGGGAAATGAGGCATGGAAAGTGAGTGTTACAAATGTTAAGATAAGCTAAACCTAGGGACAGGACAAGAAGTTGTGACTAGCTGCACATTTAAGGCAGCGACCAGAGGTGACCAAGCAACCACCATCGCCAGCATAAATGCATGGAAGGTAGAAACACAAACGTACTACTTTCCAAAGATCTTCTTTCAATTGCTAGGTCCCTAATCAATGCAGTGGCTCTGGTTGGCAAAATCAAGTAAAAGCGTTCAACATGGCAGTGGTTTGAAGAGTTACATCGCTCATCGTCAATGTCTGATCAAGTCTGGCTGTAACCCAATTAATGAGACCTGATGATGGCAGGCAAAATTAAAGAAGTTGAATTTCCCCTGGACTTGATTGGGTTCACTGGAGGCAAAAGTAGTTTCCAGGATCAGGGGGTTGTTGCCTCATATGCCTCAGCAAGGGAACATTTTCCATGGTAACTGGTGTGGTGATGAATGAGCTGAGGATTGTGGGCTGCTCCGGGCCAGACTCGAAGAGGGAAAACAAATGGAGACCATCCAGATGGTAGAATACCATTCAGCCATTGAGCAGATGCTTTAATCCAAAACAATTTACATTTTTAGATGCATGTCATTTTGGAGCAGGTAGGGATGGAGTTTTGCATCTTGCTCAAGGTTCCTATGGGTAGACTACAGACATTGGGGATAGAACCAAGTACCCCTGGAAGTCAAACAACACCCACTACACAACTACACTAAACTCTGTCTATTCCCCTTCACATGGGAATGTGACATTATTCCTTAGTATTGCAGACAAACATAATGACACCATGTGACCTATTACCATAAATTTGGTAAAAACATTGGCTTTGGATTAACAACCTGCCCCTTTAAAAGCTGGCTGGTTTGCTGGCTTTCGTTCCAGAGCAAAACCCAATTTTCTGTGGTTTGTGTGCCTTTATTCCCCAGACTTCAGCGGCACAGGCCACTATGTCAGCTGGTGAGGTTAAGAGATCACTTAGGTTACATTAATCGCCTTAAAATAAACGTTAGAAGAAAATAAATGCCTCATTCTGCTCTGATCTAAGGTGCATGTTTATTTCTCAAAATCGATTCAATAAAACGTCATCAAAGACGTTTTATCAACTCTATCTGACTCGGGACAGAAGAGATGTACTGGCCTTTTAAGCCTAGTAAAAAAAATATGCAACTGGATGTTTTATAGTGGTTTATTGGTTTTGAGCATTCAATTTATATTATCGTCTATAATTGAATAGAATGTTCCTTTTTTTAAATGCAAGGAGATTTTCAGAAGTACATCACCGCATTGCAAATTGTATAATATAGTATTGACTATTTATATACAATTGTATAAATAATCCAGTGATATCAATATTGTTTGGTATATAGATGTGTAGTTATTAGTTTAGTGGTTGGCTAAGCTAATGCCATTGCTTGGATGTGAATAAGTCAGGTGTAATGTTTTGATAGTCTTTTTGGCCTTGCAAACAATGACCTTGTTATATTACAAAGGAGCGCATCTTTAGTTTAGGTTTCATGTTATCCTTCACACTGACTGTTTGTGCTATTTTCGGTACCTACCCACATTTAAGCCAAACTCAAATGTGCTACCAGACAAATGGGATTGGAATGCAAGTGTGGCGTCTGTTTGGCAAGGTTCTGCCTGCCTGGTGATGCAGGCGTGCCGAGGTGAACTCAGCAAGCTTCAGTACGGCTTGGTTTTCAAGAAACAGGCATTCATGGGCTGATTGCATTTTACATAACTATTTAGTTGACTCCATTTCTTTAAAATGCTTACTTTGTGGCATAATTATTTATAGGACAATTGTTTTACAGCATACCTGTAAAAAATGTACTGTATATATATATATATATTTGGTCGGCAAGGTGTGTGTGACCTTTTCAAAGTCTTTGCAATAGTAGATAATAATAATAGTTATGTAGCAAAAAATAAAATAAAAAAGACAACTGAGAAATAAGAAGAGGAAGTGTGGGTGTTAGGAAGGTTTTCTCTGCCTTTAAATTTCTTCCGTGTTTTCCACTTTCCGAGGTCCAAATCAATTTGGGCAGAGTTCCACCCTTTTCAAAGCCCACGGAAAAGGAGAGAAGGCTCTGCCCTGAGCTGTGATGAATGAGCTAACATTCGGATAGCTCTTGTTTATAGTGTAGAAGCATAATGTACCATAAATCCAAACCCCACTTTTAAGGTCTCAGATAACATTTGATCCAATTCACCAGCTCTTCCTCTGCTGATTAAAAGGCAGTTATTCTGTGCCTGAATCGTTTTTTCTCCATTCTCCTTTTTCATCTTTCATCTGCCTCTGCCCACCATGCACATCCATATGCTTTGTCATTCCCGCACTTTTTCCGGCCTGCTATTATCTCCACCATCATTCCCCTTCTATTCCACACGATCATTGTTACTTTAAACGCCACAGATCAGGGTAAAGGGAATTGCACAAAATAATTCAATCCAGATCTTCATTTTGCATTGAAAGAAGACAATTGTTTTGTGACGATATTTGCGCCAGTTCCCCATGCCTTCATCAGGACTCAATATTTAAATCCCTCTCTAAAATAGCCGAGCTCAGCTTGGTAATGGCTAGTGTTCTCCAGGAAATTGCTTTCTAAGGACTAAATATTAGTCCCGTAATCGTTATTATGCTTAATGCTTTCCCATTCTGGAATTAGTTTAATTATGTACAACTGGTTGGCTTAGCTGCAGGGCTAGCCTCACTTTGATATCCTTGCAAGCAATAAATCATATTTTTATTGATTGGAATTCTACTTCATATGCCAAATAGTATTGCTATTCTGAAGCTTTGAAACTTCAACACGTTGATAACGCTTGACAAAAGAGTCATTAAGAAATGGCTACCCCCCCCCATTTCTTGAAATGGGAATTATAAGGATTGCATAAAGAACATTATCTCAGCTGAGGTCAGGTAAATTGATATTTGTGATTCTGAAAGAATACAAATAATTGTAATTCTCTCAAAGATATAAAGATGAAGATCTCATGAAGATGAGTGACAGACAGTAAACAATAGTAGATAAGTCAGACATTTGTAATGAAGATAAGCAATAATGATTTAAATGAATGAAATCCACAACTATCACAATTTTTTATATTTATATATATATATTTATAAATAAATATTTTTACATATTTATTTCTCTCTATATTTTTATTTATATAGATTTTTTATAGATTTTATATACAGTATATATATATATATATTTCACAGTTATAGTTCAAATTTGCATATGTACACTCACTGTTGGGTTGTTCGGCTGTATGTCATGATGATTAGACTCCACCTAAGGTTTCTGAATTTCCCCGTCTCTCCGCCTTTCTAGAAGGCATGCCTCGAATAACAAGCAGGCAGGACTTTCTCCACACAATTGTTCCTAATCACTCCTGGGATGGTGTCTTAGTCTGGAACTGCTCTTTAAGGACAGGAAACTGGAACAATGGGAAGCTGATGGCTAGAACAAAATATAACTGAGTCGAGCAACTTGAAGACTTTCGCTTGATGTGCAACTTGCTCTGTAACCTTCTGTTGCTCTCTCTTCCTCTGCATCTCTCTCATACTCTATATCACACACACACACACACACACACACACACACACACACACACACACACACACACACACACACACACACACACACACACACACACACACACACACACACACACACACACACACACACACACACACACACACAGAGAGGGAAGAGATAATAGTAGCAAATATTGATTTCTGGCATCCCACAATTAATTCATATGAAGACAAATATTTCCCATTGATGTATGTTAAACAGTGCTAAATTGCTTCGAAGGGTGAGCCAAAGTTAACTGTCAGTATCGGTTTCTGAAATTGCCTCTTCAGCCAAGCCACTTTATGGAATCGATGGTCGGAATAAGAAAGAATTAATTGGCCTTGCAGTTCAATGTGAAACTGCAGATCCCAACCCATAAACATGTTGGTACGTTCAACATAAGAGCAGTCCAAGTTCACTGTGGTTTTTTGAATAATAATCCTAAAATGATTTATCAAACCGCTGCATGAATTAATGGAAAAAAAATATGTAGGTTGATGTGATGGCATGCATATGTAGATGCTGATGTCAACAAACGTTGCAGCCAAAAACCTATTAGTAATTAATAACACAGAACAACAAAATGAACACCACAGGGAACCAAATATCAAATTAACAATAACACACATTCACAAAACAGGATATCCAATTATGCTCAAGAAAAACATTTTGCAACTCAGAAAACACTACTAGAATGGACAATTTTCCTCTTAGACGTAGGACATGGATTTATTTCCTTTTCTGGGCAGTCACAGCAAGATCTTACGCCACCATGTGGATCTTGCAGTGGAAATGTGGTTTTGTTGAAGGCATCATCCCCAGGAATGTGGCAGGGCCTATTACTGTGGCCATCGTCTCACAAACCAGATGTTATATTATCTAAAGTCTGATTGAAGACAATCTCAAATCTAGGTGTGTTTCACGGGTGTTTCACATTATTTCACTTCATATTTGTTTCAACCAATCATGTTGCAGGCAGGGATCTGTAAGCATGTAATCAGCAAGCACAAACTGGGCCAGCTGTAGTAAACTGTAAAATTCTGTCTGTAAAGGTTTTAAATCAACATTGTGTAGTCTGGCCACTGTAGAAATACACTTATTAGAATCCCCTTCTGAAAGCTTCATCCCCTCGCGTGAATGAGTTTCTCTTCAGTAGAATATCTCCATAGCGAACAGAACAAGGTGTAACTCCGCCCCTTTCAGTTTCTTGTGTTCTGCCCAGGCTCTGTGCTGTCTCCCCCAAGAAGTTCTGCTATGACATAGTAGGTGTGCTGGATGCCTAATCACTGTTTCCATTGATTTCATGTTCATGTCAACTTAATCTGAACATATGTAGTTATTGCTATTTCGTTATTAAACGATGTCTGGAAAGGCCCTGGATGTGGGTAAATTACTGAAGCATCTGTAGAAGGCGCTCCAAAAACCTTTGATCTACATTTGTTCTTAAGCCATTATTGATCAATCACTCCCTGCGTTTTTTACCTCTTCTTCATTGTAATTCAAATTTTATGGGCCAAAAGAGCTACTGCAACATTAGATTGGCACTAATGTGTTACCAGTGTTACTTAGACTGTAATGACGCATTCATTTATTGCTGACCACTAGAGGGCGGAAGGTACGCTCCAAAGCAATCTTGCAGCTAAAGCACTCCAGATGGTTGAGTTAATTTATGTTTGGTGACGTTAGGGTCAAACTAGCAAACAAAGGAGCTATTGCAGACCATTCCTTGATTCCTTGACATTCAATAAATGTCCTTTAAACATATTTTTATGTTTTGTTTACTTTTGAAAACTTTTGACGGTTCTAATTAGCATTATGAAATTGAAGAAAAACACAACATTCACAATAAGCCATGCTGGTGTTTATTCTGATTCAGCCAAGCCAATGTAGGAAATAAATAGCAGAGCTGATTTACACAGAGGTCTGAAGACTGATATGGCGGACATCTGACCATATAATTATTTCAGGGTGTATTGCTATTTATTCAATTCATTTGAATACATTTCAATAGGCAACATGTACTTCTGTTTGCTCTCGCTTTCTCTGTCTGTCTTGTTCGTCTCCATGTCTCGCTCTCTTTCTGTGTAGCCATTCACAGCATGAATGTAGATGCACCTGTGCACAGGGAGTGCTTTGCCAGCACATGCTGGGACTCACTCAGTAAGTGTGTCCCGAGATCCTGGCAAAGGTTTCGCTCTTTCACATGCAACACCCTGCCAGCATTATGATCCCTGAGCCAGGGCACCGGGGCAGGTCCGGACAGATGGGCATCTCTATCATACTCTGCGGACTCTCCAAAGTGCATTCAAATATTTGATCCGCACTGAGCCTGCAAGGTAAACTTACTGTGTCTTAAAAATGATTTCTCTACACTGAGAAACCTTCAGGTACGTGGGAAGGATCCAGGTTGCGTGCTGTATAACTGGAACGCTCCAATGCTGGATGGTTGACTGGCTGGCCTTGCTGGCTTCGGATGCTGTACTGTTTCTCCATCTCCCAATCACTCTGTTGATTGGGGACAAGTGGGCTGAAAAGTGTGTCCGACTTTGTCCTTGATGAGTTAATACATATTTCAGTTTGCTGTGCTGCAAGGGCACAGCCTATTACAGACAGTTCCACGAGTTAGGGAAAACTCAATTCAAATGCATCCGCTCATCCCTGTGACCCAATGTAGACAATGAATGATATATCTTGCATCTATATGTTTATATATTTATTGAGCTATCTAGTCAAACAAACAGCAGGCGTACATATATACCATTATTTGCTTGGCATAATTTTTTTACCTTGCTATAACCTTCAAAGGGGGAATTTGTCTGATGACAAAGTCGAGCTACGAGCACTTAAGCCGGCGGCGGCAGCGGTGTTCTGCTAAAGGCTAATCTGTTTGTGTGAAATATAAATAAGCTGCCTCACAGGCCCTGTTTATCTCTGTATTCAGGCATAATGTTTGGAACACACGCTGCAGCAAGCAAACCATCCATAATGAAATGCCCTGTGGTTAAGCATAGCAATGTGTCCGGCAACTCTCAGCTTAATTTATTTTTTATTTTTTATAAAAGACAATCATCACATTTGACCACAAAATACTGCAAGCACTTACTCAGTTATTGTGCAGATAAGTTCTGACCTTATTCTTCAAAAAATGTTGTTAAAACAAAATTCCTTGTCAGGTGGTTTAAGCATAGGACCACATGAGGTGGAAAAGAGAAGGTGTGAGCTTGCGATGCCGATTTGCATATTCATCCCTCAATAAGGAAGAGAGAGAAGACGTGCAGGGTGAGAATGCTTGTATTTGTGTCTGTGTGTTTGCTTGTGTATTTGTATGACGATGATCGGAGTGTGTTGTATAAGGGAAACAGTGTCATTTCTGACGTGAAAGCCATAAGTGTATGGATAAAAGCTAGATCAGAGGGAGGCATGTGCATGTTTGTGAGCACTTAATAGTCTTTTTTTATTCAAAGGTTTCTTCAATGCACTGCTTGGAAGGAAAACCTTTCAGTCTGCACCAGTCAAGTCCCTCTAAATTAAACCTTGGCTGATCCTCCAGAAGTCCGATATGTCCTCTGACTTAGCATTTGCAACGGAAATATTGCATGCATCATAACAACACGGACACATCTGAGACTGGCCTTGAGAACCGAAACCTTTGTCGCCAGAGGCAATTACATAATGGATAGACAAGTTCCTATCCTGGTGTCTGCTGCTGCCAGAGTGGTTGAATATTTTGCCATACCAAGGATTCCATTATTCTTCCTCTTTAGCGCCTGCCTGCAGCCACTAAGTCAGCCATCTGTGAAGTGTAAAAGCCAGTCTTTGAAAGCATGGAATTTGCTTAGCAGTTTTCCAAGGACTGCCACAGTCCACAGGATTATGATTGCTACAGGCTTGTTTTGCAACACTTTGACATTACCAAGCTAGCTAAGCAGCCAAAGGCGAGGCAAAACAGAGCCAACTCACCACAGGAAAACACAATGAATTTCTAAGCGTTTAATTTCCCCTTATGGATGGTGTGGTAGGATGTCATTTAATGTATGCATACTTCACACTGTATGCAATATGTTTGTTTCTATATGTCAGCATAGAAGGTCAAAGATTTATTTATGCGTTATAATTTTTTTTGTTCTACTTACTAACTTCTTGAAGTGTGGATGATTGAAACAGGGTTATACATATTTACACACAGAAGTCACTGCCCCAGGTAACATTGTCAACAGATTGGCCCAAAGCCTGTTAATTCCACTAATTTTCCCTAAGCAAAGCACACTGTGAAGCAGACATGGTCCTAATGATTGTAATGTGTTGATTAGGGTTGGAGTTAAGGGTTAAATGTTAGATAGAAGTCAACAATACAGGCTATCTACCATATCTTATGTTGAATGGTTTCTTAATCTCATAAGAGAGCTTACTTAAGGTGCCATTGTGAGTCTGTTAGCTACGGAACGGTCAGTATCCCCTAGCAATCACTGATACTCCACCAGCTTCCGACCACAACCCGCACTACCGCTCCAAATGCTGCACCTGCATACCAAACACTACCAGCGCAGGTTACTGTCATTTGAAAACGTTCTTATGCTTCCATCTCTGCTATGTCTGTCTATGGCAGACAGGAGGTCTATTGATACATGCGTTGTGTCTAATTTCACGAGCTTTGCATTTCGGTGTTAAGTGCACTGTATTGAACAATCGTGTTCATGCTCATCAACTCATGGTCTCGAAGCCTGACTTATAGAATTATGTTTCCTCTGTCAGTCTCAGGCAAGACTGTGATTAAGACTTGCAGACGTGTGTGAACACTCCTCAATTACCCTGTTCATTCCAAACAACAGAGAGCATAATTAGCTACTGTGAAGCTTATTAAGTCCTAATGCTATTGCATGGCCCTGTGCCCATGCCATTAGTTTGCTCGGGGAGCAAAGGACTGTTCTCTACACTAAAGGAAATTAGTGAAATCCTTGGACCATAGTCGCTTCTGTCCAAAAATTGATTGGTGGTGGTTTTTCTAACTGCTAAATCCTTTCGATGTGTTGCTGTTTCGGCTTGATCATCATGAGTTTATTCATCGATTCAAGTCCACGGTACTGCAGTTACCAAAAATTATTAAATAAAGTCAATAACTTCTCTATTCTGTTCTATTATTTTGCTGTGTTGTATGTTGTGTACTATCTACGTTGTAACTTCATATACCGCTGCCCTTGTCCAGGTCTCTCTAGATACAAATATTTGTAATCTCAAGGGACTAACCTGGTAAATAAAATATTAAATACATATTCTAGAATGTCTTAAGGTGTCTGTATGCATGTTATGTTAGGCAATAATATTATAATTGTCAATAGGCAGAATATACCATAGCAACTAGTTCTGCGCCACCTTCCTGTGAAGTGTGATCAGAGAAGGAATCATCCTGGCAGTTTTTGAACAAGGCAGCCAAGAATGAGTGGAGTTCTCTCTGCCGTATCAGGAACACATGGAGCCATGGAAAGTACATAAACGCCTGCTCTTATCGGCACTCCTGGAGGCAGTACATCTCAGACACCACCAAGCTTTCACACAAAGACGAGAGAGAGAGAGAGAGAGAGAGAGAGAGAGAGAGAGAGAGAGAGAGAGAGAGAGAGAGAGAGAGAGAGAGAGAGAGAGAGAGAGAGAGAAGAGAGAGAGAGAGAGAGAGAGAGAGAGAGAGAGAGAGAGAGAGAGAGAGAGAGAGAGAGAGAGAGAGAGAGAGAGAGAGAGAGAGAGAGAGAGAGAGAGAGAGAGAGAGAGAGAGAGAGAGAGAGAGAGAGAGAGAGAGAGAGAGAGAGAGAGAGAGAGAGAGAGAGAGAGAGAGAGAGAGAGAGAGAGAGAGAGAGAGAGAGAGAGAGAGAGAGAGAGAGAGAGAGAGAGAGAGAGAGAGAGAGAGAGAGAGAGAGAGAGAGAGAGAGAGAGAGAGAGAGAGAGAGAGCGGCCGGCCGGCCGATGGTCTCAGTACATTTAGAGCCTCCCACTTCAGCGCTCGCACATTAAGGTTGATTTAGGAGAGATTATCTGGGCTTGATAATGACAACAGCATCAGCCAGAAATCAATGGAGCTGACAATACCACTGGAGCTTAACTAAGCAAATGTGTTTTACACTAACGTAAGAAAGCTCTTTGCAAGTTAAAGGGACCCACTCTTCACGGCTCTTGACCGGTGAATTACCGTCTCCCCGCTCTTGTTTGCGTCATCTCTTGATTGTGAAATTGTTTTATTAAAAATAAAGATGAGCATGAAAAAAACAGCACGCGGAAATGACTTATCCACTTCTCAAACGTGGACTGGTCACGTCGATTAAGATGTGAACTCACAATTCCAACTGTTCATATTCAGCTCCAGGGTCTTATCTGAAATTAGAAAAAAGAAAAAGAATGAAAAGTCCCCTTCTCGACAGCTTTGAAGTTTTTCTAAGCCACTCAAATGGTGCCGTTCAGAGAATGTGGAAGCTAAAGGGGGGCTTTGATTTCTGGAGTCGGCTTTGTCTGTCACTTTGTGTTACATGCCTGGCGGATCTGAAGGCTAAAACGGAGCCACGCTGCCATGCTGTCAGGCTTTTCCCATTTCACTGTTTGATTCAGCCATTATTGGCCAGTGATTGGCAAACAGAAGAAGAGTCCATAGGTTAAGCACTTCCAACGAAGGGCCATTGTGAACTCTGTACATGTTTGACTGCATCGTGGTATCCAACGGGAGACCCCAGAGAGGTTTTTCAGCTTATGTACTGTATGTATGTGTGTGTGTGTGTGCATATATATTTATGTGTATGTGTGCATATATATTTATTTGTATGTGTGCATATATATTTATGTGTATAGATGGATGTGTGTATATATATGTATATGGATGTGTGTATATATACTTTATATATATATATATATATATTCTGGATGTGTTAATACAGTAGTTTCCTTAATGGAACATAAAATATATATTGCAACGTTTGGCGCATACTCATGCATTCCGGATGCTTGGTTTGAGAAACAGAACAAACAGTTAAACTGATGAAAACATTTGAATGCGTTATGTCAAACTCACCAAGAGTGTTATGGAGAAGGAAACTTAATTCCACAAGGCAGATAATTTTTTTTAATAAAAATCCAAACAGAATCGACCGGGAGACTAGCACCCAAGAGGAACCCTGTCCGTTGGGGTCAAAGAAGGGGGCATGAGAACTGCATTTGTCTGTGTCTCCGCAGTTGTGGCTGAGCATGGAAGCCAAACAACCCAAACACAGGAGAGAGCAGGTGTGTAGGACCCCCAGCATCCCTTATCGCCCTCTGGTTCAGATAAATTACAGCAGCGGGTGACAGCAAACAGAGGGGTCGTGGCTGGGCTGAATGAGATCACCGACCGGGCCCCAAATGCTGCAGCCTCTCTCTCTCTAACTGAATGAACAAGTGAGCATTGCTGGGCCCCATGGTGGAGTGAGGAGATATCCAGCAGTATCAACACGGCTCTTGATAGGCTCAGATATTGATGACCAGGCAGTATAGGAGCGCCATACGTCTGCATCGTTTTCGGTATGCGATGCGCTTTGCCACAGGCTGTTGGTACTTTTCAAACATCTGTTCCTCATAAAGATAAACGAAAATGTGGAACATGGAGAACGAGGAAAAACTCAGTGAACAGTTCTTGCAGTTATATGGTGCTATAATTGGTTGATAATTTATGAGCGTTAGGCACTCAGGTAATTGGTTGCTGATGTGCCAACATTCGAAATGGTTGGCTGCTCACCGTGATCTGCAAAGTAGCAAAACTGGCCCAAAAACCCCAAAGACTAACGGACTGTGTGTTGCTTTTGAATCTGACGTTCATGTATGACTCCCCAATCAGCAGGAAGCGCCATGCTATGTCGTCATTGGGGTGGGTCCTGTGTTCATTGGGGAACCAGGACATCGGTAACTGCCTGTGAGAGAGACTTAAGCTGCTCTCTCCGAATGTTAAGGGAGTGATTTCTGGCGGAGCATCTCCTTCAACACTTTGGCCAGATCCAGTCAGGCATAGCTGGGCTAAATCCAGGAGTTTGGAGCGTAAACAACATTTGCAATGGGATATTAGCCTAAGCTGTTCCCTCATTTGCGGTGTCTGTCTCATTTCATGGCTGACATCTGAATGCTGCGGAGGTATATTTTAAGGTGCAGAGGATCCCACCCCTCATCGAGGAAAATCTAATCACTCCTGGCATCTGTCAGTCACACTCGGGCGATCGGAGCCAAATGTAATGGCATCTGGAGAGAGCCTTTATGAATGCACAGGTAATAGCCACCATAAATGAATGCAATGTACCCCTGAGGGCTATTGTGGGCCTCCTAACATGCTCACAGGATGGAGACCGTGATGACATTCAGAGCAACTCTAACGGTCCCATTTATGGGTTCTTCATTTCCTTTGACATCAATCGGCGCAGAGCGGATGTGAGCCCCGTTCCTGTCCTCTGAGACAGTTAATGTCATAGGAATGTATTCACTTATGAATATTTATCAATAGATCCCTAACCACACACACACACACACACACACACACACACACACACACACACACACACACACACACACACACACACACACACACACACACACACACACACACACACACACACACACACACACACACACATTAAGCATGACCGTACTTATTATTGTGCCCTGCGATCGCCAAATTGTTCACCCTGTTCTGGCCTGTGTTTACATTTATTTTATTTCTTTGCTTGCACGTTTTCCTTATGTTTGGAATAGTAACAACTTACCTTAAATTAAATGATGCATGTGCATAGTGAGGTGTTTATTGTGTAAAACTAAGCAATGCAAGTGCTCTCTCTAATTTGCCTCCGAGGGCCTGGTGAACTTGTTATTTAACAATTGCAAACAAGAAATAGACTATGGAGGCAGAAAGTGGCCGTAGCAGCTGAGGTAAGTCATTATTTTGTGAGCAGTTTAACATTAAGTAACTTTTGTCTTACAATCTTATAATTTGAAAAGTACCATGGCTAAGGCAATTTGCAAATTAGTTCCAAATCCCTTAGTGCCGGGAAAGGGCTTCAAGTCTCTGCGGAACTTGAAATCGTAGACAATCTTCATGCATACATTCAGGCTAATTCTCATTTTTCCAGAGTGTAGGATATTTAGCAACCTATTAACAGCGCTAAACTACCGACAATGGCTACATTCATATGGAGACAGAATGGAAGATAGTGATTTGAATAGAATCATTGAAAGGTTGTCTGAAAGTTGTAAAAAAAATACCTCAACCATCTCTGTCTTCCCTTCATTCTCTCTCTCTCTCTCTCTCTTGCTCTCTCTCTCTCTCTCTCGCTCTCTCTCGCTCTCTCTCGCTCTATTTGCACCCTCATTTTTCTGTCTTATATCCTGCATCTTTGTCGACCGGATTCTCAACCGTTCCTGCTGGGACAATCAATCCTTAATCACCCCTCCCCGCGGCCGCTAGCAAGACAACTCAATCGGTGCTAAATTATGCTAATCTTATTCCACGGATGATTACACCATGGAGCCCACATTGATCTTCCATGACCTCCAAAAAAACACAGACCCTCCCGTCAGAAAGACAAATTGAGTAGAGGGGTGTAGGTGGGAAGGGTGAGGGGGGGGGGGGGGGGGGGGGGGGGGAATGAGGCTCCTGGTTGTAACACTACCGTTACCCCGTGGGGCGTTAAGGTTTGTGGGTTGACGCGGAAATCCTACACTCAGACATAATCGTGTGTGTGTGTGTGTGTGTGTGTGTGTGTGTGTGTGTGTGTGTGTGCTTGAAGTCACATGGCTCGCTCAAAGCAAAAGGAAGAAGCTTGATGCCGTCTTGTCTCCGTGTCATGCCCTTCCAGATGACATGACCTACATTTTTAGATTGCCATAAGCTTTTACAGTGAAAGGAACAGCGGTAGACTAAATATTAATTTGTATGAATAAATCTCACAATATTGGCTTTGATAATGAGCAGAATTGGGTCCTTTATGCTAGATGTCGCATTGTTCTTCAACTGCAGGTGTGACCACTGATTTGTCTTTTGTAATTCACATGAGGTTGGCAAGAGCGCACAAAGAAACATTTTATAGGCCGTTATAGGACAGTATTTTCTGCTGGGTGACCCACAAATCTTCTGAATCCATTCATACAATATGGAAAATGATAATCGTTTCTCTGGCTAAAAAGACAATAGATTGATCGATACACTGCGCTCCATCCACAATAGTGCAGTATTTCTAGACACACACAGGCACGCACACACAAGACCCTGCTCAGTGGGGACAGCGTGTAGCAGCACCATGGACAGTTCCTGTTTATCTCCATGCTAACACTAGATGGCAGTATGACTCCTGCTGCATTTCTCTGAAATCCTCTGCTCGCTCACAACTCCAGTCAGTCTTCATCCTTCCCAAACGCTCTTACCTACTACCCAGCCGAGCTAGCCTAAGCTGTGGTCCGTGTGTGGAGAGACTATTTATATTTCAATGGGTAGCTGCATTCTTTAATGGAATGTCAAGCCAACGTAAGTTGTGCAACGTCTGCTCCACGTCGAGTTTGTGTTGAAATAAATAGCATCTCTGTTCAAATCTGTTTTTCCAGCGATAGCGATGGTGCTCGTGGGTCACTTTCAACAGCTCCCAACAAACCAATGGAGCTTGACACCGTCGATCAGCACGTCACACTTTCCGAAGAGTCATCAAGGAAAAGGGAATTCCCAGGTTGCATTTTGGTTTTGGAAGGCCGCCCCCAGTAAGCGATGCTGAAAGTGCCCATTCATGCATTCATTCTGAAACACTAATGTGCGCTAATGTCCTACTCGTTAAAGCTGGTGTAGGTAGGATTTGATAGCTGTAAAGAGAGACCAGAACCAGTGTAAGAAGAGCAAAACTTTGAAACTAAACAAACCAAAAAAAAACGTCCATTCCTACGCATCTCCACCATGGAAAAGTGTTGCATTCACGCACCAGTGACAAGACAGGCAAGCTGGAGTCTCCGAACCAACCAGGGAAGAGATGCCCTGATTGGTCCAAAATGAGCTGGGAACGGTCAAAATCAAAATTGGCTCGTACAAGTTAGAGGCGTACAAGGGCAGGCACAGTCAACTCAAAACAGGACACACTAACTAATTAATGGCTCTTAAATCGTACTTACAGCACCTTTCTTAAAAAAAACAAAAGTCCAATCTAACATTTTCTCAACATAACTGCTTTGTCAATCAGTGAAATATGTATATCATATGCATCAACGTGCGCACATTTAACATGCCTCAACACATGCAGTCACAAAGATACAAAGACACACACACACACACACACACACACACACACACACACACACACACACACACACACACACACACACACACACACACACACACACACACACACACACACACACACACACACACACACACACACCTACACTACCTTCTGGCAAATTTCATATGCATAGTATGCAAATGCCACAAGCCTCATTAATCATAGAGGCAACTGAGGCAAAGCAAGCCCTCCACACCAATTTAAGACCAAGCACAATTTGAATAAGAGGACACCTACAATTTCTTATAACGTTAGGCATGAAAGAATCCCCCACCTGTAAATTATTGATATTATGCTTGTATTCCGTTTAGTTTTATTTATTCCTGTTCATTCTCGTGTGGTTCATGAATTATGTCATACCGCTGCTTAATCACCATGCATATGCTGTTTGCGGGGATGAAAAAAAAACACCAACCCACCAAACAAACAAAATCAAATTTTCTTGTCATGGTGATGATGATCGACAAATCTTCGACCCCGACGCCGCATCGAGCAAAGACCACAGAATAGAGAGAGATGCTGAAAGATTATCCGATTGACATTTTGACAAGTCCAGGTGGGAACAGAAGCATTTGTCTTTACCTAGAGTGCCTTGCCTCTGGCGGATCGATGGCTCCCTTTGTGCGCAGGATGTTTATCTTCCTCCTCCCCCTCATAGCCCCCCGAGTGGTGGGCTACGGGGCCTATTGTCTCGCGTAACGGCTTGCTCGCTGCTACAGGTTTAATAGAACTAGCACTTCGATATTACAGCCACATACTTGACCTCGCTCTGAACTGCAGTGTTTGCGTGTGTACGCACCTGTGTGTGTGTGTGTGTGTGTGTGTGTGTGTGTGTGTGTGTGTGTGTGTGTGTGTGTGTGTGTGTGTGTGTGTGTGTGTGTGTGTGTGTGTGTGTGTGTGTGTGTGTGTGTGTGTGTGTGTGTGTGTGTGTGTGTGTCCATTGCTGCCGGCTTTCAAGGGAACCTGAAAGGTTAAGTGTTTGAGTGTTTGATTATATTGTGACGACAATTTTGCTCATTATCATCACAAAAGTCCATGAAGTACTCGTTTTCAAAACTGCTGCAGGAAATCCGAGTCAATGGGAAATAAACGATACATGAAAAGGTTGAAGTGAGGACAAATGCGTGAAAGAGTTTGCTTTTTGCTTTCAATAAAGAGCTGATTTATGTTAGAGAAGCCACATAAGGCAACATCTTCCATTCTCCTTGACAATAGGAGACAGCTGTTTATTTTTGTCTTGGCACATCCGCCCTTGGCGCTGCGTTTCATTTCACTGTGGCTGTGGGTGGGGCCTGGGTGTGGGTGTGTGTGTCTGTTGCATGCATGATTTATTTAACAGATATAGGACTTCTTTGTGTCCCTCCAATTTATCCGTTATGGATAAATTGAAACCAATAAAGAAATTCAACAGCCGTTTCTCCGCCATCGCTGTGGTGGCTAAGAGGAGAGTCAATAAAACGGAAGAGTTTTCACAGGACGGCAGCAGCGTGTAAGTGTGTTGCTCTGAACGCATCACCTGTTTTCTCTGAATAACGGTGTGTGTCCCTGTTGAGAAAAGGCCACCCTCCACACAGGTAACTCAAGGACGCCGCGTCGCATCGCTGTTCTACGTGCTCCACAGAGCGTGTCACAAACCTTTTTCTTTCACATTGAAAACAATAAATATGCAAAGAATGAGCTCGTCATTTATGAGTGAATGGGGAGTTGACGCTAGTGTTTGGCATTGAGAATTCAAGCTATGCAAATGTTTTGTTTGGACGGTTTGATCGGACGCACCGTGTCTGTGGATCACCTTCTGTTGATTATCCTGGCATCGTTTCTCCGCCGGAGGAAATAGTCGACAGCCGAGGGGTTAGTGGGTCGAGAGCGCTGGGCCTGGTGGGGGATGGGACTTCTATGTGAGATGGGGCTTCTCGTTCTATCTAGGTACAGGACCGGAAGCCGGCAATCAAGACTGAAACAAAACTCCTCACAATCTTTGACTCTCACCCACAACAGTCAGTTTAATATAAATAAATAAAAAATGAAACATCTACAACAAAGTTCATGGGATTCATTGTATTGAAAGTATTTCATTCAAGCACAAAGCTACATTAGCATTTTTTTTGCTATTTATTAAATAGGCTTAAAACCAAGTAAAGATCAGTTAATGTGTCCATAGAACACAAACAACTAAGTCAAGATCAGCCCAGGTCCATATCACAAAATCCCAAGTCCAAACAAAGATGCCAACAAATAAAGCCCCTTCAATAAACATTAAACAAAACATTATCTTCTGCAGAAATTGTCCAACACAAACGCTCTGCTCGAAATGAGTTGTATTCCAAATGTTACAAAAAGCACAACCACAATTGGAAAAGTCACAGGATATAGAGGCGAGTTGGGCCTACCGGGCCTGAGATCATCTGGTGTGGTTTGTCTCTTGTTGTGCGTTACTTCCAAATTAGTGTCAGGGATCTGTAAATGCGTAATTGGCAAACACAAACTCGGCTAAAAGTAGTACACTGTAAAAAAATAATAAAGTCACTATAAAGGTTTCAAACATAGGCTGTTAAATATGAAAGTAGTGTCCATGGCGTCACCCAAGTGTTTACACACAACCGTTATGAAGTTGCGGATTTCACCTTATTGGCGCTGCCGTTCCTTGTGAATTTTGTACCTGGCAGCGGAAACGATCCATATTTGGCACATTGAGGGCAGCAATTGAATGCCCACCTCGCAGTAGTCTATGGCCAAACCTCATTAATATTCACTGTTTAATAGCTTTTTAATGGTATAAAACGGTCAAAGCTTTACACCATTGCAGTCTTGGTTTAACCCCCTTGCAGTCCTAGTTTCCCCCCCTTGCAGTCCTGGTTTGCGGCCCAGGCTCTGTGCTGTCTCCCCCCAGATGTTATGCTATAAAATAGTAGGACTGCTGTAATACTTCCAAATAGACTGTTTACACGGTTTAATGGCAGACAACAAACATGTTCATTAAAATGAGGCGGTTTAGTTTTGGCCTGAAACAAAGCTGTTCCAACATTTGCCAGTACAACGAATCATCAGTGCAAAAAAATACCTGCCTTCCTTCTGTTTACTTCCTCATGCTTTCTGGTCCTCCCACTGTTTGAATTTCCCTCTATTAAGATCACCTGACTGTAGCTCCGCCCACAACCATTATGCATAATCATGCATAATGTAAGATCATACATTGTGTCGCACATTTTGTAGTGTCCCACACTAAAACAAAAATTTCACACGCAGGTACAAACACAAACACTTAGAGTGGGCGATTAGAAAACAAAGTTTAGAGTTTGGTCATTGGTGAGTTTGCTTTAGTGAGAGTCTGTGGCTGAAAAAAAGGTGGAAATCTGGCGATGGCATAGAGCCATGTTTACTGACCTTGGCCACGATCTTGCCGCGGCAGAACGCTCTTTGAAATGGCGAGGGTGACAGTGCAACAGACGCAGACATAAAAAAAGGATGTTTGCAGAGGCGCGCTCCACTTAAACACACCATCTTTGCTTTTTCTTCCTTCCTTTTTCTCTTCTCTCCCTTTCACCTGAGTTCTCTGTTCCTGTCATTTAGGAGATACCCTATAGGGCAAAGCTTGGAATGAATTCGTACCTCTGCAAGAATGTGCCAGAGGGGAAGACTTGTAAAGAAACATTTTTCGCCTGCCTTTTCTCATGTACGTTTTACAAAGATACGATGAAACAGGACACTGTAGAAACACTGTTTCATGTGTAAAAGGCTGTATTTATTCAGTTTTTATACAATTGAGATGGAACTGGAGAGATGTGTTGATTATGGGCATTTAGTTTTCAAACTGTCTGTTAACGTCTTAACTGTTTCCACTTCCTCCTGTACCCATTTACGGTGTGTGTGTGTGTACGTGCTTTATGGTATATGTGTGCAGGTGTGCCTGCTGGTTTGTCAGACTTTTTGTGTAGAAAGACACTAATTGTGGTACTTGGGTGCTGTAACAAACTAATATTGCCTGTGTGTGTGTGTGTGCGTGTCTGTGTGTGTGTGTGTGTGTGTGCGCGTGGGAACCTCCATCGCTCTAGAACTCACTCCACTGTCCCTTTCAATGGCCTCACTTAGTTAAATACGTATACATACATGCATATAGCAAAATAAATAGATACGAACACACACACATATGCACAAACATGCACACCAAGACACATACGTCACTGCTATTTATGGATGGTCAGTGCTTTTCTGGGTATGGGGGGCTGTGGAACACACTGGAAACGTTCTGCGTGGGAGCATCATGTAGAATGAACATCTGCTCTGCTGCTTTATAATCAGCGGAGTCGCGTGGGCGGATGGAAGATGTGAGAAAACGTTACATGGCAAGAGATGCCACAACGCATCACATTTCATCATACACGGGCGGCTGCAGCCGATCTTTATGAGCGTTATTGCACAAATGTGGCCACAGGAGAGAGCGGAACCTTTATTTATGGGTGATAAAAGAGGAATGCCTCCCCTAGAAACACCTCGTCTTTGGCTTTTTTCTTTTGCTTCTGTCATCGAAAAAGCCAGGCTCTGTTGCCAGGGCTGAACTGCAGCTTGACAGCCTTTCCAGGGACCGACACAATTGACGTTCAGCCATGTGGTAAAGATGGCAGTTTCCTACTCCCCTCCCTATCCTACCTCTCGGAAGAGTTTACTTTTACATTTCACACCACAGCCCGAGCTGCCGAAGAGAAACTGCATTATTTACAAAAGTACGTGATTGGAGTTCACCCAAATGAGTCACTTGGGTGAGTGGCGATCATAGCTTTAATATGAACGCGTTTATGTAAAAATTCTTTAACCTCATGTTTGCCACCGTGCATACGCTTCTGTATGTGTGTGTATCTATACAAGTGTAATGGTGAACAGAGCCTCTGGCTATAGGCAGTCCCAATGAGATCTGAGGAATGAGCGTGTCAAGACAGCTATTCTTCAGATGTAACAGCGGCGAGAAGATTGAGCGGCGGTGATAGCATCTTCAATCATCGAGTGCCGGTGCCCACTTTGCATGCTTCATCTCCACGATATATGGCATGCAGGAGTGTCAAGTGAATATGATAATGTGTGAATAGATCCCTTGTGGAGCAAAGTGTTTCAATGGGATCTAAAGTGAAGGGGAAATTACTTTATGCAGAGTCATGGTCGGCCGTATGAGGTCTTCTGCTCGTTAGCCGGGCTCCTAAAATTAAGTTATGTAGTCTTGTGGAGTTTGTTGAGTCCAGAGCGTCCACGCATCGCATGAGAGTGATACCGCTGGCCTACAGTGGCCTGCCGAAGACACAGGGTGTGCAGTACGAGACAAACACACACCTACACACTCACACTAACCTTTTTTTTAATTCCTTTTACATAAATTACTTCATTACACTCTGGTGCACCCAGGTGCATGGTCCTTTGTCCAGAAAGAAATGGTTGTATTGTGCACTGGAGGAAATGCAAGGCTTTATTAAAAACCTTACGGCCCCGCAGAGCTCCCGCACCAAACAGCAGACACCATATTTCATAACAAAGACTGTGGGGGTAAAGTCGCGTTAAAATGAATGCTGAGTCACTGTAGTTCCCCCGCTCCCTGAGTAGCGGCCAGAGGTTAATGAGAGCTTCTTCCCACCGTCTCCTGCGGGCAGAGCTCCACGGCAACACCGTGACGCTCTCGCGGTGGTCGTGTTATGAAAGATGGCACGGCGAGTTAAAAGAGGAAAAATAGAATACAAAAAAAAGAAAAGAGGCCCCTCAGTTCTTCCCCAGTTAGTATTATTCTTAGTTTGGAGTTGCTATGGGAACGCAGAAAGATTCTGTGACAAAGAAAACAAAAGAAAGTAGACTAGAGAAGAAAACGAACGGCAAAAACACCAGCTCTATTCGTTTGGGCCCGCATCTCTGTCGGAGAGAGACCGTGCGCTAATCAGTTAAAAAGGCGTTGTCCCGGCGGCAGGCAGGCGTGAGCTCCTAGGCGGGGTCATTCGACTCGTTAACCCTCGTTAGTCTCATCTGGTTCATTAACCCTCATTAAGGAGAGGTGGCTGCTAAGGGCGCACTTCAGCTGTGTCACAGAAAAAACCCGCAACAACCATCCCAACAGCTCCAACATAGACCACCCAGGACCCCCCCCCCCCCCTCTCATCCACCCCACTGCAATGTGATGACAAAGACATAGTGGAATGAAGTTGATGGTGCGTCTCAGCAGCAGACCTTAATGCAACTATTGGCACTTTTTATGTTCCGTGCATTTACATTTAAACACCCTGCTTTTAAAGGTCCTTTTTCTAACCATGCATCAGAACGAACTGAGCAGAGGAAATTATCAATTGCGATATCAAACCACTCGCATATCCTGATTTCGTAAGCACAATCAGGGATTCAAACTTTTGTTTTTCTAAATAAGTAATTCACTTGGGTTATGTGGATCTGCAATACAAATATTTTGGTTGGGGGGTTAGAGACAGGAGTTGGATGCAAGTGAAACAAATATGGAAAAAAAAGTGCTTCATTTAAATAGGCCTGAATATCACTCGCAAGCTTTCTGTGCCACTGGGACAGAGACACCTATATAAAAAAGAATACTCCCACTTGCTGCGCCACACGCTGATTTCTCCATTTTCAGGAATAAATACATATTTTTGGGTGTCTTTTGGGTGTCTGACGATAGGGTCATGGTTGCTTAGGTATGTTTCTTCCCTCTATTGAAGTTTTGTGGACTAAGAAATATGAGGGTAAGGCAAATGAGATTAATACTCCTGACAACAAGGCCCGGAAACATAGGTCGTGTTGAATGAAAACCCAGGAATGAATCCAGTAGGAAAAGTTGTCTTTTCCTCTTTCTGTTTGAGGTCACTTGTGATTCTCACGTCTGATTTGACCCACGTAAGCGT
The DNA here is from genome assembly GCA_026745465.1 of Lota lota. Taxonomy (NCBI): domain Eukaryota; kingdom Metazoa; phylum Chordata; class Actinopteri; order Gadiformes; family Lotidae; genus Lota; species Lota lota. Next base: position 821,928 of record JACYXH010000648.1, read on the forward strand.
ACAGCGGGAGCCACACACACAATGGAAAGCCAGAGGGACACTTCAACCTGAAAGATGTATGAGCTTTGGTCCTGTCAGTGAAAAAGCCAATTGGACAGATGCTGGGTGTGGGTCTGTGTGCACATAGGATGTATGAGTGTGTGTGTTTGTACATGTGTGTGTGTGTGTGTGTGTACATGTGTGTGTGTGTGTGTGGTGGACTGTGTGCATGTGTGTTTGTGTGTGTGGGAATGGTGAGCAGAAGAATGGGGCCATGAGTTGTCCTGACCTGTGTTGGTGTGCGCGTGAGAATGTACTGTGTGTGGATTTATGTGCAGTTGCGCATACATGTGTGTATGTGTGTGTGTACATGTGCACACGTGTGTGGGTGGGTGTTAATGGTGAGCAGAACGGGGCCATCATAGTCCTGACCTCCATTGCAGGGATGAGGAGAGAGAGAAGTTCACAGGAACAGAAAACAAAAAAGAGGGATTCCATTCTGCAGCATTGCACTGGGAGAACATTCACCTCCTGCTGACACATGAACATTTCAATACGACACAAACATGGTTTTATATTTTGGTTTCTTTTTCTGTTTCCGGCAGCAAGACCTTAAATTAGACATGGCTGTGGGAACTGATGAAAAATGTTTATGATGCAATTAAAACCCTGTGTTCCTCTTGTTGGTTTGGGTTGTAGGACACAATAAATATGTCTTGTTCATCCTAAGTGGAGTTTATCTTTCATGCTCATGAGAGAGCCCTAGGGGTGAAACAAATAAATATAATGGATGAACCAGTAAACAAATAGATTAGTAGCAGAGTAGTTGGTTTTTCTTTCTTTATAGTAAATATAGAATGGTTAATAATGAAAGTCATCGTGATGTTTGAGCATCCCTATGCTGGGGTCTGACTCCTGCCACCAACCCTTTTTATCCCCTCACTTGCACCCCGCTGCATGAGTGCATGTTTATCTGCGCATGTGTGATTGTGCATGACTGTATCAGATGTGGCCTTGGCCTACGGTAATTTAATTCTTCCACACATAATTAGAGGGGAGTAATTAAACAGATGCATTGCTTCTGGGCCGAGTCGTGGGGAAATGTGGGGGGGTTGTGGGATTATATATAGGCAGTTGGAGCCTTATCGGCTTCAACTGCCTGCGAATTCCTCTGAACAGCTTCCACACAGTTCCGGGCTGATGATGCCCCCATTCGTGGAAAACTTCCCTGCTGTCTAATCTGTCAGAATTGAATTAAATGCTCTCTGCTGATACTCATCAAAGACAATTGGAAGAAAAAACTGAATCAAAAGCACTCAATCAGTTGGAAGATTACACTAAAAGCGTGTGTGATTGATCGGTATGTATAGGTATATGCCTTCTCCATTCTCTCCACAGCCCCCTAGTACCCCTATCCTCTCTCCACCAGATATCCTGTCTTCTGCCAAGCACCCCCTACACAAGACAACAGGGCCATTAGTTTTCCCATAATGCAGTGTGCCATAATGCAGCGGGATGGCATATGTCATTGGCGGCAGAAAGAGCCAGCAAACAGCCGTCATAGGGAGGGACGGCCCTCGCCAAAGTGTCCCCCAATTAATTTAAGCCAATAGGAAGAACTGAGCCTTGTTCGGCCATCTGGACTCAATCCCCTGGTACCTGGGCAGATTGGGATAGGGGGAGGAGGGGGGGGGGGAGAAGGGAGGGTGATGGGGGGAGAACTGGAGATGAAAAGGTGTCTAATGCTGGCCAACACAGCTGCTTCACAAAAATGTCCCCGAGCGTTTATGTCGCATCTTGGACGTGAAATAGTACATGGGGCTGGAGATGTTCTGCTTGAGTATAACGACGGTAGCATTGTTTATTTAATGGGCTACATTTTGTCATGTAGGAGTAGTTCTGTATCTTTGAAGTTTTAATATCATAAAAGTGTGTAAAGATATATTTATTTCTATATTTATTTCATTTTGCATTTACACTTTATTCACTCATATATATATATATATATATATATATATATATATATATATATATATATATATAGTTAGTATAAGGTACTTGATGGATCCGATGCAATGGCGCTTCATGGAGCGGTAGGTTGAAGTGATACAGGAGCACAGCAGGAGCCGAAAGCTGAGGCAGTAAAAACACTGCTGTCTCTTTTCTTCTCACCATGACAGGAAGCTATACTTCCTTCCTCAGCCTTTACATTTTAAATGGGCTTTTAAAATATTGTTTTCCCTCCCTTACAAAGAGAGACAAAAACGTTACCTATTTCTGCCTTTTCATTTTCAGGTCATTCCATTTCCACATTTTAAGCATATTTGCATAATATAGCTATTCTCACAGCTTAGTCTTCTGTAATTTAATCTTCCTAGTTAAAATAACATCAGTATAGTGTTATTATAGTGCTATTAAGCTACAACTGCAGTGCTGCTAAGCTACTGGGCTACTAGATCTGCACACAGGGCGATAGGGCTAAAAGTCTACAGGGCTACATGCTAAGCTGTAGAGCTATAGGGAAATAATGCAACATGGCAATTGGGTTAGGAGGCTACAGACCTACAGGGTATAACATCCCACTTCCCATCCCAATAGCAGTCCTGTCGGCTAATTTAAATTGAACCAAAAGTTGAAGCCTTCTCTTCATCTACCGTTCTTGACTTTTCCTTTCTCTAGGTGTAGGGTTGCTGTGACTTCATCAAACACACATATACTGTACACGCAACAACAACACAGTGCGATGCTTTAATTACACTTCAGAGGGTAACCTGTGGCAAGAAAAGTCTGACTTTCGGTTGTTAAGCCTTGTTAATTAACCTGGCATGGGAGATAATTAAATCAATAGCTGATTGGCAGAAACAATTTCACTCCATGATTGAATATCAAAAGGGACAGACAAAAGCTTGTAGGATCTCCTGCTTAATTGTGTTGCCGTAATTAATTTATTTAAAAATAATTCTTCTTCCTCTTGTCAGTCAGCATAGCCAACATTATTGGGGAAGGCTAGAAATAACAATTTCCGTGAGAATTTCCTTCAGAGGAATCATTTAGTGGCAAATGCTACTCTATGAGCTGTGACTTCTTGACTCACAGTGAAGGAACGTAATAAAACACGAATGATGGTAATGGCACATTAAACACTAAAATATTTCCTCACAAAGCTGTCATCACTGAATAGTTTGGAGTTTTTGTACATTATGGGCGTAGCTAGTCCTGGCCGGATACTCTTGTCATGCGCTGCCTATCAGCTGACGGCTAACGCGGTCCAATCAAACACGCGTACACCGATGGGTGTTCAATTTAAGACCTTTCATCTCAAACACTCACTCTGCGAAGTTAAGTGGGCTGAGCAGAACTTCACCCACCACCACCGCAGACTCCACCTGCTTTGGTTCTGTATGTATGTAACCTATACAATGGGTTGATATATCTGATGTGCTCCATGGGGGATTGTATAGTGCTCCCTGTTGTCAAATGTTGGTATGCTGTTGGTATTCTGTATCCGACATCTGTATGTCATGCTTTAAATCCAACGGAAGGGAGCACCAGAAAAGAGTGGAACCATACCGCCAAACTAAATTGTATTACCATTTCATGAAATAATTGGTTAAATCTATGACATGAGTGATTCCTGACATAACTGGATTTAAGGCTAAATCTTTTCCATAAATTGGTAAACAAAAATCAGATAGTGGTAATTTAATTTAACCCGAATCCATTGTTTGTTCTTGCTTTGAGGTTCCAGTAAAGCCTGAGGTCAAACACATTTGGCTCTAGCACCGTCTTTGTTTTAAAAGATGATGCTAGAGCCAAATTATATTTCTTTGTCTTGATTTCATTATTGCTTCCTAACACAGCATTTCTTTAACTGGGCGAATGGGGGAATGGAGGTGGTAAGTGTTGGGCATTATTTTAAGGAATAGTTGTACTTTTTGGCATGATTGCTGTTCCACACTTTCCAGTTGGTTTATTTATGTGAGTTGTTACTAGTAGGTTGGACACTCTCTGAAAGCGAATATCGATTGCACCCCATCAAGACATTGTTCCAGAGACTCCCTTGAATAGTTTGCACGCATTATTGATTACAAATGTGATTAATTTACTTTATTCATGTAGTCATTTGTGTATTTATTTTGTGTGCTACTTCCCTCTGTACTTGTCTTTGATTAAAACCTCCCGTGGACTCTGCGTGAATTTGATTGAATTTAGAGAGCAATTTGTTCAGCACGGGGGACAGACTAATCCAGTCCCGAAGACTACCTGCGGAACTCTTATTTTCCATTAATTAGCATGTGTATTTTGTTTTCAATGTGTGTTTTTGTGTGTATGTGGTGTGCGTTCTGTTTGTTTGTGTTGGATTCACTTCGTGAGCGTCAGTGTTTACGATTCTCATTTGAATTAGAGTGTTTCTAATTCTCCTGCACACTCCCGAATAAAAGGCCAATCAAAGTTCTGTGATTACTGTTGTTTTTTTCCCCCCGCTGCTGCAGCCCCATATCCCAGCAAGCGCCTCCACACAATGAACAGGCTTGTCATAATAGCATGCAGTCCATTACGGCCCCAAAACCGAATAGCTCACAATACAAAGTATTCATTACAAAAATAACATAACTCTTCTGGGATTACTTACAGCCACATTGTATTTGTTGAGATGCTGAAGGTATCATTTGAAGATGTGGATTGGTCATTGTTTGGCAAGTGGCAGGGAAAGTAGGAGTTACGTGGGCTCAATAAGTCACATGTGAAAACTTGACGCAGCTCCTTGTGTCTCTGTTTGTTTTAATGAGAAAAGCCCCCGGACAATGCTTACGAGTTGTTGACATCTTACAGGGCTGACACACCGACAATGGCTGGCTTGAAAAGGTTGTTTTTTTTGTATCGTTTGGTTTCAACGAGTTGGAAGGGCCTTAGAAATGTGTTACAAAAAAAGTGATTGTGATTCACTGCTTTCATGACTATATTTATCGTGAAATTACGGGACACTAGTCATTGACGTCCTATTACAACCACATAAAGCATTTTTCTGAAGCACAAAATTGGGACAATTATGACATTTCCTCTGAAAGAACAAAGTCATCTTTACCCCGTGTTTATTTTCGCCCATCTCCCTTTCCCAAAACGTCAAACTAGAAACCGGTCCAAAGTAGCTCGATCCCCTCCAGACTCACAGCTCGCCTGGCCTTCTGCACACTGCTCTTCCAGGGACACGTGTCATTCTAGGGTTGCCCCAAAAAGGTACTATTAAGTCATTCAAAAGCGACCCACAGTGAATTCAGATACAGGTCATTAAGGAGCAGTAGGGGCTAGGCACCGTGCTGTTGGGGGCCTACAGATAGACAACATCCTGTCCCATGCTGTGTACAATCAGTATTTTATTGTGGTGTTTGAGTATTTTAATTTGTAGAAGGATATCAATTTGGCGGCAGTTGCTTTTTCCCCTGCAAACGAACCCTGTGTGTGTGTGTGCGTTATTTCCATTGTTCCAAAGTACCTATGTTCTACATGTCTTGAGTTTAGTCTGCACTCACACTCCAGTAGAAAGTTCCCGTACGCCGCCAGGCTTCCTAGCAGTCATCTGTGTCTCTAGGAGTGTACGGTACAGTTCAATCGATCCTCTGGGCCCTCAACTGTATCATTCTGTATGGTATTCAGCACCTGCATGGACAGTATGTGCATCTCGCTTAATATTATAGTCTGGCACTTTCCAGGAACCGAAAATACAGACTCGTGGCGTAATGCAGTATAGTACAAATACACAGATACACTGCAAAATGTGTATTCTAGTTTTTATTTATGTATTTGTATTTTAGTAGGGCACAATGCAGTGTAAAATACAGCTGCGCTATCGTAATTTAAAACGGTGCGGAAAGAGTCCGTACATGTAGGTCTTCGTTCCATACAAGCCACAAGTTGCTGCAGTCTCTGTTTTCAGGTCAGCAGGATTCATCCGCGTTAGGCCCAACACAGTCCAGAGATGAAGGTCACCTTGTCTGTCTTCCCTTTGTACTGTTCCGCTCCCACCCCCCCCCCCCCCCCCCCCCCCCCCCCACTACTCCCACCCTTTCTGCTCATCCTCATCCTGCCGACAAGGGGCTACTCCACTCATTAGAGGTTGTTTTGTTTTTAACTCACGCACACCTGCCACCGTCTCACACAGGCAAGTGAGATGACGAAGAAATAAATAATAAATAAAATAAATAAACAGCAGTGGGAGCAGCCTCCGCGCCTGAATACCTGCCTGGCACATGTGCATTTCATTGCACATACATACGCATGCACCCAGACACACACACACGTGCACGCATCCACACACACACACAGCAGGTGAGGAGGATGTGCGTATACAGGATATGTGTGTGGCTTTGTGTTTGTGTATACAATGTGTGTGTGTTTGTGATGAGGAAGAGGATGACAGCTCCATGTGGTCAGATATTATAGATGCAGCACCCACTCTGCAGACAGATGGTGTGTGTGTGTGCATGTGTGTGCGTGCAAAGTAAGACAGACACACACACACTGAGGGAGAGAGAGCATGATGTAGGGTGTGGTAAATGTATGGGGAGATAGACTGGCTGTAATTACACTGTCAAACTGGGACATTGTGCACTCTCAGTACTAACATTACTTTGGCTTTCTGTCACATGTGCGACGATTTCCAAATCATCTGTTGACATCACATATAGGCCTTTAAAAGCCAGGCCCATGTTGCTACAGTTATATTGGCTACACGGTGGGCTCTTAATTAGGTCACATCCAGCATCACAGCATCTGCAGTGGCCTTCAAGTCCTTAATGACCACCATAAAGTGCCCTCATAAGCCTCAACATTTGTTTTTTTATTTCTGTATGTCTGGCAACACACCACCCCCTTATATTTAAACAGATTGTGAGTTGGGCCAAAGCTGCAGCATGTAAGCTGCCTGCTGAGGTGGGGCTCGTTCCATTCGCTGGTGTAACAGCTGCTCAAGGTGAGCGTGCTCTTGTTTGCCAATATGTAGGAGGTGCAGTTATGAAGCCACACTTGCTGTTTTAACAGTGTAGCTTGGCGTCATGAAGCTACAGAATGCCAGCAGAATACCAATGGTTAGCATCAGCGATGATATACTGCTTACAACTGCAGCTTCAGTCTAGCACGAAACACACTCGCAAAACCTAAATTGAGTTCATACAATGGTAGATTGATAAAGTATGAGTATGGTGTGATGACAGAGGGGCGAGGAGACGTAGCTAGGGGAAATGGATTCAGGAGATGTTCAATTCGATTTCTTTTCAAATCATTATCAGCCAACCATGCAGTTTCCTTCTACTCCACTCCCTACCGAATGGGGAAACCCATCTCGTGAATCAAATTACAATCCAGCCACCAAGGGTCAAGCCCCCATACATGCACAGCAAATAGGGTCCTCATTATAGCACTCTGTATTACCGGGGCATAACCCTTGGCTTACCATTGCAGGACTCCGTTTCCCTCTGTCATAAATAATTCTGCATCTATGCCCCCTTGCTCATTATCAGCTAACGCAAACTAGAACAGACAAGGCTTTGGGCTTCAAAAACAAAACCGAGCTGAGTGCATCTCTCTCTGGATTGGGTTACGATTTGAAGTCACGGGAAGACGGCCTGATTGCAGCGTAAACCCTCCATTGCTCAGCCTTCTGAGATAATTTACTTTACACGAGTGGTATTTTTTTATTTTACTTCCGAGATATAAAATCCTCTGCGTTTCTGTCAGGTTTCATCCGGCTTTGGGGAGAGCACCAACCCCTGTTGACTTCTGCGCTGAATCTTTAGTCTCGGGCATGACACTCAGATTATCCTTGAATCACACAAGATGCTATTAGTCCTGGTTTCTCTGTCAGAGACGGAGACGTTTCTGTGATTGAGACAGAAACCGTATGTCAGATCCTTAAGAACCAGCAGTTCTGAGCCATGATCTGGCCTTGTGACTGGACCATCTCAGAACATGCACTACATTCATAGACACACAATCAATGTGCAATTGCCAGTAAGATTTGATTAGAGCAATACAGTTTGTAGTCTCAGTTTCTAATATAAAAAGGAAACCATCTCAGATTCTCCTTATCGGGGATAACTCAAGGTGGAAGATGTAATCATACTTGATCAATTCATACCATGCTTGATTGTGAAGTGTGTGCACCGCAACATTGATGAGACGAGGGATTACAAGAATGAATGAAACCCTTTTAATGAGAGTACAGCCATTTTGAGAGTGGTGCAGTGTGCTCCTGGCATCAGTAAAGTAGGTCAAGCAGTGGATGTGCACGTTGGACTGAAATACTACTGATCTGAGTGAAATAATTGTGGTTTTTTCAAAGAGGCATTAATAGCGCAAAATTGCTTGAGACAATGTAACATCGCTGGGTGTCCTTGTACTCCGGTATTGTTCATATAATTGCACTATGCATTGCATTGCACTGTCCAGATTAAAGGTTTGATAAGACTTAAATAAATGTAACCGGAAGACATTGCCATGGGGAACTATGCATTTTGCTAAAGTCAAGTGTGCCCTTTGTAAAGGTTATGATTCATTTAACATCTTTCCATCAGAGCCATCTCGAATCAGCCACATGTACTAAACACAACTATTCCTAATCAGGAGCATGACCAACATAGGCCCCCTGTCCTTCTGCCTCATTGCTCACAGTGCTTTCGCATCATTGGTCTCCAGCCAGGCAGGTGTCAGGCCGGCCTATAGGGTCTTGCCTCCCAGCCAGGCACAGCCAATTCGTCTGCTGCAAATTGACAAGCGGTAAGTGGTCTTTGGGGCTCTGGCATAAATCCCCATTAGACTAACTGATGCAACCTGTCCGTTTGTATAATTGACTTGGTATCAGACACCGGCTCCAAAACAATATCCATCTGAATCACGGTTATGAGGAGTTATATTGGCAGGAGGCACCTGAATAAAATTTCTGTGCCATGTGCAATTAAAAAGACTCAGGAGTTCAGTGAAGAAATCGCTCCATGTGTCAATATCCATTAAATAACAATTCTTCATCAAACCATGAGATAACTCACTTACCTTTTTGTTTTTTTCCAAATTGGAATTGATAATATCCACTATGTGGCTGAATACAATTAAAACCATGAAATACTCTCATTGCACAATTGAACAAGTTATTGATGTCAAATAATACATAACAAAGAAACACAGGGGATGAACTACTGAAAAAGGGATGAGAATATCAATACGATATGGGAAACTATATATATATATATATATATATATATATATATATATATATATATATATATATAGCGGGTGAGAGAGAGAGAGAGACCCCTACCATACTGATCTAAGAGTCAGTGAAAGTAATGCTAAGAACTTCAACACCTTAAAAAGTTTAAAACCGATGAATGAGGTGCAATTGCATTGGATGGGGATAAAAATGCTTCTTGCCTGTTTGTTTGTGTTGCATTGTTTGTTTCCATGTGTTACTGGGTTTGTTAGTGTGAGGACATAATGTCGGCAGCAAGCGTAATGTCAAACACCGACTTTCAAAGGTCACCTCAGTACATCGGCAGATTGGATACAAGATTGAAAGGCCGCGTGGTCTAATGTTTGTGACGTGGAGACATTTCATCTTTCATTAAGATGGTTCTAGCACGGCACAGGGGTCAGCATTCTAACGCCTGATCTCTATGATGACCATACAAGTTTGATAAATGATCAGAAACCTGCTCTTTCACTCGCTGCCTTATGGTGGATATAGGTGGCTTTCAAAGGTGCAGGATTGTGAAAGCACAGCGTGGTTGATAAGGTGTTCAAGATGTAGGGCCATGTGAAAAAAGAAACTCAGAAGTTTAGAATAACTGCAGAAAAACATCTAAATCAGCTAGCGTCATTCATTCTGCATTCATTCATTCATAAACTAGCTTCACTGTGCTTGAGTGACTGCTACACATCTTTGCAGGCATCTATCAACATAAACATATAGATTGATTCATATATATATATATATATATATATATATCCAATTAAGGATAGGACATGAAAAAGGTTTAGAAGGTTACCATTAGGCTAGCAGAAGGTGACACCTTTATTGTAAAATGGAGGAAATAACAAATCAATGGCAAAAGGTGTACATATGGTGTTTTGTGAGTGTGAACCTTTCTTTACGAACCTCCTGGGTGAGAGAATGTTTTCCCTGATAGATTTGTCTTTACTGATCCTACCCCCATCCAAGAGCATCCAAGAGCATCCAAGACCGCCTTCAACAGCCAGCCCTTCCTTTGATGATGTCGACCACAGCCAGCCCCAGCAGCACATCTTTGCTCTCCCCTGGGAAATTGGGTTTTAGATGACATGTCAGAGTGATTGGGTTCATAGAGTCGAGACCAGGAACAGTTTTGTGAAAACTTGGGATTAATGGTGAGGTGGGGGGTGAGAAACCATGGCGTGCCGCAATGATGGTGTACGGACTAAGGGGAACCATGAGTGAAGATGATGTGAATGGTGGAATATCATGGTTACATTCAATGGCTGGTTTTATACTGTGTATTATTCAAAACAATATAAATGCACAGGTATATCAACTAGACGTTAAACCAAATGGAACAAATTAGTTGGCGGGTTTTATTTTGCAGAAATATACCCATGCACGGATGCACACACATAGCCTAACTAATGACTCTCATTTTTCTTCTTTCTTCTTCAACCTGTGACTATCCTTAATTTTATTTTATGTTTTGGAACAATAATGCCATGTCCGTGCGTTAAGCCTCTCCCTCATGAGATGGATAGAGAGAGAATTGTCATACCGAGTCCTTTTACTTGGAATTTGTATGTAGAGTGACATCTGGGAGTTTACTCAAATGTCCTTCATGCTTTTGAAGTGGATTCCTTATTTTAGGTCAACAGCACAGGCTCTCCACAGCCATGAGTTGGTTTCCACTCTGACCATTATAAAGTCTTGTAGGTATTGCTGAGCATTATGTTTCGAGGTGAGGGGTGACATGTGGCTAGACTCACAGGGGTAATGGATGGAGGGGTGCGTCTCAGACTGGGAGTTGGCCGATTTAATCAAGCGCACGGTAAATATTTGCATATGTCTGAAATGAGATTAGGATCTCACAGCGTCAGTCTTCGTCTGCACCGCAGAATCTGTAATGAGACGGTTACGTGGGAGAGGATTCTTCTTACTGATCTGGAAGGAGAGCCTGTGCTTTCTGTCCTATACGTCGTGGTTTCATACACACAGGTCTGTGTTAATGCAAATACATCTTGGGGTCAGGATCAGGGGCTATTAAATGTGTATAATATTACAAGAGGGATCTCGGCAACAAATGGCCTCAAGCATGATATTTATGACTATTATACGTTTTCCATCAGTGAACACATCAATCATTTTTTTGTCATTTCTTTGGTAAAGAAAACTTTCTTGGTTTTTAGTTTTTGTGTGAAGTCATGGTTTTGTGGTTATATAAAACATTTATATATTGCCACCAGAGATGGAACGGTTCAAGTAAAAAATCCTAACCCTTCGGTTTGCTAGTCACGGTTCAGGGCATGTATGTATTGTTCGGGTCATTCGGTTCAAAACACAGTTTGTGCCGTAATTTCGGTACCCAGTGAAACTTCTCAGTCTCGGATGGTGGGTAGTCGCTGTCCCAGCAGGGCTCAAGAATAACATTTTCTACTATCTTTTTAATTTGGCATGTCCTCTGTCATGTACCATCCATCTGTGTACATTCTTTATAAAGGATTCACTCACTAAATAAATTGTAAAATAAAATTATCGCATAGGTGTTCTTGATCTCTTTCCTCACAAACCAACTATTCACGCTCCTCCTCTTATATCAAAAAGCTCTACCTACTATTAATAACCGGCTGCAAAGGTGATATACTCCAGTTATGATTTTTTTCTTTTCTGCAGTTCTTTGCGTGCTCGTGAATAGCGATAGTGCTGCAGGGCCATTTTATTGAAACTTTGCACAATGCACAAACCACCTCTTTAGTTGTATGATCATTTGAAGTACCCCCCACCCCCCACCCCCACCCCCAATACATTCAAAGCAGCGTGTCTTCGTTGGAACTTAAGTGGGTCGTGTGTCCAATGAGAACACCGGCACCGCCATACAGCCTCGCTCTAATTTCCCACACTGCTGACAAACAAAAAGAAAACGACGCGAAGCTCCATAGCTCGCGTAGTGTGCGACCCGCTTTACATGATCGAAGCTCTGCTGTAACATGAGTCAGACTTCCTCCGCACAGCACTTACGTGATGTTGCAGTTTTGCTTTTTGAAGCTTTATTCCAAAACATGATGTGTTTTAAGGGGACTACATCTTGTTTCGATCTTGTTTTTTGTACCAATTAGACCGTTCAAGAAATGAAATGTCTGCGTCGCAACGGCCCTATTTTGAAATGTAACATGGTGGCGCTGCGCCACTATTGCATTGTTTGGGGAGAACCCTATAACAATATATATATATATATATATATATATATATATATATATATATAGTTATATATATATATAGTTATATATATAGTTATATATATATAGTTATATATATAGTTATATATATATAGTTATATATATAGTTATATAGTTATATATATATATATATAGTTATATATATATAGTTATATATGTTATATATATATAGTATATATATATATATATATAATATATATTATTTATAGGCACTTGTCATCCCCTGCTTTACCAAAAACGTAACGTACAAAACCGAAAACCGTGACCCCAAAACCGTGATATGAACCAAACCGTAAATTTTGTGAACCTTTCCACCCCTAATTGCCACATTTGGATCTGAACTAGGTCTTAGTTGGATAGCACTTGTCTCCGGTGCTTATACTCGTGCAGGCTCTCTGCTGCTCTTTTCAGCAAAAACGTCCCTGCAGATGGCATGCATTTGGCATGCGATCCTGTATGTCTGCAGCACCACAGCCACTTGCCAAGACCCCCTCCCCTTCTTATTGCATGTTAGGGAGAGTGTGAAGAGAGTACCCAGGGACCAAGAGTGGGCCACTCTTCTTCTCCGCTAGTGGTAGCCATTATTTTTGTTGTTAATGCTGACACTTAACACTTAGTTTAGAATTACATTTTGGGCAAAGCGGGGTGTAATTCCATCTGGAGGGTTTATTTGATTGTCACATTTGGTGCTTCGGGGGGGGGGGGGGGGGGGGGGGGGGGGTGTTCCTTTTTTTTGCAGTTCTGAGAAGAAGCTTTACAGCAGCACAAAGGAACACACTGCCACCATGTGCTCAACAGGTCATGAGTGAATCAAGACAAACACTGACCAGGAGTGCGGGTAACAGCCATCGTAATGAATGTCATTGGGGTTCTTCTCTGATTCTTTGTCCTCTAATTGTGATTATTATATATTGTTGTGGACCGTTCATTATTACCATTCTACTTAAAGTCTTGACAAGTTTAAAAAAAAGAAAAAAACGTAAAAAGCTCCTCCAAGGGCACAGCCGTGGTTGAAGAGAGAGTCCTCAAACCTGAGACGGTCATTATGCTGTAGACAAAGGGAGGCTTTATCTTAGCGAGCCACTACTGTCCCGAGAGGACCCACGTGTGACCTTGTCTCCACCGTGCAGGCCGCCCTCACCGATCTAACGCCAACCGCGCATATTCATTATTTAATTTTAAAATCCATATCGATACGGGGTTCACGTCAGTGTCCATCCTATGGTGTGGCCCTCGCAACACCGCTGGTGATGCGGCCTGCCGCGCTGACGTCCTGCTCAACGTGATGCAGTTGTGACATTTACCGCTTCCATAGACTTCTGTTTCAGTGTTCCTTTTCAAGACCCGATGCTCATGCACGGCCACATCGGGTCTTTGGTGCTCAGCGTTTGTCATACTGAGTGAGCTCAAGTCCATTAAAATGTAATTGAGGCGTTGGTTGTAAAACATGGCCAGCGAGCAACGACAGACAAAGGTATTGTGTGTGCAATTACACACATGCCCTCTCAAGCTTAGAAATACACCCACGCATGGACGCACGCATGCACACACACACACACACACACACACACACACACACACACACACACACACACACACACACACACACACACACACACACACACACACACACACACACACACACACACAGCCTTACTAGTGACTCTCATCTAACAAAGTCTAAAAGGATATTTAATAGTGGTGTAAATCCTTGATAGGTGAATGTTTCGTACCGTTACATTGGCCTGCACTACGGTGCACTTTTCATCCATCACAATAGCATCTATTGCACTATTATGCTCTATGTATATGTGTGACTATGGACATTTGCCATGTGACAATCCCTGTCACTTTGTACTCCATCCCCGGCAGCCTGCAATGCTGCTTCTTATTTTTTTTGGGGGGGGGGGGGGGGGGGAACATGCAAAGCTAGAAGCTAAAGAACACACACATTAGCCATCACCTGGGCTATGAAGAGTGGTTGACATTAGTATTGACGTGTGTGATGCGAGTGTTGAGGACGGCTTCTTCCAGCTAATAAAAACAGCTGTTTAAAAGCATAAACCAGTAAAACGTATTATTGTGTGACATCATTCAACAGCAGTAGGTGAGATTTGAAGCCGTCCACACCACCCCACCTAGACCACCACACGTTCCTCTGTCTCACTCTGGCCCTGAGGGTCCGTTCTATAAAGAGAAATCTTTACGGCCTGATGCATGTCCAGCTGCAATTGATTACAAGTATTGATTCCCATGTTGTTGTTGCATAAGGCTATAATCATATCCCCTGAACCGCGGCTGAGATGACGAGTGGCAGAATAGTGCTGGCCTCGTCATTTGATACCCAAGTCGTTTGGTGTTTTTTTGTGTGAGAAAAATAAAATCTTTAACCGTTTAATTTTGAAAGGCGGCCCTCTGGAAAGCCGTCTGCGTTGCATATCTGGATTGGTTGATCGATAGCGATCCATGTCTTTTCATTCAGTGTTCCTCTCCCGGGCCATTCATCATGGCCACTGTGCTATTTGTGGCGATGCCTGAGGCGCGGCCACAAAGACTGTTTCCATCTGCTGCCTGGGAGCCCGGATAGCAGGTGGTCACAGGCCACCTGCAGCTGGTTTCAACACAGGGCGGAGACGTTGCGGATAAGCATTTGTACGTCCCTCCCATTTGTCTTCACTTCTTTTGTTTTGTTTTGAGGCTTCTTTGGTCGGTTACTTTTGTATCCTTGCGCGTTAGTCAATAGTCGTCCAACAAATTTTACCTGTCTGTTTGTCAATGGAGAGCTTCAATCAGATACAACACTAATGTAGCGGCAGGTGTTTTTTTGTTTTTTAAAGTTGTTTTTCCTTGATGATCCATATGCTGATAGATGCAGCTTCTTCCTGAATTGGGGTGAAGTAGATCTGTTGTCTCTCTGCTAGAGGGACAGCTTAGGTGTGGCCCATATGCTGCTCCCCACTTTCTGTTACTTATTATCACATTATTACATACATTTCTTATTTTCCTTTTTACACACACACTCTCTCTCTCTCTCTCTCTCTCTCTCTCTCTCTCTCTCTCTCTCTCTCTCTCTCTCTCTTTTAAACGATACAAACGTAATTATTTTTAATGAATAAATATTTTCTATCTTCATGTCTGTTCTTCTCTCTCTCGCTATCGTTCTCGCTCTCTTTCTCTCTCCTTCAATTCAATTAAAAAAATAGCATTATTGGCATGGAGAACATGTACATTGCCAGTTATATATCTATTATTAGTCTTACATAAAATAAGAATTGTTAATGGTGAGGGAAGCTGTTTCCTGTACTTTGGCCACAAAATGAGTCTCCATCTCCGTTTGCATTACTTGTTGTACAATGGAGATGCACAATAAAACATATAAAGATAAAAATGAAAGACTCTTTCTACATCCTCTATTTCTCTCTGTCTCTCTCTCTCTCTCTCTACATCTATGTCTCTCTCCATCCCTCTTTTTCAGTGAATCTGCATACGGGCATACAGACCATCTTTCAGAGCACCCACACGTCTGCTGTCTCCAACGGTGATGCTGGCAGCTTCATGGTGTTGTTCACACTCTCACCCACAGGAGGCAGTGGTAGTCTGCCATGATCTAGACACTGCACCATCACACACACACACACACACACACACACACACACACACACACACACACACACACACACACACACACACACACACACACACACACACACACACACACACACACACACACACACACACACACACACACACACACACACACAGCCTAACCGAGAACTGAGCACACCCAGCTTGAGTTTCACATCACTGTTATAATAATATAACTGTATAATAATAAATATAATAAATACATATTATTATATAATATTATAAATATTATTATTATTATTGTTTGGAGTATTATTATGATTCGTTTTTTCTGTATGTTTTTGCTAAAATGCATGTATGCTCCATGCAGATATGTGCTAAAACAACAGTCAGTATTTCAGAAATATACCACTGAATAACGAGGGGGATGAAAATGCAGAAGAAAATAAAATGAAAGGTTATTTCAGGTGGTCTCTGTAAAGAGCCAGGCTCCCTAGAAAAAGGTTAGAGAGAGACAGAGTAAGGGAGCAAGATAAATAAAGAAAGGTTGAGACAGAAATTGTGAGAAAGAGAAAGACGGAGAAAAGGTAAAAAGAAAATGAAAGGGGAATACTCCAAAGACAGACAAGGGTGGAGCAGGGGGCAGACATGGAGGAATGGTGGTGTGTGTGTGTGGGGGGGGGGGGGGGGGGGGGGGGGGGGGGGGGGATGGTGGAGCTGAGATGAGGTGGTGACACCGTTTACGACACGCGTCATTAGGCTCCCGATGAGGCGGGCTATGGCGCTAGGGATTTAGCGCTCCTCTCCGCTGCTGCTGTTTGTTTTGAGCGGTCCGCGGGGGGCAACCGCTGTGACGAAGAAAAGGAGCCGGTTCAGAGTCCGAGAAAAAGACAACCCAGAAAAACAACAGAGGTGGCAGAACATGGCAGTCCTGACTTGGAATATAACAGGTAAGGTCAAATATAGCCAGACAAGCAGGACTTTGCTGTATTTTATCAGAGGACAGACAGAGGTCATGGAATATGAATTCTGATCAAATATACAGCAAAGAAAAATACAGTATTTGGTGGATAATGTAATGCATTTTACACTAGTGGATCACTTATTAGCATGGGTGGGTATCGTACCGCTAACCATGGCAACCAGGGTAAGGGGCTCAGGGCTATTTGACAAACTGTACCAAGCTACACAGGATCACAGATAAATAATCCATCCAGTTATCGATATTATCCATATGCTAATTTAGATGGCTAAGTAGGCTATAATATATATATATATATATATATATATATATATATATATATATATATATATATATATATACACAGTATGTGTATGTATATGTATAAGTGTGGATATATATTAATAGATGTATAAATATGTATCCACAGTGTCCTCAGCAAAAACACCATACATTTCCTGCCAGTCAGCCTTTCCGACAATTAAACACTCCCTTTTGTTCCCGTCTCCAATCTGCGTCCGCTGCTGAGCTAGTCACATTGTGTGAGCATAAAAAAAAGTCTGATAAAGGCAGCTGTAAAAAAATAAAAAACTTGCCTCTCATCTTGTGGGAGTGCGTGGAGATGTGCTGGCGCTGCTCGACTTGGGCTAAATCAGTTTGACTCGCAGCGTTCCCAGAAGAGCCCATTGGATTAGAAAGCAGCTTATGGCTTCCCTCTGTAGAGAAATGGATGCTTACTTTCCAGACATGTAATTTTGATCCTAAAATTTTCTCAGAAGTGTTTGGACAAACAGTTTCTCGCCCGGGCGTCTGCGCTAACAGATGCAACTCGACAGGTTTGTGGACGAAGGTGAAAGGTACAGCCATTCGTTTTTGGACTTTACGTTTTGGAGTCAAGAGATACAAATGGCCCCGCACGGGCTGAGATAAAGGAAATGTAAGTGCGATACATTCTCCTGATGAGACAGTGTTAGCTTGTCTGGCTATGCAAACACTTTTTTATTGACTCATCACGATGTGCGCCAGACTAGCTAAGAAAGCTATTAGGGCTGGTCAACAATTGGCCGCCTGTACCCGTGAGCTGAGGTGCGGAATGTGAATGGGGAGGAGGCCTCTTAGCATACCAACTGAATGGTAGAGAGCTGTGACCAGGGAATACACCCACCAACACCACCATTGTCGCCAACCCCTACCTCACCCAACAACACCACCACCACTGCTACCACCACCAACACCTACCTCTCCCACCAACACCACCACTACCACCACAGCCAACACCACCACTACTACCACCACCACCACCTACCTCACCCACCAACATCTACCTCAATCAACAACCCCTACCTCACCCACCAACTCCACCGCCACTGCTACCACCACCAACACCTAGCTGTCCCACCAACACTACCACAACCAACACCGCCACTACTATCACCACCAACACCTACCTCACTCACCAACATCTACCTCAACCAATAACCCCTATCTCACCCACCAACTCCACCACTAACACCACCACAACTACCACCACAATCACCTACCTCACCCACCAATGCCTACCTCAGCCACCAACACCACCACTGCCACCATTAACAACTACCCCACCCATGAGCACCAACCCACTACCAACACCTACCTCACCCACCAACACCACCACCACCCCCAACAACCTACCTCACCCACCACCACCCACACCACAATCACCCACACCACAATCACTCTCGCACCACCACCTTCAAAAACGCCTTCACCACCTGTACCACAATCACACCTACCACAAACAGCGCTATCCCCGTCACCTTCACAAACACCTCCCCCCCCCCGCACCACAATCACTCTAGCACCACCACCTTCATCACAGCAACCTTCACCACTATGACTAACAGCTTCACCACTACGGTCCCACCTCCTCTCTATCTCTGACCAGAGCTCCAGTCCTTGTCAGTATTCAGGTCAGGTAGATACCATCTGTGAAGTGGTGTCTACAAGTCCACGACGACTTGGACAAGCGCTGTCGGACACTCAAAGCAAATTTTTGCCTTCTGGAGGTAGAGCGCGAAAGAAGGTCTGAGAATTGTTTTTCATCAGGCAGACATATCGGCACAAAAACATGACACACAAGTAGTTTTACAAAAAAATGCCACAGTACGCCAAAGGGCACATGTAAGAGGATAAAATCATGCTCATTTATGTGTTTAAAGTTATTAGTTAAAAAAGGCATTTGCCTTGGTCTCTTGTCATCCTTTGTCTGCACAGTCACGTACATTCATGTATCTTCTACACAGGCAGTCCAATCCCCAGCTAAAGACTATGGTTATAACCCTAGTCTAAGAGTTATATAGTATAACAGTACATGTATTCATTGTCCTTTAGGAGAACTAGCGATGAATACATGTATTGTTATACTAAATATGATCCGAAAAATAAATAGCTCTTCCTCTTCAAACTAGAAACACAGCTAGAGAGACAGAGAACAGAGAGACAAACAGAGAGAACAAAAGACCACTAGATACAGAGGGATGGCAAACAAAAAGATCTCAACAACAACAAAGATTAGAAGGGTTGGAACAAGAAAGAGAAACACGAGGGATATGGAAAAGCGTGAATACAGCATAGCAGGAGATAAGAGATGGTGAGATACCAAAAGTAAGAGATAAGAAATGACCACAAAGAGGAGAGCATCCAGAGGCTGTCCTTTTGGAGAAGTAATAGAGATGTCCTTCCAGACGAACTGGGTGGTGTGGAGAGGGTGTGGTGAAGAGCAAGACATGGAGCGGGTGGTGTGCGTGGATGTGGGAGGAATGGAGGTGAGATGGGTGTGATTGAGTGTCAGTGTCACTGAAGCAGTCTGAGGACTAGTGGTCCAGTTACACCTTCCACACACACACACATGCACACACCCTACTGCGTTTCAACCTCCTGCACGCCTTCCTGATAGGACTTAAGAAGTCATTTCAGGGAGCAATTCATGTTTGATGACTTTATTGATTTTCCTATAAATCCCCGCTCCCCGCTCTTTTCTCCCTCTCCCTCTCTCTCCCCCTCCCCTCTCTCCTTCTAGCCCTCCCTTCCTCTTTCTCCTTTTAGTCCTCTCCCTTAATCTATTTGCTCGTTTTGGCTCTCCCCCTTGCTCTTGCCTCAGCCATTCCCCTATTCAGTCAAGTGTAACCCCCCCCCCTCCCCCCTCCCCCCTCCCCCCCCCCCCCCCCCCACACACACAGAAACCCGACCAAGCCTGGTTGCCACTGACTACCACTCTCTCCATAAATACCTCCATTAACGAAGACATTTTCTATCATCCCTCACTTTTTAGTTTTTTTTCAAACGACATTACATTCTATATATATATGAACTTTTGACTCTTACTGTTGTTAATCACAAATGGTTATTTTCAAGGTCATCCCATGTTGTTGGTCAATGATAACTACACTTTTACCAGCAGTTCATTCATTCATTGCTATTTTCTATTCCAGTGTTGTATTCGACCTTCGGTCAGAGCTTTCTATGAAAAGAGTTATGTTTCCTGAGATCCCAAATACACAAAGGTCACAACAAATGAAAGACAAGCAACTACTTGTTTTTTAGTTGTTATTTGGGAGGGAAAATGGATTGTTTAAAAACTCAGTTTGTTTTTGTGTTATGCAAATAGCCTTCCTTTTGTCCAAAAAATATTCAGGAAAGCAGCCTTTCAGTTTGAGTATACAATGCTTAGTTTGAAGCTGAATGATGTCATTGTGGTATAATGAAAAACACTTCTCAATCTCAATCCTGGATTTACGTTCTCGTATCAAGGGGTGATTAAAGGTTTGGTTGAAACTTGAAGAAAGATCTTCCCCTATAAGTGGAAGACAAACAGAGGGGGAGGACTTTTAAAATAAATAAATCCAGCATTGATGGCCACAAATGTGTTTTTGGAATGAGTCATGCAGGCCTCGATCGCCACAAGCTGTCAGCGTAAGACGGAAAAGACAAAGCAGCAGACAAGCTTGCTCTCTCTCTCTCTCTCTCTCTCTCTCTCTCTCTCTCTCTCTCTCTCTCTCTCTCTCTCTCTCTGTCTCTCTGTCGTTCTCTCTCTCTTTCTCTCTCTCTGTCATTCTCTCCGTCGTTCCCTCTCTCACCCCACTCTATCATTCTCTCTGTCGTTCCTTCTCTCTCACACTCTCTCCCTCTCTGTGTGCCTGTATTGGGGTAGTGGTAGCTCCTAACTGCAGCCACTGGTCACTATTACGGGCAATGTTATTGATAAGAGGAGGGTGGGTGGACAGGCGTGATGGGCTGATGCTTTGGGCACTCACATTTAACTAGGTGGAGAAGCTGGGGAAAACACAAGACCAGTAGCTGTGGCTTCCAGGGCTCCTGGCCAGGTAATGGATCATTTAGTTTTTCTTAAGGAAGAAATAAGAAAATTTTACATTTCAATTAATTTGTATTTTTTAAAGGGAGTCCCTGAAAAGCGTATTTTCCATTGTACTCTAGTATTACGTCTAAAGTCCATGGACTTGTTCTCTATGAAATGTTCAGGATTTCCCGATGGAAAACATGGATACAAACTCCAGGTGACCCTGGAGGTATGACTGAGTGGTCTTCTCCAGGGAATAATGATGAGAGATAGATAGTTTCCCCTTGACAAGGACCTATAACAACATATAAAGGTCACATCCACCACATATAAGGGCAACCGGGGTGAGTTTCTGAAAATGGACTCGTTGAAACTGGTAATTTAATCACTCCTACATGCTGCTACACCTAATGGAACCTTCCAAGTCATACAATGAAGTCAACCGTTTGCTGGATTTACAGTTTTAAGTGCAGCATTTTTCATTTACTATAGACATGTTAAATTATATGTCTGAGTCTATAAAACAGCATTCAATATTTTAAAGAGCAACGGGATGTGTGATTCCTCTAACAAATGAGAAAAAGCTATGCGGTGCTTAAAATGATAACGAGACACAAGGATGGCAGCCCCGGTAACACAAAAATATGACTTGTTTACATCTAAAGTTTATTATCAGCCCGTTTCCTTGAGCATTCGCAGTACTTTATGTCAGACCTCTGTTGAGATACAAATCTCATATTAATTGTTTTAAAAGAGATAGCTTTGTAGACATGTGCGGCCTTTGCTAGATAAATGGAGATGCTATTTATATGGGTTTATTGATTAGTGTGTAATGTTGACATACTCCTCATGCATCTTGGATTCAAGGCAAATCTTTTTATGTTAAATTCAATCTACAACATGCATACAAATTGACAGTACAGGGGTAATACACTGATAATATGCTCCACCTAAAGGTTGTGTGTATATACTGTATATGCGTACATATGTGTGTATATAATGTGTCTGAAAGCTACCCTCCCTATTCTTAATCATTCTGTTCTTCCTTTGCATATATTTCTTGACAAGTCCTCCTTTAGCCGCGTTCAGGAGCTGAATGAAGGGCAAAATGATCAAAGCAAACATGTGGACCAGGAGGGCTGAGATAAGCATGTCATAACACTGGAGAACAGACGCGAAAGCAGCATAGAGACAGATAGTCGGAAATGGAAGGCAACCAAGCATGGGTAAAGAGGTATGTTATCAATATAGTCCCACAAAGACGAGAATAAAAAAATTACATTAAGTTGTAAACTGTGTATTCGGACAAGGTTATCAAACTTTTTCTCATGGCTAAGTTTTGAAAGACGTAAAGAGAGTGGCAGAGAAAAAGAGAGGCATACAGAGAGAGAGACAGAGAGAGAAGCTGAGACAGAGGCAAATGGAGCACGAGAGAGAGAGACGGAGAGAGACAGAGAGGGAGATGGAGAGCGATAGAAAGGTAGTGAGACAGAAAGAGAGACAAAGAGGGAGGTGAAGAGAGAGAGGCAGAGAGACAGTGAGGGAGATGGAGAGGGAGAAAAATGCTACCAAGAACAAGATGACAAAGCAGAGACAAATAGTCAAAGAAAAATCGAACAGCAAAACTTGAGAGACAGTTTCAACCTAGACAGTTTGCAAAATAAAGTTACGCTTTGTAGCATGAGAGGACTGAGAGGAGGCAGAGAGCAGGGGTTCACATTAGACAACAGCGTAAAGAAACTGGTACAGAGAGTGGGGTCACATACAGGCCATGTGAGGAATCGACTCCCTAGTGTCGAAATGTCTGCACTCAAAAAGTAGGGTAGACACAACACCACATGAGCCACCGAATGAAGCAGACTTTAAATCTCATACTGTTCGAATAAGAAACACCGAGTCAATCAACATATGACTAGATCAGTGTGTTTTAATAAGCTAAGCAGGCTAAGCAGATCATCTGAAACCCAGCAGCTCCTGTCAGCTGTGTAGTACTAACTCACTGACAACTGTGTTACTAACTCACTAACAACTGTGGTACTAACAAACTGACAACCTTAGTACTAAGTCACTGACAACTGTAGTACTAACTCACTGACAACTGGTGGCAGTCACGTGCTTTTGCAGATGGGATGACATTCTCTGAATCCAGCACACACAGTGAGCTACCTTATAAACACCATGCATGTGACAAAGGCGGATAGATCGACTTATCACCGAATTCAGAAGCTGGTATGAATGATAACAATACACGCACGCACGAGCACACACACACAAACACATCTGTACAAACACGACACACAAAGACAAGATCCGTCTTGGGTACACATGTACTCTTGTGTGCAGGTTTTAAACTACACTTATGGTAAAGCCCAGACCTAGACAAGCCCCCCCATTTCCCCATCTCCCACCTTGTGTGCTTTCAGACACGCAAACCAGTCACATCGTCATGCACACACACTGTTCCACCACAGCTCAGAGAGCCGCAGACGTCTCTTTAACCCTTCAGCTCCCGTCTGGGGTGATCCCTGCCTATGACTGTGCCCCACTGGGCCTGCAGCATCCAAGCAGCCGTGACAGCAGAGAGATTTAGAGGATCGCAGGCGCAGAAAGAGAGACACATGAGTCTGACGGAGGGAGATTGGTTTCATGCCTGGGGAGGCTGGGTTGAAGACGTTCCCTTTAACTCCCATTTTCCCCCAGTTCTGATCGGGAAACCCGCGATAGTCTTGTTTAGCTGGGAGAAAATCCCTTTGGGCGATATGAAAGCCCCTTTCACAAGTTGATGGACTAAATGGCTGCGTTTACACCTCCTTCACCTGAGTGTAAGCAATGAGGAGCACACCGCAAGGTCCCTCCTCTCTGGGAACACCACAGAGCAAATTAGGAAAGTTGAAGGAAGGCTAGGCTGTCTGTGAGCCCTGGACAAGTGTGGTATGGGTACCAAAAAAGACCCAGAAAAGTGTGTGTGTGTCTGTGTGTGTAATGGTTCTGTCTAGAATGAAGTAATGAGCTGTACACTTGCCAACCAATTGACTGCTCTAAATACAAATAACACTCTGCTGTTACAGAGATGGTCTTTAGCTAAAGTTGACCTTGCATTGTGAACACTCTGCTGTTATAGAGATGGTCTTTATCTAAAGTTGACCTTACATTGTGAACATCAGCTCAGAGCCAGCCAAAACTCCCAATGTCGTTATGTGTGGAGATTGAAAAGCTGTGAACCATTTGCCTCTGTACGATTTAGCAGAGTCTAAATCAACATCGAGTGTTTGGAATCATTGCATAGAAATTGCCAATCTGCGAGCTGACAGTCTAATTTGTTTAGGTCACTGATATGGATGATGCATTACCACGGGCAGAATGGTAAACAACAAAGATTACAGGCAGAAATGGTCCAAGCGAGACAAGATGTGTGTGCTGTATAACTGAAAAACAGAACATTTGTGGCTTCTTTGAATCATTGAGATTTTTTTTTTAAATAAACAACCAGAGCTTCTTCTGCGGCAGGTTTGGTTTTATTGACTCAAGTCAACGAGGCTCTGCCACTTGCTGGAACATCGGCAAAGTGTGTGTGTGTGTCTGTGTGTGTGTGTGTGTGTTTGTATCTTTGTGTGTCAGTTACAGCACTACCTCATCTGTCACGACTTCACTTCCTCCAGGGTGCATTACATCAGATTGTTTCCTTTGTGATGTGACTGACTGTTACACAAAGACCCAATGGACCCCCACCACAGCCCCCCTCCCACGCTCCGTATTTTCCCTCTGAAATCGTAACCATATCCAATGTAATTGGAGGCCTCTGCATTCTGAACTGCAACATGAGACGGAGGAGAGGAAGCAGAAGAGCTGGAGATGCTCTGCCGTATTGACAGCTAACAGGAATTACTGTACCGTTCTTTTTAATTCCTGCAGCTAGCGTAGCAGGCCTTTACATATCAATGAGCCTCATACGCTTTAGTGTAGGCTAATTGATTACACTGTGTGTGTGTGTGTGTGTGTGTGTGTGTACGGTATATATATATATACAGTATGCAGCATGTTATGGTTTAGCAGCAGGGATGTCACCACACGAAACGCCATCATATTGTAGGGGTTCTGTCGCGCCTCAGGGGCTACGTGTGGATCCTCCCTGAATAAATGGCTCACCTTTACGTAAACACCCCAGCACGCCTTTGGCCTCAAATCCTATTATGTTCCGGGAAGCTAGAGCAAGAAGGCTTTTGAATATGGAGGAAGTTGTGGTGGCAACAGAGAGGATATTACAAAGACCGAGAGAGAGAGAGTGAGTGAGAGACAAGGCAAGAGAAAAGATAGAGGGAACAAGGGATGCACGAGGACATGCTGTGAGACAGAGGATGGGCCATATATTAGCATAGTACCGCAGGGATCAAGTGTACATACACACCGTGTATTCCTCTGTCCTTCGGTAACCGAGGAAGGACACGACTTCATTGTTGTAGCAACAGAAGGCAAATTGAATCAGCAAATGTTTGAGCCGCATTTGTAACATCAGTGTAAGTGGGTAGGTTTTGTCTGGCAAAACAGGTCTTTAAGGACGTGCCCGACCCGATAGTTCAGAACCGCCTGCCGCAATTTCACAGAGGGAAAACCAAAGTGTTAGCTCTCGCTGCACGTTTCATTTCGGCAGGATAATTCAACCCACAGTGTTATCTGGAGCATGTCACTAGGAAATTACCAGTGTGCTCACCCCCCCCCCCCCCCCCCCCCCCCCCAGAATGGTCTCCCCAAACACTCTATGTAAAGCTTAACCTAACAATAGCATGCTAGGCATTAGATTAATCAGTGGCCTTGTGTCAGTAGCAAATATTAATAAGCACCACCCCAAATTTAATTGGTCACAAGCCATTTGACTGAGGCACCAGTTTATCACATTATATATAATAGAAGATCCACATCACTGGTTTATCATATTCTATATAATGGAAGATATGTCAGTCAACTCACATTACGACGTGGTGAAAATTCAACAATTCAGGGTGAGAGACGGCGTGATCATCACAGTGATTTCATTCACACAAAAGTGGATCACATTTGGTGAAGATAAATACCCCCATGGCACACATTTTTTTGTATGCATGATTCCACCTCATCTACCAGGCCGTCGCAATCAATGAAGCTTTTGTGGAAAACGCAGAAGAGTAAGAGAGATCAGACTCCATCTGCCATTTGCCAGTATGCATGGGTGCTGCTTTGTCACGTTGCTTCTCTCACACACAGCCCATATAACCCAGGGTATCTGTTAATGTCGTGCCACGCCACATCAGTCACAGTTTCATTAAGTCTGAAATTACATATTGATAGACTGTTGTCGTTTGGGTGCAGCTTTTCACTCATTGTGTTCTTTTAGCAGCATTGATCCCCCCCCCCCCCCCACTTCTTCTTCTTGTGATGGAGGGGGGGAAGGGTGGGAGTGGTCAAAGGTTGAGGAAGAAAGCATTTGTGTTAAATCAGTCACAGGGACACATGTGTTCCTGGCTGATAAAAACTGCCTCTCTATTAATTGCTACCTGGGCCAAATAGCATGAAGATTAACAGGCCAAGGCATAGAGCAGCTTGGGTTCCCTTCTGCATTGAGTTCCAGTCAATGAATATCCACTTCAACAGCAACAGTAATATATAGCTATATATATATATATACTGTATCTACCTATCTATATAAAGATATAGATTGTCTTACAAATGTTCTTCTGTTCAAAGGGTGCTATTTAAATAAATATACAACCTTTCAACCTTTGAAACGTGAAATATACAATCTGTGGATAGAAGAAGTAATATACATAACAGTGGAAGCCCGTGTACATGAGGAAGATAATAAGATAGATTTTATTTATTTATTATTAATCACCAGCTCTTCTCCTAATCTGTTTTTTATGATTATTTTATCCTGTGCTTATTTAATTTTTGTACTCTGAGTGTCGCAGTCCTTAAAGACACCGGCAGTTTAATTAACTTCATATCTCTGCATGTGCCAGCATAGAACCGTGTCTATCCGCTGCAAAGAGAGGGGCGAGCGATCAAGACCGAGAGAGAGGAGAGAGAGGGACAGATAGAGACAGAGAGAGAGAGAGAGAGAGAGAGACGGAGAGACAGAGAGAGGGACGGAGAGCGAAAGAGAGGGGGGGAGAGAGAAAGACAAAGGGTAAGAGAGATATTTTCTTGGGACCTGCAGAGATGAGGGACATCTCAAAGAGGTGTTGAAACCAGATGGTCTTGATAGTTCAGGACCCAAGAGAAAGGAGGGAGAGGGGGCTATGGTCTTGATAGGTCAGGGCACCAGAGAGAGAAGGGGGGAAGGGGGGGCTATGGTTACCATGCAAGACCCCAGCGATGTCATCGATCTTCTCTGGAACTTCTAATCCTATCTTGATGACAGTGTGAGGTAGCCGTCCTCGTCCTGCTATCGAGCACTATGTAGACCAGCGACTGGACAACACTCTTCATAGGCGACCGACTAGAGGTCAGCACTCTTTATAGATGACCTACAGGAGTCAACACTCTTTGCAGCATCATGTAATTCCCATTGATAGCCGAGTCACATCGTGACTGTCCTAATAACCTGGTCCAAATGCACACGCTGTCACTGCACATTTATTTTCTTTCTGGAAATATACAATAAATTCCTCCTTATGTTTTGTGTCTGATGGAGTGAGACATGATGTACTCCAGGGATACGGATCCAACGATGACATTAAATGAAAAAATGAATTCAGCTGAAAGGTAAAAATGGTGTCCTAGATGATTGAGCAAAGGTTAAACTGTTTGGGGTTCATTTTATACATCCCTGCAAGACACAGCACAAAGGATTTGAGCAAAAACATTTGCACAAAGTGATGAAACTCAAGGAGGACTGACAAAGTGAGAGAGAAATATGGGAGGAACAGACAGGGCGAAAATCACATATTTTTATTAAATATGCTGCGGTTTAATAAGCTAGAAAGAAAGTTCTGCTTTTACAGACTTTTATAGGGCATTGTTGAGGAAAGGGCAAGGTCCAGAGTGTGTATAGAGTGTGTGCGTGTGTATAGAGGCTGGGTGAGTGTGAAGGTGGAGAGAGAGGGCGGGGGGGGGGGGAAATAGAAGTGGTTGTCCACTGCTCAAATGTAATTTTCTCTCATTGTCGTCCAGAACAACCGTTTTAATTAACATGGAATTGAAAGCGTAACATGGTACTGCAGGCCCTGCGGGACAGGTTCTTCAGAGGGGCTGACGTCACAAGGAGGGAGAGAGAGCGAGAGAGAGGCAAAGAGAGAGCGACAGAGAGACAGAGAGAGAGACCCGCGTTCATAATTCAATGGGTGTAATGCGACATTAGCAGCGAGGACAGAGGTGAGTGCCGGGCGAGGAGAGGAAGTGAAACAGCATGGTAGGGTCTAAATAGGAATGGATCCACACAGAAAGGGTGTGTGTGTGTGTGTGTGTGTGTGTGTGTGTGTTGTACTTAGTGGAGGGGTGTGGGGCGGCGTGGAGGGTCTAGCTAAATGTCTGTTCCTATGAGAACAGCGGTGTAAAGACTCACACGGTGTGGGGGCTTAACCGCGAGAGGCGACACACAGATGGGCATCCGGAGAAGGGGGAGCCATTACACGGCCATGTTAACCTTTCACAACCTTTCTTAGAACTGGTGCCCTGCTGGCCACCAGTCCACCGGGTTCACTGTGATGGGCTGCTGTTATTTGGGCGTTTTGTAATCCCTGCTGCTATTGATTTCCCCCAATTCTCCTTGTTCCCTTATGCCCACACGCACACATAATTATCGAGTGTCTAACACACACACACACAAACACACACATATAAGGACATACGATGATGGATAGAATGATGAAACTGATTGAGCAGTTTTTTGGTTTCCTTTCAACTTCAGTGGTGCATTTTTAGATTAAACCTTTTCAAGTTTTCGGTTGTTTTTTGATTTTAGATTAATTTATCAAAGAAAATACAATACATGTTAATATAGTGATAGAATAATTAGCACGAGGCACCCAAACGCACACACACCAACACACACACCCACAGACAAATAGACAAACACAAACACACACACACTTGCACACAGACAAACTCACACAGAAACACACACAGACACCTACATATACATACTCACACACATGCACACACACACACACATGCAGACACATACAAACACACACAGACCCCTACAAACACACAGACACATACATATACATACACACACATGCACGCAGACACCCACAAACACGCATGACACACACAAGCATGCACACACACAGACAAAAACACACTCACGCATAGATAAATACACAAACACGCATGACGCACACAGTAAATTACTACAATTAGCCAAACAGCGACTATGTACCAGCTTAAATGATTTTCTGGAATATCAAGAAAGAAAATACCCCCAACCACCGTTTACCTTTCTTCTACCTCTTTCCATTTATTTTTTTGTTACCATAGGCACGACACATATTGTATCCTGGCAACCAAAAACTCTTGCAACAAAAGGCAATAAGGTCAGGCTGATCTCGAAGGAGTGAATGTGGATCATGAATGTAACTATCAATACACACTCCAGGGACACTGGCGACATACAGAAGCCCATCTGCTTTATGGCCACAGCATGGCGTATATTGACTTTAGTGTACCCTAGCAGGCCGTAAATGTGTCTCCCTGGGAACTTACAGTATGTACACATTTCCATACAACAGTGTTTATGTGAAAGAGGCTTTCTATTCTGGCAGACGAGAAGCGAACTCGTCAAGAGGGCTGCTAGATTGGAAATATTTTAGCAAGCTGGCATGAACAAAATAATTTGTGTCACAAAATATTACCCTTAACTTATTTTTGTGGATCGGTGGGCTAGTTGTAGTCCTTGGAAAGAGAGGTAAATAGATTTATGTATTTGTTAATGCGATAGCGCTTACATTTAACTTTAGCAAAGTCAAGAAAATGAAATGGTAAGACGTAGCTCAGGGGGAAATAGTGGGAATTAATGTTTAAATCTGGAAACAACTCTCCATGAGTTTAATATCCACCACGGTAAAACAATTTATAGATATGGGTTTTTGTCGCAATTTCAGCAAATCTGAAAGTAAAACATATATATATATATATATATATATATATATATATATATCCTCTGCTAATAAATGTTAAATTGCCTTCCCCCTCCATGTCCTATTAAATCCTTAACCTATTTAATTCTCAATCTTCTCACTACCTTTTATGTGCTCCAGAAATGGCCTCATTTGAATGCAGATTGAGTGATGGAGTTGTGCCCACCAGATAAGTGACGTGCAATGCGAAACGATTCAACGTGTATTCTGTAAAAGAAGATGTTAATGTAAAACGTTTGTTATGTTGTTAGCAGTAGTTGTGATCGTATGAATCCATCCAAACATTTTCCCTTCGGTTGACGATCCCACCAACACAGTCGGCCAACAATAATTCATTCCTTTACAGAGACCCACAGTGGAAGTACAGCGGACAACACATGCTACTCGCTACACATGGTTACAGTTCATGGCTGGGTTAATGCTCAGTTCCACTGACATGCTGTAATCTGCTAGACACTTGCCCAGCACCTGAAGAATGGACAAGGACAGTGGCCAGCATTTGTATTTTTTCGTCAATCTATGGTGATGTTTCTACAAGATAAAACGCTTCTGTAAACAAGGCCTCTGAGTCTGTCCCGATGACGTTGGGCTGGTCCGGGCCGTGGAGGGGTTCCGCGTATGGTGCTGGTCACCTGTGAGTCTGTCCCGATGACGTTGGGCTGGTCCGGGCCGTGGAGGGGTTCCGCGTATGGTGCTGGTCACCTGTGAGTCTGTCCCGATGACGTTGGGCTGGTCCGGGCCGTGGAGGGGTTCCGCGTATGGTGCTGGTCACCTGTGAGTCTGTCCCGATGACGTTGGGCTGGTCCGGGCCGTGGAGGGGTTCCGCGTATGGTGCTGGTCACCTGTGAGTCTGTCCCGATGACGTTGGGCTGGTCCGGGCCGTGGAGGGGTTCCGCGTATGGTGCTGGTCACCTGTGAGTCTGTCCCGATGACGTTGGGCTGGTCCGGGCCGTGGAGGGGTTCCGCGTATGGTGCTGGTCACCTGTGAGTCTGTCCCGATGACGTTGGGCTGGTCCGGGCCGTGGAGGGGTTCTGCGTATGGTGCTGGTCACCGGCCGTCATAGTCCACTCCCTCTGGGGAGCTGGTGCTCACCGATGCGTACCTGAAAGCCTAACAGGGTTCCTCTGAGATGCTGGTGGTCAGCCATGGCTTCATCTCCGACAGTGCCATGATAGACTCTTAAAATACACGTTTTTCTTCTTCTTCTATTTTCTATTCAGGACGATAGCCAGCTTGCAGTCTGATCTATACCCATACAGAAAGACCAATCTTTTGTTCAGATGTTCTTTGCTAAAGATTCAAGACTTTGATTTACAAATAACTGATATGAGCCTCACAGCTACAATTTAATCAATAAAATTACGGTTGGTTTAATAGGGTTCTATCTTTTGAACTTGCTGAAAAGCAATACATTGACAATGGCTTTAGCAGACAAAAAGGCTGAGCAATATGCCGCCAGTTCTTCAACTAGAGGATTTTGATTGAAAATGTGTACTCTTGTTAAATCACTTTTAATGATGAATAGATTATCAGGGTATCAGGTATATTATAGGGTATCTGAACAGAAATAGGTTCTGCTGGGATAGTTACTCACAATTATCCTTACAGTTAGCTCTGGAATATCACAAAGAACAACACTGCGCCTAACATCGAGAGAAGCAGAGAGAACAATGTTGTATTTACAATTTCATACATCCACTGTTGAATTTATTTATTAAGTACAGAGATTTAACATCAAATGCTCAGATGATGGTCAGTGCATGTAATGAACCGTCCTATGTGATACAATCGGTTGAATGAACAACAAAACCTTTAAGGTCCTCAAGTTAATGTGCTCTGTTTGACATTATGATGTCACATGTTATATATAATGTATTGTTTGGCTACGGATGTGTTTTGTCAATCCAGATGGCATATGTTTAACCTTTTTTGAGTAAAGGTAGCGCCTTCTTTAGCCCAATGCTAACCTTTAAGACATATTCCAACATCACCTTCCTTGAACTGAGCACCTCCGTTGTGTTTATTTATTTCTAGAGTGGCATTTGAAGGAAATGGCAGACTAATAAAAACATCACAATGCCTACTTCATTTGAAGTGCACCTCTAAAGAATAAACCCATTTCTCCCCTTTTATTTGTTCTCTGTTTCCCGAAGCTGGACAACGTTTATTATGGTGTAGGGTAAATTATTGAGGCTACTTCTGGAAGCTTAAACAAACATTATGCGGGCCTCCCAAGACATATTGTTCATCATAGGCATCCAGTTGCTGTTTAGTTGGGTTACGCTATGTGCATCAGGTGTACTGTACATGTAAATTCTTTCAACATTCTATAGAAAATGAAGACTTCCTTAAATGTTATCTCCTTACGGAGACTCTTAAAAGGATGCAATATACATTTTTATATCATCCTAATGTAAATGATTTATGTATGATTCTACTGATAATTATCTTTTTGAGAAGGCTATCTAATAAATGGGTGTGCCATAATGAATGCATCTTTGCATAGTGTCTCTTAATACATACAGGAAGCCATGCATTTACATTGTTATTCAAATGTACCTCTGAGCAGAGGTGTTCTGTATAATCAAACCATTCGTTTTTTTCCATCCATATACTCTATCCATTTTCAAGAAGCAGATTGAGGAATCATATGCATGTAAAATATTCAGACTTTGTCTGTTTATGACACCTAATGGACTGAAGGTGATGTAGTCCAAGAAACATTGAAGGTTTCTTTAAAACAAAATAGAAAATAAAAGTGTACTTCATTACTAAAAAGGGATTAATCTGAATCTTTAATTCTGAAGAAAGTCAGTAAACATACCAGCAGTATTCTATAATGGTCAGGTTAGTGTGTGTGTCTGTGTGTGTGTTGAAGGGGAGTTGGGATTCAGTAATACTAACATGAAAGGAACACTGGACGTGTTTATGTAATGTTTCAGTAGTTTACAACAATATGTTTTGGTTAAAATCCACATTGCGTAGTCCACATGGCTTTTGAATGTGACGTATGGCCAAATGCACAGACGGTCCTGCATTCAGATTTATGCTTCAGTAAATGGGCTCATTCTGTTGATGTTGTTACCATGGAATTATATCTTGTTTTGCTCTTGTCTTGTTTAGCTTTTGTGATTAAAAAGAAAATAACGTATAAATACAATTAGCTTAATTACTATACACATTTGATCTTTTCAACATCTTAATGTGGAAATGCCACTACAGCTCTTGAATAAAACTTAATTTGCTTTGGAATAATTTAAAGAAAAATGACTTCCATATTCACTTTGTGACAATGCCGGCAATGGGGTGAGAGGAATAATTCAAGGATATTTAAAGGCTAAAAGTGGATAGGTTAATGACAGGGATGCGTAGAGGAATTAATTAAATTTAAACACAAAGACCCTTCTCAGAGTTGAGCACTAAATGGAATTGAGAAGTTGTGAAGAAATAATCATTATCTCCATGAAATACAATTTGTTTTTTACCAGGGCAGTAATATATTTTAGTTGAATTCTCATCATGGTAATTCGCATTAACAAAACTATTTAATTTAATTGACAAATACTACCTTTGTCTGTAATAATATTTCCAGTATCATCACTGTCAGCAAAGATTATTCTGAGGAAGACAGCAATAATTTCATGCTAAACTATAAGGAGAAATAAGACAGAATTGAAATTGAAAGGCAAATGACGGTATTAATCCATACAGTCTACTTTATCTCTATTTATCTTTTAAAATATTTTATCCCACAAACAATCTGACAACATAGTTATTAACAGTACATAAGCTTTTTTTTCACTAATTGCTTTTCCTTCACACAAACATTGTGAATGTGGCTATCAAACCCTTTATTTCAATAGGTTGATCTCAAACCCCGCTTCATCTAACCGACCTTGGTGACTTACATTAACAACAAAAGTCAGCCGCCATCGGGATGCGGCGCACGTTTTGTTTAGCTGACACAAATCCAGACATCTTGAGGTTTAATTAGGAATTTTATGTGACCTGGAGGTGGTGGCAGACATATTATTCCCCTGCACCACCTGCTGTCCACCAAGGTCACTCTCAATAGGGCCCACAACGCCACACAAGAGGACTGATCTGCATGCATAAGATGGCATTCCTCTGTTAAATGCCTTGTCAAAAGGGAATGCTTTATTCCTGGGAAGTATAATGGCTTTGGTTTTAACAAGGCACAAAGCACAGATGGGTGGGTTTTATATACAAAATATCTTGTGTAAAAAGTTTATTTCATGTTTTTCACTGGAACTGATTAACTTTTTTGACAATATCGAGTAATAGCATGGAGTTGGTGGTTAAGTGTCAATGAAGTGCTACACTTCCAACTACATATTTCTGAAATCACAAACCTTTGGCCCAACGTGTGAAATCAGAAGAGCAAGTTGCTTGGGGCTGCATATTTTCAGTGAGGCTGAGTTCGGTAACTCTGGCCGAGAAGAAGCGTGGGGGGGGGAAATGAAATGCCATTTTAGCAGCCAAAGTTGTGCCTTGCAATTCTCCAAGAGGGAGTCAAGAGGCCTGACCTTTTCCAAATTTTCCTTATGAGAAAAACGCCCTTCGATATTTTGCTGTGCATCTGAGCTAATTGAATCCAAAAGAGTGTGTGTGAACCTTCGGGCTGCTGTAATGAGAGCACCGCTGCCTCAACACAAAAGGTCTGTAAATTGATAGAAAAGGTGGGCACTCCCTTTTGTCAATTTGCTTCAGCCGGTGCCTCCAAAGGGCAATATCCCACCTTCTCTGATTTCTCTGTGCGAATCAAAAGGGCACAGAGGGAGGAGTGTTGCGTTATAGTCTCTAACCTATACCCCTCGGACCACTCACTCACTCAATCCACACTTTCCACCACTCTCTCACTCAACCCACTCACTCTGTGACTCACTTCACTCACTCACTCAGTCACTCTCAAACTCTCACTGGATCCACTTGGTCAATTCACTCACTCACTCCATGCTCTCAAACGCTCGATCACTCCATCCCTCACTCACACACTTACTTGACTTACTCACTCCACACTCATGCTCATTTTCTCTCACACTCACTCTCACACTCACACTCAGTCTCCAACCTCCACAGGTTAACCTCAAATCTCCACCTAGCATTTCCACTTGCGGCTAATGACAGGTGAGAGGTGAACCTGAGGAAGCTCTGCAGAATATGGCACGCAGCCCTGGCTCTCCATCTCTGATGCTGTCGTTTAATTAATGCTAGCTTCCAGAGACACCATCGTTGTTGCTGTTCCTGTACACCACCACCATATGTCGTTAGCTTCAAAATAACTGTCATTATAAATACATTAGCTGCTATCACTGTTGCTGTGACAGGACAATTGCTTGCATCCTTCACATGCAAAACGTAATGAGCAAACAATTATTTAGTTAGCTCACAAATAGACGCCCAAATGTGTTTATTTGTTTGTCCGATTTTACCTTTGCTCGTTCAGCAATTTTCTTGTCCTGCCTTCTTGCACACAAACACGACTAGCACTCGCACATGCACACACACACACATATATATATATATATATATATATATATATATATATATATATATATATATACATGCACATACACCAACAATCACACGCCCTGTTGTGTCACACACGTGCTGTGGTTTGGCCGCTGTCAGGACGGTCCCAGGGGCCTGCCCTCCCGAGCTGCTCGGCAGTCATAACTGGCAACCCTACGAGCTGGGAGAGGTGATTAAAATGACATCAGCAGTGTGGCAGCCATGCGTCGGATGGCTCCCACAAGGAAAATACTGGACCCCTATTTGCAGCCGTATTTCACACCAGACAATTCAATATGAATTTTACTGCTGCAATTAAGAGCTGAAATGTGTTCCACTCAAGAGCACAAGTTGAAGATGAAAAAAAAAAAAGTCAACCTTATTTCCAGAGGGGTGGGGGGGGGGTGTTCTTCATAACTAGAGCGGAACAGCTTTTGTACGGGAATTAAGCAAGAGTTAACGTGGAAGATGGTAACCTTTAATAAAGTGTAAATTGGCCTCCATGGGGGCTTATTCCTTATACCTAATTTGGTCTACAGTGGGATCCACTGTCCAATCTAAATGTGTTCATGATGAATTGTTTCTGGTAAATGTCGATTTGTAAGAAAGAGAAGGGTGACCTCAGCTATATGAGCAGAACATCATATCTTTATGTACTGTCGTAATACCAATATATTTGGTAGTTATGACGTAATAGAAGGGACATCGATCAGTGTAATCCATACTGAGAGGTACCCGTGGTGATATCAGTTGTACCCTTTGGTGGCGCTGGTGAGCTAACCAGGGCTGTAGCCAGCAGCCATCTTCTACCCCCCCCCCCCCCCTAATGATCTGGCATCACATTCTCAGGATCTTATGAGAGGCAGTCTTTCTCCCAACTTCGTTTTCTGTGTTTTACTTTTAAAAGCGTGTCTGCAACTCAATGGTCATTCTAACAATTCATTTGAAACTTCTCTTAAGGGGTCATATCACATCATGCTGCCATGATGTGATATGTAACTCCTGCAAAAGACACATTCCCTTGGATTAGCAAAGGCAATTTAATTTGAGTGCAATCGTTAAATATGCAAGGCCTGGCTGATGTCTACGATAATTCAAAGCGATTGTTCAATAGGCTACAAGACCTACATTATAATGGAGGATTAAATATTAAGTTTGGTTACGATTTGTAGAGGAACTAAAACATAAGGGAAAAAAAGCATTCCGAAGCATGACTGACGAAGTCATTGCCGGCGTGTCCATGTTTTGTATTTTTTTTCTCCCATTTTGTCTTTCATTTTGAGCATGAAGGGCCGGTATAACTATACTACTGTCTCAACAACAATACCCAACAATCACACCCAGATTACACCCCCTCATCCTCTTTCACACGGCGACTTTGCTCCTCTGTCCTGGCTCGCTCCACCACTCACTCACTCCCTGGAAGCACCTGGAACATCCATTCTGCTTAGTGCCTCGGAGAGTTGTCCTCCTCGCGATTGACTTACATTGTAAGGTGATTACCAAAAAGATCTACTTGGCATTGTGCGACTGTGCCATTGCGTCTGGGGCGAGATTTAACGCTTAGTCTCGCTAATGGGACCTCGTATAACGGCGGCAGCGATGGAAGTGGAGGAGGAGGAGGAGGAGGAGGAGGAGGAGGAGGAGTCCCGTCCTCAGGGGAAATTATGGCTCCGATATTGATACTGCGTGACTCATTGATCCCTTTGTCTGTGTGTGTGCAGCCATGACTGTGGCTTTATCTTACCTTGGAGGGCCGTGTTGACGGGGGGCTGGGGTGGGGGTTGACTGACCAAAGAGGGCAGACTGACTCATTACTTCACTTTACGACCTGTCACCACGGTGACAGCCCTGGAGGAACAGGTAGGGGAAAAATAACCTTAGAATGAAAGACAGGGATGCTGATGCACGGTTTTGCTGCAAATGATATCCACCAGGGCTTCTGCTATTGTAGGGTGATTCAGGATCTCTAATGTGTTCAGGTTGAGTGAAGAATACCGGGCCTGATTCAGAACGGAGGGTACGGAGGGTAACCATGTTCACTACACCTGCCATTGGGGGTATCACTACCCTGAAATCACGGCACCGCCAGTGAGAGGCTATCTCACAAACTGTGTGTTTGTGAGTGTGTGTTTGTGTGTTTCTGTGTGTGTGTTTCTATTTCTATGAGATAGGCTTCATGAAAGTCAGCTAAAAGGTCAATGAGAAGGTCACAACCTTTCCCGTGATCTGAGCCGTTGGACTGCTTTCTGATCGGGACCTTTCAACAGGAGAGGACCGATGAGCAAGGCTCAAGTTACTGGACTAAAGTTGCCTAGAATGATTTGTGTTGACTCGTCGTGTTCATCTCAAGTTTCCACCTAGAGTTTTTCCACCTTGCTCCAATTGTTCCGTGTCCATATATCTAAGCGTGACAGCCGGCAAGCTGACATAATGGACTGCAAACGGCGATGTGTTGCTTTCACACTTAATCTGGGCAAACTACTCCTGCAATTTTCCGTTTCTGCATGTAGAGGGAGACCAGCAGTTCCATGTCAACCTGAGCCATATATCACTGTCACAGTTTTCTGTAGAACTCCTGGATTTGTTCACAGTCTGAGCCAAGTTGCTATTGTTTTATAAATTGTATCTTGTGTGGATTTGTGTCACTATAGTCCCAAGAAAAATTTGTATGACACATTTGCATGTGTCATACACATGCAAGTGTGTGTGTATTCATTTGCATTTTAACTGCATCTCCATAGCTGATGTGATGTATATGAACAGTTGCCGACACACACACACCTTTTTGATTACACAACCATGAGCATACACACAAAGCTCCTCCAGGTGAACACACACACACACACACACACACACGTCATTCAACTCCTTGATACTTGGAGTGGTGCCACCCCTGATAGCCAATATGTTGTCTCCTCTTTTGTATGCGTGTAAAAATGACACCGCGTGGCCCATTACAGGGGTGGTGTTTTCCAGGGTAAAAGTGCACTAAATGTGGTAAGTGGTGTAAGTGGCTGTTGTTAGGGAACCGCCAGGGACTGGAGGGAGCTGGGGAACATATTTAATTTGGGTGCCATGAATCATCTGGTCGTAGATCCAGTAGGTGTGGAGGGCGAGGTGGAGCGGGTGGAGGGGTTGGAGGGCCGGGGTGGAGGATGGAGGGAGGGGTTGGAGGGTGAGGGGTAGAAGGATGGGGGTGGAGGGAGGGGTTAGAGGGTGGGAAGGTTGGAGGATGGGGATGAGAGTGGGGTGGAGGATGGAGGGCTTTTCAACACGTGTCACTCTAATATTTAAATGTGGACATTAAGCCCTCTGAGACCACTCAGAGAAAACAAATGCAGTGGGTTTTGTCCTTGTGTGGAGCCCACTAACAACACTCATGCGCATTACATTAACACATTAAAAGTTTTTACCAACTGAATTAATGTGATACTCCCACCAACTGGAATATTACTAGGACACTAAAATTCACTTAATCCAAAAATAAATAAATAAATGAAATTATTATTAGTCTTAATCAACGGCATGAATTACAGTAGGCAGTGCTAAGCATCCATTATCAAGGTTTGCATGTTGCAGCATTTTCAACGAGCATACTTTACCAAATAATTGTTTTCTGGCACACGGTATTGTATTTAACATATCCTTTTCAGTGTCTCATTAAGGTTGTGAAATAATATACTCATTAAAGAATGTTTTGGACATCCTGTCATGCTAGTTTAGGCCAAATTAGGTTCTCCAAATTTGAATTTAGCAGTTGACAAAGCTGTTCAATGAATCACTAAGCTATAGCTGCCATTTGAGCTGGCCTTACAAACCACATTTTGTATTAGTTTTTTTCAGCAAAGTTCATTATTTATTTGTTCATGCCATGTTTGAAATCATCTGTACAGTTCAGTATTCATGTGCTTTGAATTTCAAGAAACGTAAAACAAAAGTAAACATTGTAAAATACATTTAGATGCTTAATTTCGCCGCAATAACACAAAGTCATAGCAGGCAGGAATTGTAAAACATGCAAAGCATGCTAAGATGAAGTCTCATTGTATTTTTAAATGCTATTTACCAGATTGCTGTTGCATAAAGGAGGATTTTGATATTTTTTCACGGTTTACAGGGTGCAGTTTTCTACCCTACAAGGAAGCCACAGGGAGCTAAATTCCTTTGGAAAAGACAAAGTAGATTTTGGAAGTTGATTTTGAAATGTTTTGTAAACATTAAAGTGTACACACTATAGTAGTGAAATGTAAACTGTGCATAAGTTCTTAATTAAAGACTCAATCATGCTTGAGTGTATACAGTGTGCGCTAGCAATGCAATAAGAGTAAACCCCTGCAGAGCTAAATGAGTTGGAGGAAAACTAAAAAGCTCCAGCATTGTTCTTCTGGTTTTGATGTATTTGGCCAAAACATAGTGTATGTATGTAGGTGTATGCAACACAACTTCACAAAGGCCAGAGCAGGTCACAACAATGAATGAGCAAAACATTCCAATTCAAATCTATGTAGGCTGCATCTGAACAGTTTCGTGCACAACATGTAAAATGTGTTAATTGTCAAATTTGTTTTGGTGTATTACTTTGTTATAACTGTAAGGATCCGGTTCCAGACTCAAATTCCAAATCAAACGCCTGACCTGAATTGAAGTTTTTACTTAAATTCTTCCAAGACAAAAGGATAAAGAAAACCAACAATCTGAAAAAACCTGCCAGACTTATCAAAAGTTAAACAAAAAACACTAACTAGACTGGGTTCGCTACTGGACAGGACAATCAGGCAAAGGGCAAACAAAACGGAAGACTTAAATACACAGGAGGAAGCAGTTAACTCTCAACACAGGTGGAACACAATCAAGGCAAATGAGGTTCAAGAAAATAACAACTGATGACATCTAGGGGAAGAAATAACAACTACAGAAAGACAAACAGTTATTAAAACTTGTAAAAAAATAAAAAGTGCAGAACTTAGAAACACACATTAATCCAGATCATAGCTGTTGATGTGACGATCAGTTGATGAATAAATATGATTCAGAAATAGATGCACTAATGTGTACAACATTCAATATTAAGTAAGCAGTTTTGTTGTTCAACTTTGGCTTGTAACATTTTGTTTCTAAAATGTGATTGCCTTTGCCGAAATTGCAGGATTAAAATGTGCATAGTTGAAACAAAACCTTGCCATGTTAATCATGTTTCTAAGTGCCAATTTTTCCATGTGCTGAGTACTGATTGCTCACCATTTCCATGACCACTCAAATAACAATTTTGCCTCAAGCTGATCATTTTTCTTATTTCCATTAACATTGGAATCTCTCAAAAGCAAATAAAAAACAAAGCAATCAGTTCACCAAGAAATCAATCAATAACAAAAGTTTAGATTCAATAAACCATTTTAGAGAATCAGCATTTTGAGGACATAAAGAAGCCACATATTTTCCAAGCAATGTCATGTCTCAGTATGGCACACTGACCCTGGAGCCGTTGTGACCCATACAAGCCACGCCACACCATCCACCGGAAAGGGGTAAGAGTGGAACAGTCAACCAATACACAAAGCTTTCCTTTGGGCTTTTATTAGGGACATTCAAATGTAATTTGTACGGTGAACTGGTGCCTAACATCCGTACAGTCACTGAATCAAATGGCTGCTGCAAAGCTGAACCAAAACCGTAAAGGGGCACCCATCACTCGCTAAAAACTGCAA
This sequence comes from Lota lota, assembly GCA_026745465.1. Lineage (NCBI taxonomy): Eukaryota > Metazoa > Chordata > Actinopteri > Gadiformes > Lotidae > Lota > Lota lota. Next base: position 863,608 of record JACYXH010000648.1, read on the forward strand.
CGATTGTGTGAAATGATTCAGACACTAAGCAACGTGCCAAGGTGGAAGGAATTCGAAGCAGTTGAGGATACTACTAGCATTGAAAAGGTAGCTTGAGTCTGCACATCAACTAATGAAGACCGCCGAAAGGACTGATTGGATGTTGACACTAGTGACATGCTACGTTTATTGAAGAGTGAAACCCTGCAACAGATGATGCCAATCACCAGGACATGAGGCCCATGCCAGTGATGTGCGCACAACTTCAGCGTTTTGTTCTGAACTCACCTAATAATACTAATATTATTCATAGCCATTGGCTCCACTAGCTGAAGTCCTACATGTCTACTGGGAAAATAAACCCAGTTTTTTTCATGAACCAACAGTTGGAAAGAATGAGAAACCGTGTCATATATTGCCAGCCCGTTGGAGAAAACTAGGCTTTGCCATTGTCAGGAAATCAGAGGCTGGCCAATTACCTCCAATCTCTAAATGCGGTGGTTTCAGCACAGTCCAGAGTCAAGACTACAGTATTTAACTGTGTGATAAGAGACATTTGAACAATGCTTGTGATTGAAGCTCAGCCTACGTGTTTTTTTCATGGATTTCAAATATACCTGGATACATTTGTCTATGATTTGTATTGAAACTTCCTAATCACAACAGTAGGTGTTTTATAATGAGTTTGTGATTTGTCCATGTCTGTTTCCAAGTCTCATGGCATGGATGCAGTGATTTCTTAATATGAATGTCTTTCTGTTATAATATTGTCACTTCTTCTGAAATACAGACCCTGAAAGACAACAACATAGATGTTTATGTCATGTATTGAAATCCATCGGTATAGGCCATTCACAAAATGGAATTTGTAGATTAAAAGTGTTAACTTGGAGTTAGTGATTCAGCTCTACAAAGCTGACATGATAAGCAATCATCACTCCAAAGATTAAGAAAATCATCTCCCTTAAATGTCCATTACGAGTGAGCCGCAAACCGATAAAACAGCAAATGGCACTTTCAACAAAATACTTGGTCTCTACACCTTCCATGATTTTTGGCTGATTAGCAAATTTAATGAATGAACTTGCACAATTCATTGTGATTGAGATAATTTATAATGAATATTCCCACAAGGGGATATAATTGGTCCTTATTACAACCGGCAACTGAAGGCCAGTGTGGCTGCAGTGTAATTACTCCGAGTATGGTGGGATGGCAGGACTGATGGGCGGTGGGTTGTGTGAGCAATCAGGGAGATGCTGGAATGATCATTATCAACGTTGTACTCCGCCTACCACTTCTAATCTACTCTTTCTTGAGGCCCCGGAATTGAAGAGGGCCACTGTCAACTCATCACGCCATCATGCTCTGTCTCACTCTCTGTCCATATCTCTTTCCATCTCTCCCTATTTTGAGCTCTCTGGATCTCGTCTTTGTCACTCTCTTATCTTTCTCTGTATCTTTATCCCTCTGTCGTATTAGTAATCTGTATTATTCTGTCGCTCTCTGTAGCTCTCTCTCCACCTCCCTCTCTCTGTATCGTCTTTGTCTCTTTATGTAATCTCTCTCTGCATCTTTCTCTCTCTCTCGCTCTCCCCCTCTCGCTCACTCTCACTCTCTCTGCTGATTGTCAGACATATCTGTGATCAGTCGTGCTGCACCGCTGAGACTAGGAGTTTATCTTATCCACCCCCCCCCCCCAACATGATTGTCTGCGCCCTGACAGGAACCATTCACATGTTTTCACAAAGACAGTTTTCAACCTCCATTTTCACAGAGAAGCCCAAGTCATACATACATATTCCTGAGATTTTGCTTCCGTGTGCATTTTTGCTGTTACGCATTTATTTATTTATTCTAATCTTGGGTTTGGGGAGAATTATCGGAAGAAAGCGACAGAAGCGAGGGAGCGCTCCGCAGACAGACAGGCGGGGGCTTTTCAGACTTTTAAAAGATGCAACCGCACCGCGCTGCCGGTAGCTAAGCGTGCGTGAGTTGTTGGAGTTGTACGAGTCGTCCTCCTGAGCATTCACGCTCTCTTTGTACTCCACATGCTTCCCCATGCATTATTCAGCGGCTCACGTTGAGTGCACACTCCCACAATGGCAGGGATAGGTCAATGGCTCATGGAGCACCATTTGCATCTCCACCCAGGGCGAAGTGCACAGTTGTGTATTTGTGTGTGTGTGTGTGTGTGTGTCTAAAAGGGTGTTTAAATGAGTGTGTGAGACCTAAGGCACACTGAGGTGGAGATATGTCTGAGATTCCCCTCTGGAGATTTTGTTGTTCATGTTTTGAAAAACTGTTGAGACAAAACACTGAAATACTCACACAGAAAGGAAGGAAATACTCACATGCAGACCCATAAAAAACGTTTAACACCTTACAATTATTTCATTGTCCGATCCCGCAAGTCTTCTTAAAGTCTCTTTTCGGACAAATTAAGCATTGTTCTTAATGTTCAAAGTAAAATCCTTGTAAAAGTGTTGAGAGGAAATGTTGAGTGGGAGAGGATTACTATGTAGATGAGATGACATTAGATTATTTCATAATTGGTTCTCAGTGGAAATGTTAAACACATACACACGTAACATGTACACACACGCAAACCCATGCAACCATACAATCTTTAAAATAGAATCATTATGGGTCACAGGCCAAGTGGTTCAATAGTCAATTAAGATATCAAATAATATCCTTCTGGCTTCATGCTGTAATCATGCAAAAAATAAAAAGCATCCTTTAAATGTAAATGTTGCCCCTTTCATACTTGCCCGTTTTTAATGTAACTCACCACGGTAGCTTAGCTGTCTTTAATGTTTTCTGTCACTGTCTGGATTTTGAGGATTAGATCTGAGCCTGATAAGAGGAATTTGGTTATCATCGCCTGTTAATTCAGAGTATTGACGAATACTAATGATTTTCTTCTGTTGTATGCAGTTTCTATATTAGCTCCTCTTGGTTGCATACTCCTTAAGAAGCTTGATGCCAACCGTCACTCTCTCAAACACATGCACATAGACACAATTCACCACGTCTACTCTGACACGCACACACACACACGCGCACACACATTATTAAATGAACGATCAACCACATCCACACACCTCAGACCGCATGTATTTAATGAAAAACCTGGATCAAAGCGTCAAATCTCGTCGGTTATTTATACAGAGAGATAACTTCACCATCTGCTAGGAGGGAGGTGTTTGCAGCTGATGTAGCTTGTCTCCCCTTCATGTAGGGACACACAACAACAACAACAACAACAACAACAACAAGCCGCCACAACGCAACCTGACGGTAGATGTTATAAATGGTAAATGTTCCTCTGCCACCCAGCTTCACGGAGAGCAGAGGGCCGTAACAAAGTCAACAACGGGGGACTTTGAGCCACCGCCGAAAGCCCCTGCCTCGCGCTTCACGCGCCCTGGGAAGCACGCGTGCATTGAATCCAATTGGCATTTTCACAGGAGGCATTAGAGTCGGCATAATCAACACCCCCCCCCCCCCCCCCCCCCCCCCCCCCACACACACACACACACACACACACATCTCCGGGGGATACCAAGAGACATTATCTGTGCTGCCAACTGTACACACATCACTGCTGACCTCCACACAGAACCCCTGAGGGCAGCGCTGCCATAGCTGTCATTGATCTCGTAACACACACACGCGCACGCACGCACACATGCGCTCACATACACACACGCGCTCACACACACAGACACACACGCACCATTCGATGATCAGTGTGGCCAGTCAGAGGGAGCCGGGCTGATCAATAGCTGCCATCTATCTGCACCATGCTGATATGAGAGGGGATCATGTGGAACACGAGTGACTGATCTCTCTCATTTGTTTTCGGCATTTGTTTCAGGCATTAACATTCTGTAACACATTATCCATGGAGGTTATCTTGTGGCAGACACTGATGTGTTTGCCTGTCAACACGTCCGTACACCATGTATGTCTTTTTGCTATTTGAAAGTTTACATCTTAAAACTTATTTGCTTTGCAGAGACTCCCGCCAAAGTGTTTTTTTGGCCGTTTTGCTATTCGGCATGAAAATCACATGCTTTTGAAGTTGTTCAAGTGAGCGACTCAAGAGTCTTTGCTGTAATTAACCAAGTGACAGAGTTGCATGATATTTGACAAGAATTATGATTATGATTGTAATTATGCTGCATGGGGTTTGCTATAATAAGCAAGCTGGAGAAGCAAACACTACTGAGAACATTAGGAGGAAACAAATGAGATCCTGGTTGAAGTTCCACAGCTATGAACATTCAATCTGCCGTCCTACAGGAGCTATACAAGCGTTTATTTATTTACAGATTTGTAATGTTTCATGGCAAATGTTATCTAGACTGTATATTGTTTGTGTGGGAGCCATGGTGTGGTTTTTATTGAAACTTAAGGAACAAATAATTAACACTCCCCTTATTAACAGGGAGTGTGAATGTAATGTTCAAAAGCCCTCAAATCCACAGAGCATTAATACAATCCCTTGTTTATATATACTGCCTTTGTCTCACATTGCATAAAATCTGTCTGCCATGTTTATGACTATGCATAATGGCTAGGATGGGGTGGAGGAGACGCTTGCATGCACACACACACACACACACACACACACACACACACACACACACACACACACACACACACACACACACACACACACACACACACACACACACACACACACACACACTCTCTGTGTTCAGGTGCAGCAGAGTCGTGCTGGCGATGCCACACTGCTGATCGCTCATTCCTCTGTTGGTTCTAACAGAAAGTAAAATCAGCCCCACACCACTCCAAAGATGACATACAGTCAGAGCAACTAACTGAATTGGGAGTTTAATATAGCCTCTTTCTGCCAGATAAGCAAACACACACAAAAACAAAGAAACAAACCCAGGACTCATACATCAACATTCCTTTAGTGCCTCTATTAAGAGTAATGATGTCCGGGCTAGCATCATCTGTAACCTCCGCAGCCCGTAGGTCCACAATTAAGATTTATGACATACTGCAGGAGTTAATAGGCATTAAATATCTAATGTATGTGCGTGACTGTAATGTATTACAGCCCAGTTTAGGCCATTACCTGCCAAGACCCCTCTCTAGTCCTAAGGATGCCGTTTTTTCTGTCTGTGTTTGGATATTAATGATAATGAAAAAGCTAGGGGGGCGGTGTACAACATAACAGTCCTCACAGTAATGCATTTTCATGTTTAGCACAAAATTGAGGAAGCCTGGGAGAAACACACCACGTTCTCGTGATTACCAAGAGGAAGATGATTCCTGTAAACAATGTGCAAGGAAGAAGTCTTGTTTTTCTTAAACTTTTGTTTGTAGTTTTGGTTCAACCAAATTTTTCATTTGGCCATTTATGGGTGATCTTTTTACCCCTGATTCCTTATTAAACTCAGACACAGCTGCCATGCTCATAACCCGCATGGAGGAACGGAGCAACGTTGTCTATATCATCGCATCCGACCACACAAGCTCCTCCGTACCCACAGGAAATTTGGTTTAATACGTTTAATACGTTTTCTACGGTCCAAAGAAAACAACAAGGAGGGTGAAAGATTTGTTCAGATGTTCCCTTGCTCCCATCTTTATTTATATTCATATATATTTATTATATATATATATATATACACTACTCCCAGTGGTCTATATATATATATATAAATCTATTAAACGGAAGAAACGGTAGGAAATATGGAGACCGCCGTGTCTGCACAGAGGCTTCATAACAGTGCGGTTATGTGACATGTGAGTGAATTATATGTCCTCGTTTGACATATAAAATAAAAAGGAGAAAGAAAGGGAGGGAGGGAGGGAGGGAGAGAGAGGGTAATTAACATCCTACATGTGAGGGAAATGGATTGGACAGGAGCAGAAGGAGCACTGGGCTGGCCCTGGAGGTCTGGGCTGTACCTCGTTGAGAGGGAGCCACAGACAAGCCAGCACACAGAGGCCCAGTGAGTCGCACAGAAACCTAGGATTCCTAATCATCTTTATTACTGTGAAAGCTTTCCTGGCACGGCTCATTCTCCATGCTGAACCAAGAAAGAAGAAAAAAAAGACAAAAAGGCCCACAGTGCCATTAGTAGGAACAGCATTACAACCCTAATATTGGGCCAAGGGACAGGCGATTATTAGAAAGGGTTTACTCGCTGCTTTTAACAGAGTTGCACTGTGAGCCCAAATCTCTCACCCTCTATAAAATGTATGTTTCACATGGAGTCCACTTCATTCTTTATTGGAGTGATGGCAAACCGTTTCACCGATGTTAGAACAAATGCATTAGCTTGGTAGGCATCCTCAGCTCAGATTGTGTGGATTGATTTGGCCCCCAACTCTGACGGATTCATCGGATTTCCTGGATATTCTGATTGTCGCACGTTTTGTTATATGTATTTTCAATTGCACATTTGTTTATTTAATTTCCCAGGGAATCCTATTTTCTGCTCTGTGCAGCTCCGTCGTCTCGACTGAACAGGCCACTGATGGTCAGACTATTATGGCTGTGGAGCTAAGCACTCTTGTTGATTTATTTTTAATGAGTTCTGCAATTATGCGAGCAATAATATCCAGGAGAAGATGAACCGGCGTCAGCTCAGGCCCGCGTTCTGCTGCGTCAACCTCACATTCCTCTCTGGTTTCAGCCCAAGGTGAACTGTTCCTCTGCCACCTACCAACACAACTCATAATTTTTTCCGCTGGCAGGGACATTTTCGCTAAAGTGCTATATTCAGTCACTTTTCCTCCCTGGGCCTTTTACACTAAAAAGTGTAAAAGAGTTGAGTGTACTGTGTGGTTGTTAGCGCGCGTGTTTGTTACTCTGTGCACGTGTGTTTTGATTCCGAGCAGAACATTAATCACTGACACTGAGCAGACACAGATCAATGGAGAAGGCTTCCGTCCAGACCCTGCCAAGGAGCATTGTGGGTAAGAGCGATGGAGCGACGGTCTGTAAATTAGAGTTTGTCAGGGGGTGTCAGAGGAGACGGATCAGAGGCAGATTTACCACCCCTAAAATCCTCCCGCTACCGTCGAGGGAAAGAGGGAGATGGAGAGGTGGGCGGGGGTCAAAAGCCAAACAATCAAGCCCAACAACAAATTCCACAAGCGGGGGAACGGACACAAACAACGTCCGGCTGTAAGTCCCTGAACTACATTGTCAATGTAGCACCTTGTTTCTAGAAGGTCTGATGGAGTCAGGACATTCCGACATGTTGCTGACTACATGCTTCCATCATGCCCGTAGCCAGCTATGAGGTCACCGAGGTCCAGACCTCTGTCATTTTTTTGGAGCTACAAATAAAATTGGAAACTAAATACAGCTATATAAAAAAATCTGTGTTTCAGAGCTTCTGTGAGATGAGTGCATGCCTAATTCTGTTTAGACTTGTTACTTTGTGTCCACTGAGCAAACCCACTCCCCGCCGACCCGACCTCACTGTTTTTCAAACCCTGGCTACAGTCCAGGCTTCCATGAGGAGCTCCTGAGAAACAGTAGGTGGGCTAGCAGAATTGAAAGGCAGCGCTATTTCCGATGTAGAGATGGGGGGGGGGGGGGGGGGGGGGGGGGGGGGAGGAAGGCTCCTACTGTCATGACAACATCAGCCAAGGCACCCATGTGTTATCTCTGACTGTTTGCTAGATAATGGGCTAAGTCTGCAAAATGTAGATGCTTTTTTTTTCAGACCCATGTGCTAGAGGTAGATAGTGTTTGTGTGTGTGTGTGTGTGTGTGTGTGTGTGTGTGTCTAAGTGCGGGGGTCCTTCGTTGTGTGTATTATAAAGTGTTCTCATTACTGTTGCATGTTGACTGCAGGCTAAAGCATCCCTGCATCTGTGTCTAGTGTGTGTGTGTGTGTGTCTAGTGTTTGCGTGTGCGTTTTTTCTCTTTTTAACGACGCAATACACATCTCGCTTCCCTCCCTGTGTTCTAGTTCTCTTTTCATGGACGTGAGAATGGGATGCTAATCAGAGAAAATGTATTTTTAGATGTGTATCTTCAGTGATTTGATTGTGTTGTATACTTTCTTCAACAAGATGCTTTCACAAACACACACACACACATGGACTCACACACACATACACACACACATGAACTCACACACACACAATAAACATATGAACAAACATTAACACACACATGAACACACACACACACACACACACACACACACACATGATCAAGGACACACAATAATTGACATACTCACACAGAAGGAGAGGAATTAGAAAGCGGGTATTGGAAAACAAAATAAATTTACTTCCTTGTGTGCGTGGCACTGCAGAGTGGTTACAAAGAGAGGGGTTGTTTTCCCCTAATTGGATACGAGCCTTCCTGGTAGATCAGATTTATTACAATCACCCCCTGTGATTTAAACACCAAACACCTTTTTACTCAAATTTAACACTGAAAAATCATCAACAACAAATGTGACATTCGGCACGTAAAAAGTACTGTTAGGAAAAGTGTTGATGTTGGCATGGAATGGCATCTACACCACTGTTGCTGTCGACACCATTCGACCATTTAGGCATGAAAATAATTTTTTTCCTGCTCCCACAACTGATTAACACGATATATTCGCCACTGTTCAGGAAATTAAATTCAATTTAAAAAATGTTGAAGGCAGTGAATCTCATGGGAGTTGTTTTGTAGTAGTGGACTCCAGTGCTGCAGGGAAGCGTGGTGCGGTGATAAGCTGTTGGCTATTACAGGACAAGCCTGGATCCAGCCAGACCGGCTGCCTGCCGCCTGCCTTTATCAGCAGCAAGCTATAATAAGTTAGCTTCGTCCCTCAGCCCGGACATTGATAACAGTGTCAGTGTGTCTCACGCTTCCACTGTATGCGAGATTGGATTGCACGTGTGTCTGTGTGTGTGTTTGTAAGGTGATGTGTTTGTGCATGCGAATGTGCATGTGTGCGTGTTTAAATGGGTGGGGGGGTTATGTGTATATGTGTTTGTAAGGTTGTGTGTGTGCGTGCATGCGTGTGGATGGGTGAGGGGGGGTTTGTGTGTGGAAGTGTGTGTGTGTGTGTGTAGGTGTATGTGTTGGGAAGGTTGTGTGTGTGTGTGTGCATAAATGCATGTGCTAGAGCTTGCAATTGACGATGTGTTTGTTGGTGGACATGCACGAGTGTGTCCATGCACGCCAGAGTCCATTCATGTCTATACGTGTGGAACATTTTCTCATTAGAAGTCCTGGCTAGTCCCACTCTTCGACTGAGGTCTGTCGTAGTCACCGTACACGGCCTCGTAAAAACAGATGTCCTCATGAATTAGTGAGGCAGCGATGAAAGATTAACCTTTGACCTGGGATCCCAAGCCGGGACCGTAACACTGTTGTCTCCTGTGTCTCACAACACACTGCTCATACTTATAGACTCAATTTGACATTGGAATATTTTTCCTTGTTTATTCTCCTCGTCTATTTGTGAAGACATCTGTGAACAGGGGCAGCGGCAAGAGTCTGAGGATATCATTCTAGTCAAAAACCAAAAAAGTCATGTCCACGTCTCTTTGCCCTTCTGTATAACAAGGCGACTTTGAACAATGATTTGTCCCGGCGGACACATTAACAATGTGAGTTGAATGCGTCTGGATGGTGACTAAAGAAGACAGCTGGCTGAGGCATTGGTGTCTCGACAACTTAAGACCCACCAGAAAATTGAAATCTACTGAGAGCATTCATGATTCTACAAAAATAGAAATACAGATGACTCTAGTACATGATGAATGTGTGTGTGTGTGTGTGTGTGTGTGTGTGGCTGTGGCTGTTAATGAAGACAGCAATGACAAATACAATTGAGGAAATGTACATAGAACATTGCAAATAAGCAAGGCATGAAATACTACAAAAGTAGGTTATAGACAGACTACATTTGACGGATGAGATCTGTACTCGAGTAAATTGTTCACACTGTCATCAAGATAAATTTTCACTGACACACTGTTAATAATAAGCAATGTTGTGCGGTAAGCACATCATGCAAGATTGCATTTATTCCCATAAATTCCTTGTTTTTGCATATGACAAAAGCTCTGTTAGACTTCCTGCTGTCTACTCTCTTCCATTTGTTTTATAAATGTGCTTTCTGAGGTACAAAAGGCAAGCACTTATAAATAAGTCAGGGTTTTAGATAAGCTGGGTTCAAACAACATGTATGCTAATTAAGAACAGAGAGGATGGGATGTGGCGGCCAGGAAATGGATTTGCATGGAAACCGTTCACAACTGACAGAAGGTGTTAAACCCCAATTCAGCTAAGGTTAACCACTGGTAGCCACACATTTTACTATTGTTTTGAAAATGTACTTATCTGTAAAACGGGATTCATAATTGCATGTACTGTCATTGGTGTTAATTGTTAAAAATGGTGTCATCAAGAGGCATTTTTCCCTTTCCCTCCAAAAAATGTCAATCGGAGTTGAAAACATGAAGCGGCCATGCTAACTCTAATGACACACATCTAATTGTCGACATTTCACAGGGATTATTTATGTAAACACACTCGTCGCGTGCCACACAGGGTTTATGGTTCACAGCGTTGCGAGCGGCACTCATCTGCTGATGCATACGTCAACAAAGGCAGCTAGAACACACCAGCACCCCTGACCGGATTATAATGTAGATATACTTTTATTAGAAATATGACACATTCATCTTGTGCTCTGAAAACTGTACATTAACAAAGAGGCAGCCCCGATTGAAATAAAAACAGGGATGGGAGGTTGTATTGAATTCCAGGACTAGGATCAGAGAGCGAAAGAGAGAGAGAGAGAGAGAGAGAGAGAGAGAGAGAGAGAGAGAGAGAGAGAGAGAGAGAGAGAGAGTTATCAAAACACACACATGCACGCACGACAACACACATCGACATACACACACTCGCGCTTCGTCACGTACATACAGTTACGTTGTGATGCAGAACAACTTTATAGTCCTGCATCAGGAAGGGGTGGGGTGGGGGACAGGAAGGGGGAAGGGGTGAGCGTTATCTCAATAACTGTGTTCATATTTCAGAGAATAATAACGATGAGAACAACTATCCCCAAGCACAGTAAGAAATATATTTATAGGCTAAAATCCATTCTTGTAGAACTCTGAAATAATTACATTTTGCTGTACATCAGGACTCGAAGTGAGTCTTGTGCTTTCTCAGTGTGCATCCATCAACACCCCATTGGTTACTAAAGGATCCATAACGTGTGTATATATATCCATATGTATATCTATAGATATAAACATAGCTATATATATAACCCTCATTTTTACTTCGTAATATAATTCTTTACATACACCATACACACACACACTCAGACACCAAGACATGAGTAACTCTTTTTCTTTTTTTTGTCTCATCTTGCACCTGCAAAGATCTACTGTGTATGCAATAAAATGTACCAAGCCTGCTTGTACATCAAGCAATCGATGACTGTGACAGTACGCAGCCGTTGACCCTCGACCCCTTCTGCAACTTGCTGAAGATTCAAAAAAGCCAACGTGTTCTGGCGGTGACATCATCGAGGTCATCGGCCAATGAGAGGTATGTGGAGGGGGGTGGGGGGGGGCTGTTGTTTGGCATGCTCTCAGTGCCCTCCCCTCCACTCCAAACATTTTTCTTTTGGGTGGGGGGTGGGACACCCTGCAAGCTGCCAGTGATGTCACTGATTGGCCACAAGGGGCCCAGTGTGCCCCGGCCCGGGCGTGGGGAGGGTGGAGGGATGGGTGGGGTAGAAGGGAAAGGGGGGGGGGGGGGGGGGAAGAGACTCTGTACTTTGGAGCTGCGTGATAGGTCCCGTTTGGGGTGCGTGCCCCATACCCATTAGTTCCCCACCCCAAGGTTCCAGTGAGAAGCTGAGGTACCCCCCTCACAATGTTATCGTCGAGCGTGGGGGCCAGTGAAGTATAATAGTGGAACAGTACGAACAACAGTCAAAAAGAAAATAATGAGGCCCAGGGACAGAGTCCTGTTCATCACTGTAACACTGAATGAAGACCCCGGGACAGACTCCTGTCCATCCCTGTAACACTGTCGCCCCCAGTGGGGCGAAGAAGACTGCATGATTGCTTTTAGTTGATGCTGATGCTGCAGCGTCTTTCCCTTTTCCCTGTGTAAAACTCAATATTCAAGGCCATATATATATATATGTATATATATATATATATATATATATATATATATATATATATATATATACTAAATACTTTTTTTTATAAAGATAACAAGTTTAGTTGTTTCATTACATAGTTGAAGACAAAAAATGTAATTGTTCCAAGGACAAATGAAACGATATAAAAGTCACCTGTTGTTCTCAAAGTGCTTCAGGATGTTTCCCCGTGACTCTCTGCTCTTCCCCCCCCCCCCCCCCCTCCCCCAAACCAGCTGTCACCTCTCCTCATAAACCAATTTAATCCATTAGCCTCGTGAAAAACAACAACAGAAAAACCGCAACAACATAGGAAACCGAGTTGGGCAGTGCACTTGAGCAGTGTGTGTCTGTATCTAGGTTAGGGTGGGGGGAGCGGCACTCTGTCAAAGGGGGGCGGGGAGGGAGGGAGATGTTGTCTGAGAGTGGAGGAGGTGGTAGTGGTTGTGGTGGTGGAGGGGATGCTGATAGGACAAAAGACCAGGGTGTTTTCTCAGCAGTCCATCTGGTCCGGTCGTGTCCGTCTTTCCGTCCCGGGGTCCTCACACCTCGGTCTGCAGGTCCATCAGCTCCTGGCCCACCAGGGGGATGGTGGCGCTGACCTTCTCCCACTCCACCGTCTGCAGCTCCAGGGGCGAGGCCGCCACCGTGTCCAGGTCCTTCCTCACCCAGGACGGGGGAGAGTGGGGTTTACGGATGCCGTCCCAGGGCCTCTTGCTGGGGGTCTGCTGCTTGTCCTGATGGGGCGGAGGGACCAGGGGAGGTGGGTGAGATCCTGATGGATGGGCTACTGTACTGTTTTGTTACTTACTTTTAGTAACTTACTGTTAACCAGTGTGCGCTTAACTTAAATGTATAGGCAACTGTATTGTTTTGTTACTTATTTAGTAACTTACTGTCCACCAACGTGCACTTAACTTAAATGTTTGGGCTACTGTAAAGTTTTCAATTTTGTTTTGCAGGCAGTGCGATTTGTGTTGATATTCTCACTGCCTGCTGTACGTGCCTGCACCAAAATTCAATGAAAAACTAAAAAGATCATGATGGAACTGCATCAGAACGACCGATTAACACATCACATAAGTAGCCACGACCAAAGCAGTGGACACAACTTCAAGATTTTAAACATCAGTGTGCTCAGTCTGAGATTGACTTTTATCTACTTTTCTTTTTTAAGTATATGTGTTATAAATACCTAACCAGATGCTAGAGATCCGACAGTAGGTGGACAACCTGGACATTGACATTAACAAAGAGAGAGGGGAAAATCTGGGAAGTCGTCTCCTTACACTCAGGTTGGTCTTGTCACTGCCGGCAGACGATATGCTCCATCTTTTGGCGGCTTTGCTGTCGACGGGAGGCGACTCTCTGTCTGCGCTGTGGATCTTCCTGTTCAGGTCCTGGAACATGTCCTGGTGCCGTTTCCTGGTGTGCATTATCTTCTGCAGCACGCAGACACACATGGGAGTACAAAGTCAACTCACGAAGACACGTCACCCCGCACCTTGCATCCAATAGAACTGCTGATTTACATGTTGAGTTATTTCTTTTATGGTTCTAATCACATAGGGTGAACGATAGGGCGCATCGCAGTACACTTTCATCATGAGAAATGAATGGTGATGCAAAACAATAGTGGCTGGTTACCAATGTTTGTTGGACGATGTGGTGAAACCAAAATTACCTCAAAGTCGAGCTCAGCATAGCGTGATTTTCGTCTCTGGGGGCAGAAAAGAGATGAAAATATGTTTTGATATCATACACCTTAAAAGAAACATGACAAGTAAAAGAAAGGGTTTTTTCTTGTTTTGTTGTAGGCAGGGTTTTTTGTCCGGCGGGGTGGAAGGCTTTTGCTCGTCCTGCAGCAGTGACTTGTGATAAAAACATAAAAACAGAAAGCCTCCGTGGTCGTCTTGCCGAAACTCCGCTGGCACAGGCCTGCAGTAAACAGCTTGTGACCAAGCGACCTTTATGTCCCCTCTCGCGGAGCGGCACAAGGAAGAGCTGACCTTCAGGCGTCTCGGTGACGGTGGCAGCTGCCGCATCTGCACTGCATTGTGGGGGATTATATTTGGCGTCAGCCCTCCCCCACCACCCGGAGTCAAGACACCAGCAGGTGGATTGTCTTGCCACTACCCAGCTCATCTATGTGTGTATGTGCTATCTATGCCTGCTGCTGGTCTCCACACAGAGGGAAAATTGACCTTTTGGAAAAATGACATCTTTGTGGGGACAAGCTATGCTGAGCTCCTCTTTTTCATGTGGAAGTGGTCGGAGTGAATATAAAAAAATAAAACTGCCTTTTCATCCCAGGCAAAAAAAAAATATATAATTTGGATTTCCTCGATTTCTCAAAGTGAATAAATAAATCAAACTATGATGACTGGAAACCTGAGGATGAGGAACATGATGGTTTTTGAATATGTGATTTGACATGTGGACTCATGCATACAGCATGCTTGTAGCTCCCCTGTACTGGACTAACCTCTAGCGAGCTCATGGACAGTGTGGAGATGTTCTCGCCCTTGGACATCACGTTCCCAGCATCGCCGCCGCTGTCGCACACGTTGTGGGCCATGTTGTGCAGGTTGTGCATGGGCGAGTCTCTCTCCGTGCAGGACACGCTCACCTGGTCGGCCGGCAGGCTCTTCAGACCGAAGCCCGGCACCCCCTCCGTCCCGGCCGAGTTGGCCAGGTGGACGAGCCGGCTCTGGGGCAGCTGCTCGATGCTCAGGTTGTACTTTGCCGCCTGGTCCTCCTTGCCCTTGGAGGGCTTCAGCGTGCCCGAGTTGTTGTTGGGCAGGATGACGTATCCTTGGTTGTTCCCCGGGCCCGGGCCGCTGCCATCTGACGCGCCCCCACCGCCGCCCTCTCCGGCCCCCCGCGGCGACTCTCCGTCCAGCTGCTTGAAGAGCTCCCCATCGCAGATGTAGATGGACTTGGCCCCCGGCAGCTCCGTGCTGATGCCCTTGGCGGCCGCCGCGGCCTTGTCCCGGCGCAGGGTCAGCGTGTGGCTGGTGTAGTCGGCCACGTTCTGCAGGTGCACCTTCGCCATGCTGGCCGGCATGGTGTTGAAGTTGGAGCCCTTCTGCAGCGTAAGCGTGCCCGCTGAGGCTTTCTCCTCGCCCTGCAGGGAGGAGCGCTTCATGGGGCCTGCCAGAGAGTGAGAGAGAGAGAGAGAGAGAGAGAGAGAGAGAGAGAGGTTAGTGTGTTTGACCCACAGCCGAAGCCAATGTTTCGCACAGCTTCCTAGAAGCTTGATGTTGTGTGTACACCCTGTTCCTATGTGTATCTGAGTTCACTGCAATTCACTGCAAGTGACTTGCAACTGAGAGACATAGACGGAAAGAGACAGAAAGACAAAGCAAATAAGCAACACTACTAAAAGTCCCGGAAAACCTACAGACGATATCTCAGCTCAGCTCAGTTTTCCAGTGGATGACGGGGAAATATACCGGTCGGAACTGTACATCGCCACCAAAACCCCCCAGGGTTAGGCCATAGTGGCATCCATCAGACCACACAAAGAGATTAAGGAGATTGGTGAACAACATCGTTCAGAACCTAATCAGAACCGCCAGCACTAGCGACACAACCTCACGACACTCAACCCAACAAAACTAACAAAAACATTTGTCTCCATTTTTCCTGATGCATCTCACTCTTGAGAAAGGGGGGCGTGTGTGTGTGTGTGTGTGTGTGTGTGGGGGGGTTGGTGTCTGTGTCTCGATAGCTTTGTGCTCCAGATGCTTCTTCTGATCGTCTGTCTCGAGAGATAATCAGATCCAGTCTCCCAGCGGGGGCCTGCCAGGAGAGGGCCCTGCTATCTGATTCTGCACCGTAGGGAGGGGACTTCATTATACGGTTTTGGGAGCGTTTCAGACGGCACCCCTATTTATCTGCATATTACCACCTAACACACATTCAACTCCTGCCTGTCGACGCCCTCCATCCTCAATCACGTTGTGCTGGTATCCAAAGCCCTCGTCAAAAACAGGGTTTGGGAGAAAATAATCTCAAAAACGGAGAACTGGGTATCGCTGGGAATTTGAGTCGAACGAACGAACGAACGAACGAACGAACATCTGTTGTGACAATGCCGAGGAGCAGTTTGGAAATCACTTGAGACAGCTTGTGGTGGTTATGAAGGGGGTTATGAAGAGACTTCAGTGCATATGAATGTACAAGCGCGATCACACACCCACACTCACACACATATACATATACATACACAATGTACTGCTTGAAAATTACCTGAGCGACATGCAATATCCACGTCTTTCTCAAAGTCAGTCTGAAAACAAAAGGAAACAAAACACAGTCGTATTATTCACACTAGGAGCACAAGAACAGACTTAATTATAAGAAATGGTTGCGAGACAGGTTTTTTCAACAAAACACAAAATAAATGTTCAAAAGGATTGTGTTCCTTGAACCTTACAACTAATCACTAATCACATAGACACTGATACTGTGTCATCAAACTCAGCACATGAAGCATTACCATGAGCTGGGCGTGTCCGTTCTGGAAAGATCCTCCTGAGTCTGCATTGCCCTCCTCCTGGCGATCCACCACGCGACACTTAACTGCCTCTTGTACCTGGAGCCCCCAGGAAAACACACCGTCATGGTTACTGCCCTCTTTCTAGTCAAATGATCCTCCCCTCCGGCCCCTGGAAATGAGGCTGCTCCGGACAGCTGATACTGCTGTTGTACATTCTAGCTCCTCTTTCTCCTCTCCTCTAGCCCTGCACCTCTCCTGTAGCTCCTCTTGCTCATCCAGCGCTGCTCCTCTAGCTCATCTCCTCGCGCTCTTCTAGCTCTAGCTGCTCTCCTTGAGCTCCTCTAACTCTAGCACCTTTAACTCCTTTAGCTCCTCTAACTCCACAAGCTCCTCTAGCAATTCTAGCTCCTTTAACTCCTCTAGCTCCTCTAACTCATCTTGCTCTTCTAGCTCCTCTGCTTCCTCTAGCTCTTCTAGCTCCTCTAGGTCGCTCTAGGTCTTTTAACTCCTCTAGCTCCACAAAGTCCTCCAGCTCCTCTAGCTCCTCTAGGTCTTCTAGCTCCACAAAGTCCTCCAGCTCCTCTAGCTCTACAAAGTCCTCAAGCTCCTCTCACTTCTCTAGCTCCTTTAACTCCTGTAGCGCCTCTAACTCCTCTCACTTCTCTAGCTCATTTCACTCCTCTAACTCCACAAGCTCCTCTAACTCCTCTAACTACAAGCTACTCTAACTCCTCTAACTCCTCTAGCTCCTTTATTTATCTAACTCTTCAAGCTTTTAAAGCTTCCAATTATTTTTCTCCCTCTTTTCCACTGAAATATTCTGAGCAAAAAAAAACGTGTGCCTATAAATCATGCAACGCCGTGACAAAGTCGTCAGAAATATAATTTTGTTGTTACGCAGCATTTGTAAGTTGCAGAACTGGAGCGTGCCTTTATTTTGATTTTTTTTTTACTTATTTGGCTACAAATCAGTTATTTGTCAAAAACCCATGACAGTACAGGGGCAAATTGAATTTAGCATAAAGTTTAGTTTTATAATGTGACATTCTAAAACTTTAAATGGCTCTCAAACTCAAAACAACACCAACAACAAAAAAATGAAGGAGTGGACTTTTTTCAACCTAATTATGCATCCATCAAATTAATTTATGTGAGGTAATGGATCATTCCCAGGGGAGGTTGTAATGTCTGTGTGGGGAAGAGAAGGAGGCGGCGGGTGAGAGAGGGAGGCGGCGGTGGGGGGAGAGATGGAGGCATACCTCTCTGCGCAGGATGCAGTGCACCATGACGATGACAAAGCCCTCCAGGGAGTCGAAGACGGCGAAGAGGATCTGGAACAGAGCCGAGCGACGGTCCGTGATGGCCAGCACGGCGGACATCCAGGTCAGGGCCAGCAGCGGCAGCACCACACAGGAGCTCCACAGAGACGCCCTGCAGCACAGCCAAAGGACCCAGCGTGAGCGGGGAGTAAGACCTCCTCAGAACCATCATCACGAGGCTATCTGAAAAGGGCCGAGTCTACAACATTCATCATATGTTATTTGGGCAAATTGCAGCAAATATATAATTAGCTGTTTACTCATCTACAAACATCTGCATGGCTGAAACTAATGTCTTTCTTTAAATCACCCATGCCTGTTATGTTCCTCCTATGCAAAACATTGTCCGAATAAATTGTAGAGTAATTAAAATAATTGCTGCCTTTTCACTTAAAATTTAAATACACTGCAAGACATACAGTATACTTAATGGCACGGGCACAAAAAAGAAAAAAGAAAAACATACATCCATAATCTGTAGATATATGTGTTTATATTTAACATATATGACATGCATGTATGTTAAAAAAAATGGTCCATTCAAACCATCCATGGGGCCGAGTACATAGGACCCCCAGAGAAGGAGAGGAGGGGGGGGGGGGAGCAGTTCAGGAGGGAATTGCAGAAGGTAAAGATAAAGGAAAATGAGGACAGAAAGAGATGTGGAGTCATAGGATAGCAGTTCCTCCGCCCAAAACTAAAGGGATCTACAGTTTTTAATTTTTGATATGTTTTATCGTGTTTGTGTTCTGACTCAGTGGGACACATTTGGGGGGGGGGGGGGGGGGGGGGGGGGGGGGGCTTTCGTTCATTGTTTTTGTTATGTGTTCATGTGAATATATTTTTTGTTTTCTGACTTCATATGGAAGAGCATTTCATGTTTACGCACACATACACACACACTAATTGTTGCAATTAAAATGCTCATTAATGATGTCTCTGCTCTCCCTTCCCGTGCCCAAAGCTGGGAGACATTTCAATATTGTTAATAATAGCATAATCTCTGCTCAAATGAGTAGACTACCTTCTGTGCATTTAAGCACAAAAATGCACACACTCATACACAACAATAAAACTAACGAATAAATCTAATGTTTAATTATTAAGTAATTTAGTCACTATATTAGTCATTTGCAGACACACACATCCACACGGTAACCAAACACGTTCAACATCAAAATGTGTCAGCCTCTTGTGACCAATCCCTCTCTTTTTAGAGACAGAAGAGAGAAGGAAGGAAGGGATTAAGGTAGGATAAGGGACATGGAAAGGACAGAGAGTGAGAGGGAGAGGAAAGGAGGGACGGGATAGGTAGAGTTATAGAGAAGGGAGCAGAGAGAGAACGGAGACAAGAAAAGTTAAGGAGTAATAATTAGCAGGAGTAACATGGCGTTACTGAGAGAGAGAGCGAGAGAGAGAGCGAGAGAGAGTGAGACAGGAGAGTTAGAGTTATAGAAAAGGGAGAGGAGAGAGAACAGAGTTAAGAATAGGTAGGAGTAATAATTAGCGGGACTAACATGGCGTTACTGGTAGCTGTGGTGGACACGTCAGCCGATGAGATAACTCCGCACTTGGCACATTTGAGCGTCATATTGTACAGGGGCACTGTCATCTGACTGCAAAGTCAAATTAACACGCTGTCACATACACGGATACAAATACACCTGCACGCACACATCCATACACACACGCACAAACATACACACACACACACAACACATACACAAACGTGCACAGGTGCGTGCACGTGGACTGGACAGGCATGGGCAGCTAGTCAGTGATCTCTGACCTGTCTCTCTCTCAGGGCTAAGAGGTGTGTGTGTGTGTGTGTGTGTGTGTGTGTGTGTGTGTTGACATTTACTTCTCTGCATTTGTTTCTACAGGGGATGGTGATGATGAGTATTTTACATTATTATTAATAAAGATGAAATTCCGGTTTTATTTTTTCTTTGGTGGTTGAACAAAGCTCTTTTCATCCATGTTTTACCATATTTTCCAACTACATATAACCTATCATTTACTACAAAGGTCTAAATGCACATTTTTATTCTTTTTAAATATATATAGCATTGTGAAATTACTTATGCTGTTTTTTTGGTCAGCTCACCTACCTTTACAGAATAAATGCTGGGCACTTATGCAAGCATCCATTCAACATACAAACACACACGCACATGCAATCAGTAGAACAACATATGCACTACTATGTCATAGTGGGGAACTTAAGCAAGAGTGCTAGTGCTAGAATTGTGCACAACCTATATCTGTGTATGTGCATTACATAAAACACAAGCAACATAAGGCAGCGTTGCAGCAGCGTGGACGTGAGATTGTTCTGACTCTGTTCCATGGCTGCAGTCATGACGAAAGAACCCTGGGAATGATGACCAACAAACATGGACGAGACGAGTCCGCAGCCCAACGTCTCCTTCTGCCCAACAACCAGTAAAGTCAAGAGAAGCCAAACCAAATCGATTGCATAGCCCCTGGATTGCCTAGATTAAATTCACGTAATAGAGTGAATTCAATTTCAAGTAAAAGGGCAATAACACCCTCTAAATATGTTCCGCAGGCGATGATATTAAAAAGCAATACGATTTTTTTTATAGGATAAAAAACATTTACCAACATAAATTCCCCTTGTATTCATGGGGATGGTATGTGTGTGTGTGTGTGTGCTGGGTCAATGGAGCCTGCTATGCTTGCACCGAAGACGATAATCAGCAAGCACACACTGACCCAAGGTGCTATTGTGCGTTTGCTGATAATCTGTTCATCAACTCACATGGAGCCAGGTTTTCAACTCACAGCTGCCATTAAATAAAGGCTTCAAAATGTTAACTCCCCCTAATATATTATCAGGGTTTTACCCAAGGACAATCCATGGAGTGTAAACGCCTAACGGCTTCTGTAAACATGCGTTCTGTATACGTATCGCTGAATGGAATCGAGACGTTCTTGTCTATTTTAATTTTCCCAGCCAATTACCCGTTGACACAGTCTCTGAATCTGCTCAGGCCCGGCGCAGATGCTTCGTGTGTCTCATTAGATGCTGCACACATTAATTACCTTCATTAAATATGAGATTTGAACATCGAGAAACAGGCGCCATTGTGTGGCAGTACGGGGACATAGACACCATTGAAGGGGGCCTAAGTCAGAATCCCTATACCAGCCCACTTTTAGCTCCACCACAGCCAGAACAAAACGAACGTGATGCAGGAACACCAAGTCAAACTGCTGTGCGTCTTTGTGACAGCCGTGGCACCATTACACAACATTGTTAAATCAGTTAAGTTGAGATCTCGTTCATTTACACAACCAGCTGTCCACAAACACTGGCCTACAAGCTATTTTTGGCTCAAGACCGTAAACGGAAATACACATTTGTCCAGATGCAAAGACGTGTTAGTTTACCGAGAGTCTTACACGCACACACATACATTCACACACCCTCATCGTCATTATTACAGATTTGTCTACACCCTAAGTATCAAAAGGTAATGACTCGTTGTAACTACCATATTATTATCGTGAAAAATGTCATTGATCATTTAGATCTATTTTTTTATGTCAATAAGTTGTCAGAACTCAAACAATAAGGTTAGGTTAATATGTGTTTACATTGCACTACCAGGTGTTAGGGTAAATTGCAGGGTAAATGGCAAGGGAAGTACTAAGGATGCCAATCAGAGGTGCTTGCTAGCAGAGTGGAGTCAGCAGGGTTTGGTGATGGGCGGGGCTATTAGCCATACATCAAGAAAAAAGAGTGAAGTGGGCAGATATGTTTTACCCAATCATAGATGACATGGGGGAGGGCCTCTGAGGCTGATGTGTTCCTGATGGGAGAGCCCTGAGTGAGAGAGAGGGGATTCTGTGCAAACATGACTTTTCAGACAGCAAAAATAAAACAAGTACAGTTTAACAAAGAGGTCATTGGAAAGTCAAACATTGTTCAGGTTGGTAGATAAAAGAGAGAGAGAGAAAGTGAGAGAGTCAGATAAATAATAACAATTAGACACAACAACACTAAGTAAAGGCCAAACAGCCAACATTCAAGCTAAAGGCAAGCAGGGTGCATGTAGGTTGTCATATGTGTAGTTGTTTTGACTTCAGGATGTAAATTACTTTATACACTATGATGCACTATGATTGACTTACAAAAACATAAATGGATTCCTGATTTCTATTGCCACTCTTCGCTCCGTTATTAGGATAAAACTCGGTAATGCAGCACCAACAATTGTTGTAGTTACTCCAATAGTGATTTTATGCTGATTGTCCTCACCTTGCACATGTAAGTCGCTGTGGATAAAAGCATTCGCTAAATTGCTAAATGTAAATCTAAAGGTCATATTGAAAATAGTAGTCAACCCTTAATTGACTAAATCTGGCAAGAGGAAAAAACAAATGAAAGGCTGAGTGGTCTGAGAGCCTGATGCCCTAGTGTTTGTGTTCATATATATATATACACATATTTATGTTTATCCATGGAGTGAACATTTATTATAAGAACTATGTGCTCGGTTCGAAGCGACCCTGCTTCCATTTGCACTAAACGTCCAAACAGGAATAACAATAACAACAAAGACAATGGGAAAAAAGAAACAAATAAATAAAAACATAAAATCACATTAAGCAACACCCGCAAATCAATACGAGCTGGAGGAATGTGTAACCAAACAGCGACCCCCAGAACAAACACACTAAAAACTAAAAACAAAGCAACATGAAAATGAACTAAAAGGAAGGGGAGATGATTTGGTCAATTGTGAAGCAGGACCAGTAACCAGTCGTTCTTTTATCAGTCTTATATCATTCCTTTAATCATTCTACTAGTACCCTTTTCGGACCCCAGGACCCTGCAAAGCCAATTCCATTGATCTTAATGTAGATCTATTTCTTTAAATAGGAAAAAATAATTTCTCATCCCGTTGTCGAACTAGGTCAATCATAATTGCCCATATTTTGCTTGTT
The DNA here is from genome assembly GCA_026745465.1 of Lota lota. Lineage (NCBI taxonomy): Eukaryota > Metazoa > Chordata > Actinopteri > Gadiformes > Lotidae > Lota > Lota lota. The sequence continues at coordinate 886,574 of JACYXH010000648.1, forward strand.
GCAATTTCCTGTTAGATATTTATTGATGGTTTTGAACATTAGGTAATGTTGCTCTGGTTCTTGAGCTCAGGATATTACTTCAGACAAAGAACCAGTTGCCCCCCCCCCCCCCCCCCCCCCCCCCCCCCCCCCCCCCCCCCCCCCCCCCCCCCCGTTCACGGACATCAGGCTGGTTATAGGTCCGTAATCAGAATGGATGAGTGGTACATCGCATACCCCGCCCTCTCCTTCAGTTTCATATCAGTTATGCCGTCTTTGGACACCAGTTTGTTAAAAACCAGAATCCCGATCACCATGTTAACCTGGGAAGAAAGAGGAGAGATGTTGTGGTTAAGGAGGAACACAACTCCTAATGCCATCCAGAAAATGATGGTAACGGCAATATCGCCTATGATTAGAAGTAACATGCATATGAGTGATTCACTCAAATTGGTGGCTGCATTTAGATGCTAAATACCACCAACTAAAATAACAATGTTATCTACATTAAGCATTTAATGAAGTGGAATATAATATCATGGAGGAATTCACAACCAACGGGATGGCTTGTACATTCAACAAAATGTGAAATGAGGAATGATCCTATTTGAGCTCAGCGTAGATTAGTTACATCTCACAGTAGTAATTGTAGTCATCCAACACAAAGACATTCTGCCCTTGCAAACCTCGATGATGACATTTAATTAATCCTAGCGGTCAAATAGGTGACCCTGTTAAAGTGACTAACTCATCGCCATAATTAGCTTTTTAAATACGTTTACATATTTACACCCTGTTATCAGGGGTCCAGTAGCTGAGCAAAACACCTAACCCTTACTGCTCCCGATGAGCTGGCTGTATGGTTGACACCGCCGTCGGTGTGTATGAATGGTTGTAAATCGCTTTGGATAAAAGCGTCTGCTAAATGCCCTAAATGTAAATGTAAATGTCCACAATGGCCAGGATAAAATAAAACAATAACATGGCTGACTTTACATAATCAGCCATTGCCTTTGAAAAGTATTGCCTGAAGATTGACGTCAAGCTAAGACAAGTCTGTGTGTGGGTCTTATGGGCTAGGCTCAGAGCTCTTTAAAAGCAAGCAAAGTTGTAAAGATGTGAAGGGAAGGGCAGAGAGAAAGGGCTTCATCGGGTGAGCAGTGTCAGAGAGAGGAAGTACCAAGACTACAGCGGCCGCAGGTCCCACAAAGGCATAGAGCAGGCCACCTTCCAGGGAGAGCCAGCAACTAAGAGAGGGAGAGAGAGTAATGGAGAGAGAGACAGAGAGAGAAACACAGGGAGAACATAAGAATCAGAGGCAAGGGCTAAAGCAGTATAGTACAGGGGCAAAGGGAGGTGAGGGCTGTTTCTGAGGAAGTTAGGAGGATTGGATGAAATTGACGACGGAACGAATCATTGCATGGCACTCAGGATGGACAGAGCCAGAGAGAGAAGGTAGGAACGACCTCAGAGCCATGGGAAGCCGAGGGGTGAATGACCCTCCAATGTGTTCCCAACCCCCAGTAACCCTCCTATTTATGTATTGTATTTTTGCCAAAACGAGGAGTTTACCCAAAACAGTACGGGCAAGCCTGTGGAGTACAACAAAATAAGAGTTACTCACAAGTTGGGCGTTCCGTATCCCTTCGCCTTTGTGAAGCCGACAGAGATGGCCACCACCAGGGCAGGGAGACCTGGGGGTGGGGGAGGGTTGACACACACATACAAACCTGTACATTAGCCATGACGCATTCAGACAGATAGGGGGTTTGATAGATAAGAGAGCATAAGACACACGGACGGCAGCAAGGCAGCCCCCCGCCCCACCCACCCCAGCCGAGACACAGGAAGCGCTTGCGTATGATGCGATTCCGCAGGCGGCCCGTCACCGCCATGTAGGACTGCCACGCCTCCGTCAGCACCCAGCAGAAGGAGGACAAGAAGAAGAAGTGGAGGAACGCAGCTACCAGTGTGCACAACACCTAGAGAGAGAGAGAGAGAGAGAGAGAGAGAGAGAGAGAGAGAGAGAGAGAGAGAGAGACAGACAGACAGACAGACAGACAGACAGACAGACAGACAGACAGACAGACAGACAGACAGACAGACAGACAGACAGACAGACAGACAGAGAGAGAGAGAGAGAGAGAGAGAGAGAGAGAGAGAGAGAGAGGTTATGAGGAGTGCTAGAGTAAGAAGATGAGGGAAGGGAATTGGAACGGGCCTCACAATACGATATTACGATTTAGTTTTTGTATATATATATATATTTCTGGGCTTTCATGCCATTATGGAAAGGAGAGTGGAGAGAGTCAGGAAAGGGGGTTGAAAGAGAGGGAATGACATGTTGCATAGGATCGCAGGTCAGAAGGGAACCTAGGTCTCTATGAGGCGTACGGCCTATGTGGTTAGCCAGGTAAGGTCACGCAGACCCCGTTATTCCGACTTTTGAGTGCAGAGATGATATGTATTTCTATCCTGTACATATTGCGATTCTATAAATATTGCGTTACGATATTACAATACAGTTTTTAGAGATTTTATCTTTTGTGTGGTTTAATGCAGTGGTTCTCAAACCACCAGGTTGTGGACAGGTACCTGGCCACGGACCATTGAGATATGGAAATTAAGCCTTTTTCTTTACTTCCATAACATTTTTATATGTTTTGTTATCATTTAGACAGACTATTTGTATTGTACCTTATCAAATCTAACAGTGCAATGAGCAACTCGGCATCATAACCCCTGACCATATGTGGATCAGATATCAGGGAACATAATTAGCGCTCTTGGTTGGGGTGGGTAGATGCGTAATACATAACTTACATAACAACGGCAAAGAAACAGACTTTGATGGAGTTTGATTGATTAGTTTGATTAGTTCGAGTTTGACTTGGCACAATAATTATACATATGATGCTGTTACAACTGTTTGACAACTGTGAAACTGTTACAAGATAGCCAAACAACAAACCGCGTGGCATACCTATAGAGGTCCAATCCTCACCTTGTTGCGTGTCTGTGTCTGACCAATGAGAATCAGGGCGTTGGAGGAGATGATTGACAAACAGAAGTTGATGAGGATCACTGAGCGTTCAGAGCGAATATACCTTCAGAAAAAGGGTGGAAGATAACGCAATATTACCAATATTATTATAATACCAATAGTACATGTTAATATTACAAGTAAATGGTGCTGGTGATGCCACAGAGAACATTTCATATGCAATGGGGATTCAATATGGGGCAGGTCAGTCCCGTGATCAGAGCGTTGGGTGTGACTCCCAGCTGAAAGGTTCAGGCTATTGAACCCCTATGTCTGCAATCTATCCCTTGGCGTCTTTAAGCCAGATGCGTAACCCTTACCTGTTCATTAATGACCAATGAAAAATTCAATCACTAAGACGTTTTGGATAAAGTCTCTCACGCCTAAAGCAAACAGAGAGTGATTTCGGTTCATATTTGTAGCTCGGCCCAAAAAAATAAACTAGAATCATTGCTCACGGAGCACCAATATAGTGGGGCCATACTATTCTGCTTGCTTTCGTACAGGACTCAAGCCTATTTTGGACACGTCAATTCCAAAACATGATTGTGTGTGTGTCCGGTGCTTTACGGCCCTCAATGACTGGAGTCATCTCTGTGGTAGTACTGGTGTGGGAGCCTACCTCCAGACAGACACGTAGATAATGATGAGCAGCAGCAGAGTGAGGGAGGACACCCCACAGCCGACGATCAGCGTGACGGACGGGAGCTGCGTTTTATCCATGTTCTGGAGGAAAGTGACAGGCACACACAGGCAGGGGGAATATTTAGGGCTTGTAGTGGTGTATTATTCACACAAAGGTATTCTGCACTCACTCACACTGGCATGTGTGCATAAAGACACACATACACGCCCGTGCGCATGGCTACCAGACACGCTGTTGTTTAGGTCTTGCCAATGGAGAGCAAGGTGACTTCAAGGTGAATGGAAACAGAATTTTACAAAAATACGAAAAATACACGCCTCACCCCCTCTGCATTAGCATACACCACCTAAAGTATGGTTAGTTCCACAGAATTGTCATATGTACGTCTCATATTTTGTATGTACGCAGATATCTCATAAAGCAATACAAAGAATGATTTCCTAGTCCTGTGAGTGTTCTCTCCATACTACTGCAGCCATTGTCTTCATCGCTATGGCAACAGAGCAATATGGCAGCCGCTCCTGCAGCAGCTATCATACTGGTACCATGGCGCAGTCATCTTGTGTTTCATATCTGGGTCGCACTTGTATAATTACTGTACATGTGTACATACGGACATACACACACACGTACAACGCACACACGTACATGTTTAGCCAGACATGCAAAATATATAGCCATGTCTAATGAAGCAGGAGGTGATCATAGAAAGGCTAAGGACTGCTAAACGCTAGCATGAACAATGTGAGCTGGCATATATGCTAGCTCACATGTCAGGCCAGGGCACAGCGGCAACACATCCACAGCCTCAGACATGTTTTCGGTCAAACGGAAAACATGGTTATGAAACTGTTATGAAACTGCTTATTTTAAAGACGAGCGGATGAGTTAGAGTGAAAGATTTTACGCTAGCAGCAGATTTAATCAGGCTTGTTTTGGGTGTTTTTCGCAATACAAAAATTGTGAGGAGTCATCTCTGTGTTTCCAGTCCTTTCTGTCCCAGGTGTTCGAGCGGGGGAGTGACGGCCCACTGAGATGATGTGGAAGTGTCTGTTGAGATTATATGTTATGGGGGGGAAGAGTAGACGTGTGGGAGTGAGGGAGGCACGAGGAACATAGGGACATGAGGGAGTCTCTCCACGTGGACCCCTCAAGCCGCAGATAATTGGCTGAGTTTATAGCCTGTCTTGTCTGCAGGTTTGATGTGTGTGCTGAGGCCAAGTTAATTAAATCCCCCTGATTAATCTACACTGCAGCGAGTCCCCCCCCCCCTGCTCTAAAAGCAAAGCAGTTTGGGTGGGTGGGGGTTAGATTACCAGTTCAGTGGAACGGAAAGTCGCTGCTCACACAGAAAACACTTCCTGCTCCTCAGGGCTTGGCTACCCATATAGGACTCATCTCTCTCTTTCACTCTCTATGTGTCTCTCTCTGTGTGTGTCTCTCTCTCTTGTTCTCTCTGTCTCTCTCTCTCTGTCTGTCTTTCTCTGTCTCTCTCTGTCTCTCTCTCTGTCTCTCTTTCTCTCTGTCTCTCTCTCGATGGAAACTGATTGTTCTTAGCAAGGACTGCAGGTGTTACTGGATGCACCCCGCCACCCCCACCCACCCGAACACACACACACACACCAACACCCACCTTCTCCCCCCAATATTGGGAAACAAGCACAACCGTCAACCGCATTGTATTTTTTCAATCCTTTTTTTCTGTATCATTTCTTTGCAAAACTAGCCAACTGACGGTACCTCTCAAAGCACTTGCTTTGTTCCTCCGTCTGCAGACGCCTGATTGAATTTCATAAAGCCTGCAGCAGAATCAAGATTGTGTGTTTGGTGGAAAAGCCAAGGTGGCGGAAGGATATATATATATTTTACATATATATATATATATATATATATGGTATATATTTGTAAAAAAAGCACAAGAGCAGAAGAAGAGACAGATTAGAGTGTGACGATGTATTGCGGAAGCGGCGCGGGGGGGAAATTATGCGAGGAGTTGACTGAGAGGAGGAATACAAAGGGATGAGAGAGAGAGAGAGAGAGAGAGAGAGAGAGAGAGAGAGAGAGAAGGGCAGATAGAGGGTGGGTGTTTGTCATGCTAGGGCTGTCGATGGCTAGCTGCAGACATACAGAGGAGGAAGCCAGGCCCCGGTTAGAAGCCATCAAAGTTGCAGAAGGAATAATTAGCATTGCTAACCATGGCCATAGCACACAAATCCACATCACAGTGTGTTTGTGGGGTGTGGGGGGGGGGGGGGGGGGGGGGGGGGGGAGAACTGGCCTTTTCCATTTCTCTTTTTCTCTTTCTCTTTTTTTCCCCATCGTTGGCATGGGGAGCAAGTCAAGCTGCCACCATTTTGCTTCCCTCTGGGCATGTGAAAGCTCCAGACTGCGACAGTGCTGAGAACGGCCTGTCGTCTGCCCAGGTAGAGAGAGAGGCTACAGGGAGAGACAGAACGGGCTGGCTTCCAACGAGAGGCGGTAGCAATCGTGCTAGCTACTATTAGCACACATGCTGCTAGGCTAGGGGTGATGGGCTTGCAACTCATACAGCACACGTTAGCGCCCTCCCCCCGGGCTCCATGTTAGCAGCAGCGTTCCATACTTCCGAGGTTGTCCATGTGTATGTTTGAAAACAAGCTAGACTTAGCAAACATCTTGCGGCATGTTGGAATGCACCCATTTAATATGGTTCCACTCACACGGGGCCCTTCCATTGGCTGACTAATCTTGGCTTTAGGATACTAGGATACGCAACAGAGAGCAAGATGTTCACACACACACACACACACACACACACACACACACACACACATACACACACACACACACATACACACACACATACACACATTCACACATACACACATACACATACACACATACACATACATATACACACATACACATACACATACACATACACATACACATACACATACACATACACACACACACACACACACACACACACACACACACACCACAAACCGAAAAATAAACATACCTTGGTCTGGTCAAACCAAAGCTTCATTGGCTACCTATGTAAGTTTCCATCCATGTATTGTTCACGATGCTGGGCGGTGGGTTAGCGACGCCTCTTCTCCTATGTCTTTTCTTGAAACAATGCAAGCGACAATTCTCCTTTGCGTCGACTATGTCTTTAAGAGGGCCCCGAGTGCCTATGCTGTTACCAGGGCAACAAACAAACTGCATCCGAAGCAATTTCCAGTCTAATAATAACTAATCACACTGATGAAATATTCACCATTAAGACCCTGCCCTTTTCCCAAAGGAAACTGGGAAAACATACTTGAATCAGTGGAATTCATCAGTGATTTCCATGAACATGTCCTTTACCACACATCCCCTCAAGGTGCACAGCACAGCAGCAACCACCATCTGAGGTTATATCACAAATGCTGCTATGCTGCCCCAATTGCCATTTCTAATTTGCATGTCTGCATAGTGTAGGCCCCTAGCCCCTTGCTCGGAGACGTGGAAAAACGGAGCGTCGCTTTGATTGGCATCGTTGCCATTTAGATCTAAACATCAGTTGTTAATCAATTGTGGTGCGCATATGTCTTATTATTAGACATTAGAGATCATGTGCGATTCCTCACACGGCACCAACATCACAATCCTATTCACCATGATGTAATGTATGCAAATCAACACATCTGTCGGTAAACATCCTGTGCGTTGTGCGGTTGAAATGCAGCGGTGACCAACCAGCCCGGTAGCTTGCCTTGCTGAATAAACGTCAACCTATTCAGGATATATCTTTATATATATATATGCATAAACGCTTTATTAGTGAAGACACTGAGCTGGCTATATACAGTGGTGCCATGTCGAGAGAGAGAGAGAGAGAGAGAGAGAGAGAGAGAGAGAGAGAGAGAGAGAGAGAGAGAGAGAGAGAGAGAGAGAGAGAGAGAGAGAGAGAGAGAGAGAGCGAGAGAGGGAGAGAGAGGAGGGAGGGGGAGAGAGCGAGGGATCTGTTGATATGTTACAATGACGCCCTTTTCATAAAACCTGACAGATACATTCACATAACTCGCAAAAACACATTGTTTCGGATACATCAATGTCCAAAAAAAAATCATAATATTCAGGGAGGTGTCGGTGGACTTACCATGTCAGGATTTAGCCGTGCTAAAATGGCGAAGGTGGACAGTCTGTCACACACGCATTTGGTTCTGAATGAGTCGACGAGCACGGCTCTGCAGCCCCTGGCAGACCACGATCCGAGCAGCGAGGAGCTGCGGAAGAGAGAGAGAGAGAGAGAGAGGAGAGAGAGAGAGAGAGAGAGAGAGCGCGATGCGGTGAATAAAACCCGCAAAGATATTCAAATCCCCCCACGTTCGAGCAACTATGAAGCCCTAATCCACGTTACATCTTCGCCGTTCGCAAGCGGAGGCGCAGAACGCAGCGAACACGGTGCTGAACGGTCTCTGTGGCGGTGCGCTGCACAGCTTTCTGCCTGGCCACATTATTATTCCAATAGAGTGGAAACAGAAATATCCCCGAAAATACATGAAAAAAACAAACAAAAAACAAATAGTAACAATTAAATCGAATGCAATTCTTCCAATATATCTAAATCCCGAAAGTAAAGATTTCACAAATAATCTGTGTCGTTAATTGGCGCGTTTTTGTTTTATTTTAATTAAGCAACCATATTTGAATCATAAATTATCCTATAGGCTTCTGCTGTGAGGAAAGCATCTCAATAATGATTTGAAGACCGCATGGCTCACTGCCACTTGCAAAACCCAGCGAATAAAACGAAACAATAAACCACTTTATACCACATTTATAGTCCTACACAATATGTAAAATGACCCATTGAATTTGCATTAAGATTGAAACACACACACACACACACACACACACACACACACACACACACACACACACACATATATATATATATATATATATATATATATATATATATATATATATATATATATATATATATATGTATATGTGTGTGCATATTTCTAAGGTACTAACAATAGCAGTGCTTAAAATATTATTCATCATTCCTGGAGTTTAGAAATCAATAGATTGGATTTCATCCACAGGCATACCAACCAACTAAAGTATAAAGCAAAGAGCTTTTACTTCGTGCAACTTGTGCAAAGTACATAGCTGTCAGAACACAATCCATTAAAATGGTTGTGCACATTATTCCAGCAAAGATTACACTGTTCAATACATTTTTTACTCGGTTTTGCTACCTTCTAGTAGCAGGGTTGTATGTACATAGCCTACACAATAAACACATTTTAAGCCATTAAATCATACTCTTATTTTTCTATCACGACTGTACACAACAGATCTATCTTCTGGTTAAATAGTTGAGTCATGGCTGCAGGTTGTGACATCTTGACTTATCCTTCAACCAGTTAATTTCCTATAAACTCTCCCTAATGAGATTTCTCATTTCACATTGATGATACAATATGGAACTATCTACAGGTCATCAATTTACAGAATAATATCAAACACACTAAAATGTCAAAGATGAGAAAAAGAAGTGAGCCTTCTGGAAACCCATGCACCAGCTTTTATAGCACAACCGCAGCATATACAATACAAATTGTTTTCCGGAATGCCTTCAAAGTATCGCACCACAATGCACACAGGCCCAGTTTATTAACTACAGACCTGAGAAGAAAATGTCAAAATAAATAAAACAAAACAACTTAAAGCCATCACTGGTACTTGCGGACCAAGGTCTCAAGTTGTTAACAGACAGTTAAAATGTCTTAACAGTATTTCTCCCAAACAAATTATCGCTCTGCTTCCAGTAGACTTCAAGCCTACCGCCAGTGCCGAAACCAAACAGGATTAACCAAAGTGCATCTGGGTGACAAATGCTGAAGGGCAACTTGCCATGAGGAAATCAAGAGAGAGCAGGGTAGCAAAAGTGCCACAGAGAAAAAAACATAGATAGATGTATGAGCATGTGGGGTGGTGGTGGTAGTGCTGGTAGTGTTGTGGTGGTGGTGGTGAAGGGTGGGGAGAGGTTTAGAGCAGAGGCTGCATGGCCTCTGGAGAAGGGTTCGGTGGTGACCCTAGCACATCACTTCTGAAAGAAATCCAATATATTACAACTCAGCGCTGTCTCTGTGGATGACATGGTTAGACCTCTCTCTCCATCTCTCTCTCTCCATCTCTCTCTCTCCCTCTCTCTCTCTCTCTCTCTCTCTCTCTCACTCTCTCTCACGCACACACATGCTCTCACTCGAGCAAACACATGCTCTCACTCGAGCAAACACGCATGCCCACAGACAGACTTGGCCACAGCCTCTAGATGGTTCATTATGTGGCGGTCCAGCAGCCCTGCATGGGAGGGCCTCATCTGCCAGAAACAGAGCCATGAACTAAAAGCCCTGCAGCAATGGAGGCGAAGGCCTGAGTGCATTAACCCCCCCCCCCCCCCCACCCCCCAAGGAATACGATAACCATTTATAGTTAGTTTTGCATGCATATTAATTTGATCATGTTCTGTTAATTATATACACTATCAATTGATCAGTTGACTTGTTGTTTTAGTTGATTACTTCACCATGTCTTCAACAAGATTTAAGTTGGATGGATTTCATGGTCTTCAAACTTTTCCTTAAGACACGACCACACATTAAAGCAACAAAGCCACAAAGTAATATTTTAAACCAATGCATACATATTTAACACTGGAGGCGTGACACTCACACACACACACACACACACACACACACACACACACACACAAACACACAAACACCCACCCACACATGGTCGTTTTGTTGTGATAGAAAGGCAGAGATGGAGAGGCAGAGAGAGAGAGAGAGAGAGAGAGAGAGAGAGAGAGAGAGAGAGAGAGAGAGAGAGAGAGAGAGAGAGAGAGAGAGAGACGCTCAGTGGTTACATTTTGTTTTTTTTCTCAGATTGAAGTGTGGCCCCTTCAACAGCCCCCCCCCCCACCCCCCCCCCCCCCCCCCCCCCCCCCTCCCCCACACACGCACACACACACACACACACACACACACACACACACACATCTCTTATCAGCAGGACAGAGGTGCCTCCCTCCAATTCTAATTCCTCCCCCCAAATATTAACTCATTTATCACACACTCTGCTCCTTCCTCCCCCTCACAGCTTCAGCTCCCTTCACAACCATGCTGGTACTGATGAGATGCCAGCTAGGACTAAGGGAGTAGCGCTGGTACTGATGAGATTCCACCTACGACTGGGGGAATAGATTCCTCTCCCATTCCCTTGTTGTCCCAGTTACTTTCTCTCTTGTTTTATTTCTCCGATTTTAGCATGCCCATCTCTCCCTCTCTCTCTGTTCAAAGCCCTCTTCATACCTGGCAACGTGTGCTTATTCAAGCACTAAATGGATTACGAGTCACGCCTGCCATTAACACGTGTCCTTAACATACGAGGGACACTCAAGATATATCTTAGCTCATCTGCTTGCTCTGCAAATTACAATCAACTTACTGTTTGGTTTAGCGCAACAGCGGCACTCACACAAAGCACTATGCCAACATTAGCTTCAATGATGCAACACTGGTTCACTTCAGATGTGGGCTAGTTTGTTTAAGTGTTTTTGTTTGTGCGTGTGTTGTTGTAATAATTAGCATGAACTTTTGTGCATGCATATGCAGTCACAGTCTGGTGCTCCACACCCTGAATGTGGTTGGCTGAGCATCACTGCATATTTATAGTCATTGTGATAAGATCCCCCAGGAAGTATTTTAATGTTGAACTTTTAGACTGTGCTCCTCTGATCTTCCGTTCCACCGTTCGCTTGCTTTAGTCTGACTGTGTCCTCACAACCACCATACCGGACCCCCCAGCTCTCTCTGCGTTTTCCGTTTCTCTGTATTTCTCAAGCGAAAACTTTTTTTCCCTCTCTCACTTCTTTTTTTAATCCTCAGACTGAGGCGAATAGCGTTGTGCTCTTCATCTCTGTAACAACAAGTGTACGCACCCATCTAAATGCAAATGTCCAACCTGCACTGCAATATGGCCGTGGGCACGATATGTTTGTTATTTGTAGTTTCTTTATTTTTTATCTTGCTCTCGCACTTGAATATGCACACAGCCTCCTTACCCCTGTGTTTAAATAAACAAGCTACTTTGAGGAGGAAGGTGGTTTAAAAAGGGTGCTTCAAAATCGGGGATCCTACCAAGCATTCAAATTAAAAACTGTTTACCATATTTCCCCCTTGCCCTCCTCCCCTCCTCCAACCCCCTTGCCTTGCTTTTCTTGGCAAGGCTTCCCTCTCTCCCTCTCTCTCGCCGCCTCTCGGTCTGTCTCTCTCTCCCACTCTTATCTCTCCGTTTCGTACACTGCTCCAAGCTCTCTTACATTTTTACGTGTCGCGGTGAGTGTCATGCGTGGGCCCAAAGATCCAGGGGGGGAAAAAAGCGGTGAGCGACACTTCTCATTTTCCACATGGCGCATCGTTGTCAGCGAGGTGTGAGCGCCGACTTTCACGCCGTACCGCGCAGAGCCACACACACCGCTGACAAGCTCTGCACCTTTTTTTGGGGGGGGGGGGAACAGGGAAGGCCGCGGTAAAGTTTGTCGGCTTAAAGAGACGGAGGCAGATTGGTCAGGCACACATGGACATACGCCGCAGAACATTTTGCAATCTCTGAAGCCGTGTCCGTTGAGCCACATGAGAATTGATGACACTAAAACAGAGGACCGTTGGCCAATCACACACACACACACACACACACACACACACAGACTCAACCACACACACACACACACACACACACAATGCAGGGTTTTGTATTCTATTAAGTTGTATTTGTTATTTTACTTTGTTTTTCTTTCGCTACCCCAGCCACGAGGTCAAGAATCGAGCGGTTGTTTGGATGATCGAATGCACTAAGAAGCAGACTGCCTTACCTGTCACTCTCATCCCACGATATGCAGGTCTGGTTGGTGGTGCCCTGGCCAGGATGGGAACAGAAACAGCATTAGTTTGAAATGTGCTGATTAAAAAACAACAAATAAATGAAACACATCCACAGTTATACCTACAAAGCACATTGACTCCAGAGCTACCAAAGTGAAACACAATTGGAAGTTGTATAGTTTGGCTTGTGCCGGAGGAGGTATTTGAGAAAGTAACTTACGTTGTAAAGATGTGAGAATTCCACTTCCACAGGAAGTGAGAGGGATGCCGGTGTGGGCTTGATGGTCACAGACACAATTTTGGAGTTAACTACGGTGTTGTTTCTGGGGAGGACAGAAAAAGAGCCAACTGATTAAACATTTCACACAATCAGACTGCTTCTTTTCAAAATGTCTTTTTACGCCCAAATCTGTTTCAAAGCACCTACAAGCTAAAATCTCCTAACTGAAGATTTCATCCGAGGCAACAGCTCATGTTATTGTCAGAAACATATAGACATTTTAATGTTTAAAGGTTCAGCTTAGTATGCATTACAATTTCTTATTTTCCAGGTACTATCAATCATGTTGAATTAGGCCATGTGGTAGAAGCCATGGAGTGAAATCAAGGAAATGCAGATTAAATTACTGACAACAAAATCCTACTGTAGGACTGTTTACACCCTTTGTCCTTGTTGCTGCTCAATTACATTGTACCCTGTATTCACCGTCTCCCCGCAAACTACCAGAGTACCACAATCATTCAACTTAAACATTACTGTCACCTTGTCTCCTTCCTAAAGACCATCCTTTTTTTCTGAGAGAGAGAGAGAGAGAGAGAGAGAGAGAGACACTAGTGGTATGGAAAGAAGCCATAACAACACTTCCTGTTAAAGAATACACCAGGAGAGCTGGATACTAGCATGTGGGAGGACACTTCTCTCTCTCCCTCTCTTGCCTCCCATCATATGTTTTACAGGATCATTATGCAGCATAACCAGATTACCATAATGGAGTGCTGCTTACTCCCAACATCCACAGCCCTGCATAATATATAGGAGTCTGCATCCATGTGTGTGCGTAAATAAGACATGCATGGCCGCCCATGTCCATAAACACAACCACAAACATCAAAACAGAAACAAGCGAAACACAGGAAAAGGTACAATAGAAAACTCTTCCTGGGAGGATAAGGGTCAAGAATAGTTAAACCAATCGGCTTCACGTGTGAAGATTTGCTGCACTTAAACATGGCTGTGAAGAGGGATGGAGCATGATGTGCATGCCTTTGCATGAATTCCTTGTTTTAATGTTGCTGCTGATATTTCGGTTACCACCTAATTGAATAAATGTACCTTTGGAGAAAAAGAAGTCCAACGTCCTTACCTCTGCAGCGACAGAATGCTTCCCAGGTTTCTGTACAGAACGATGCCACTCACGAAGGTTGAAGAGTCTTCAGAATCTTTGACAGAGGAAACGACAGTGAGCCCACACTAAGGCACACACCAACATTCACAAAAAAAAGCATCCATGCAAAAGCAGGAGAGCATTGGCCAGATAATGAACAAGGTGGACAATGAACAAAGCCAACGAGCCCAAGCCCTGGTAGAGCAGCAGAGTTAAGAAGAAAGATAACCCTGGCTTTGAGAGCTCCGGGCTGACCCGACAGAGATGGCCCGCTTTTCCCCAAACTGTGGAGTAAAAGAATAATAACACACACCAGCCCTTCTTGTGTCTTTCTCTCTCTCTCCTCCTCCTCCTCCTCCTCCTCCTCCTCCTCCTCCTCCTCCTCCTCCTCCTCCTCCTCCTCCTCCTCCTCCTCCTCCTCCTCCTCCTCCTCCTCCTCCTCCTCCTCCTCCTCACCCTCCTCCTCTATTTCAGCCCCAAGAGTTTTTCCTACTGGAGCTGGCCTACATGACTAGTCAGCTATAAACACCGTCTCGTACTCTGTGTCACTACTGCAGTTGTGCTTGCACACACACACACACTCACAAATGCACACTCAATTGCACATGCAAAAGAAGACCCTCATGATGTGCAGACACAATATGCATGCGTTATTCGAGTTGACCATGGGTTTTTTCATAGTGTCATAGTGGCCATCATTTAATCTACACTACTGCAAAGAACTCAACCCTCACAGGATATTCTCTAATGTGGACAAATCCATCCCCCCACCCACTACTGGGAAGAGTTGAGAGAAGGAAAAGAGAAAAAAAGTGGCGTTTGTCACAGCTAATGGACTGTCCGGACCCCCCACTAGCTAAAGACCAGAGAGTACGTGATGCCAGGGAGGGACGACAGGATGAGAGCCTGGGGCAAAGGGAAACCAGGGCCCCGTTGGCCCTCATCATGCCCCCAGATGATCACCACAGGGCTCCGTCTGCTGCTCCCTCTGAAGATGTTGCAGCCTCCCGACACTCTCCTCCACAGAGCTACAAGACAGCCTCAAAGTGCTCCAGGGCAGTGTGAATGCTTCTAGCAACTTACGAGTTCCCAATGGCTGAGGTGCACTACAGGGCAGAATCACTTTCTGTGTGTGTGTTTGTGTATGTGTGTGTATGTGTGTGTGTGTGTGTGTGTGTGTGTGTGTGTGTGTGTGTGTGTGTGTGTGTGTGAGTGGGTTTGGGTGTTGGTTATGTAGTGGGTGCAGGTGCGTGTGTGTGTGTGTGGGTGGGTTTGTGTGTGTGTGTGAATGGGTTTGTGTGTGGGTTATATAGTGTGTGTGTGTGTGTGTGTGTGTATGTGTGTGTGTGTGGTGTAACATGTGCAGCCAATGACACCGCACTGACCGTCAGGTGTCATCAGGTGTCGGTGTTAAATATCTATTTGTGTGTTTGTCTGTTTTTGCAGTGTGACGGGCGGCGGAATGAAGCCAACCGTTTCAATACACAGATCTCCGAGAGTGCACTCATGCATGAACTTCTACCCCAGTGGTCTCTCTCTATCGCGCACCGAGGATGTTTGCCGAATTCCGTTACCCAGCGCTTACAGAAGAGACAGCCCGAGTGCCATTTGAGCCCTGGGAGCCTGCGGGTCCGTACCGATGCATCAGGCAGGCGAGTGATAAGCTTGACAGGCTGCTTGTATCTCCACAGCCGTGGAGACGAGTCTCCCAGCTGGGAGGAAAATGGTAGCTAATTGCCACTGATTGGCGCCTGTTGACTCCTGATTAGGAGTGGCGGGCTAATTATCATGCGGCATAGGTGAGAGGGGCCGCCCGGGGCTGTGAGAATCATCCCAGGTGCCAAACAATCCACCGGTAAACACTCGGAACTAGGTTGCAATCGCCTACTTTAGTTTCTTAGTTTTTTTCCCGAGTTACACATATTGTCTGAGGCCAACTTTTGCGACAGGATTTTGAATTCTGGTCTGTAGCCTAGTCTGGTGTGATGATGATGTTGGACTCCCAGACCAGAAATGTTGTTGGTTCGATCCTCAATGTCCCCAGATCACCTGTAGGCATCCCTGCGCAAGATACGTAAGCCTACTACTTAAAGGTGCTGTCGGTAGGATTTTAAGAGCTATAATTTGAGTGTAATTAGTTTGAAATGTCATAGCCATCCGTCTGCTATTAGTGAGTGAAATGCTGTGATAATATATTTTTCCAGTTAACTGCGCCTGCCTCTCTATGAGCTCATTTAGATTTCAGACCGCTCTTGGCTCATTTCTGACCCATCAGGGCATCTCTTCCCTGATTGGTTTGGGAGAATCCATCTTGCCTGTAAATCCCAGGTGTGATAATGCAATACTATATTATTGCGATAATGCAATATTTGGAAGACATTTTCTTCCAAATATTGCTCTCTTCTGCCCTTTTCCCTATTTTCTGCTCCTTCTGTTTACAACCCAACTCATAAACCTATACAGCCGTGTTTCTAAAAACAAATCACTTTAAGTCGCTTTAGATAACAGTGTCTGCTAAATGATTCAGTTGGCAGTAGTAAGCAGTGGTGCTGAACCCACCTGGCTTTCCGCTGGACAGAATGTTCTTGGAGATGGTGACTCTGTCCTCAGAGCTGCGTGCCCAGTCCACCATGCCTCTCCAGCCCTTCATGGGGAAGCTGATGTCCGCATTGCCCATCACTGGACGCTTGTGGATGCTCAGCACTGTGGTAGACAGATTTCAGAGATACATAGACATTCTTTTCAGCGTTTAATTTACTACTAATCATATTCTGTGTAAAGATATGTGCGTTCTCTTGTTTTAATTGTTCATATTTTTTTCAATTTCTATTACTGTACTGTTTTTTCTGCTGAATCTTGTTTTATCTTATCGTAGAGAGATAGACTAGACAGATGGATTGATAGATATATAGATAGACAGATAAATGGTTGGATAGTTTGTTGGATATATGGCGGTATGTATAGATTTGATTAGATAGAGACAGATGTTTTGTATGTATGCTCCTCAGTGTGTGGGTGTGTTAACAAAAGGGACTCTGAGGTCAAATGCTGGTACACCCGTGTTTGACAGCGTGGGTGGCTAGTTGGCTCCAGACAAGCGAACTGGCATAGCTATTAATAGGTCATCAGTCCCCCATTACCCGACGCTGTCAGTAGCTGTCTACCTCCTCAAACCCCAACACAGTTTATCTCCATGCAGCAAGGTCACTCAAATCAACTGTGCTCACAGCAAACTTTATTTTTCTTTGGTTGTACTCAGGGGGAAAATCATTTATTATTGGACTCAAGCATCAACTTCAAGTCATTGTGAATCTATAAGGAGTCGCATGCCCATGAAACTTGTCAATACATATCCATCCTTTGCTGTGGCAATAGCCTGTAGGCAGTATTGCCTTATGCATATTTGTATCTAGGATATTTAACATATAACATATTCCGAATGATTGAAAAACACTAATGGAGCAGAACTTTTTACTTCCATATAAAAGGTAAAACAGGTAAAGCAGGGCGGTCTATAATATAATAATAATAATAATAATAATAATAATAATAATAATAATAATAATAATAATAATAATAATAATTAAAGCTGCAAGCAGCATTTAGCGGGTGTCGAGGTTTATGCAGACGAGGCAGACCAGTAAGACTTTTAAAGATTTTATACAGTTGATGAGGATGGAATGGCCTCAGCTCAATTGCGGTGATTGGCCTTCAATGTTTTGTGAAAGTGTATCAAAGTCAGGGTTCAGCGGTTACGCTTCTTTAACGCTTTAAAATAGAATCATACCCGGCATAGCATTTAGACACACACACACACACAAAAGTGGCAAGTGCATTGCATCAACATTGCAAACAGTTAGGTCAGTGCTTACTGCTGACATTGTACTGTATTGTTTTTGGTTTAAATAAGCTTTACTTTGATCAAACACTGTTTAGAAAAGTGAGACAAAAGATCACTGTTTAGAAAAGTCAGACAAAAGTATTATATATTGTCATACAGTATGAAGAGAATGATAGTAAATGGGTTGTTTTTAATGTAGTGACAGCTTCAGACACACACACACAAAAGTATTGTTTTAGGTTTGAATCAAGGAAGTATTATATATTGTCATATAGTATGAAGATAATGAAGTGAGAGAAAAGTATTATATATTGTCATACAGTATGAAGATAATGATAGTAAATGGGTTGTTTTTAATGTAATGACATACACACACACACACACACACACACACACACACACACACGTATTGCTTTTGGTTTAAATCAAGAAAGTAATATATATTGTCATATAGTATGAAGATAATGATAGTAAGAGTAGTTGCATGGGGTGTTTTTAATTAAATGACAGCTTCAGACACACACACACACACACACACACACACACACACACACTAGCTATGCGAGTTATGATTTTATGTTAAACTTAGAAAAGTGAGAGAAAAGTATTATATATTGTCATACAGTATGAAGATAATGATAGTAAATGGGTTGTTTTTAATGTAATGACAGCTTCAGACACACACACACACACTTTAGGTTTACTTTGATCAAACACTGTAATGGATTGTTTTTAATGTAATGACAGCTTCAGACACACACACACTTTAGGTTTACTTTGATAAAAGACTGTTTAGAAAAGTGAGAGTAAAGTTTTATATATTGTCATACAGTATGAAGATAATGATAGTTAGAGTGGTTCAATGGGATTGGAATCACGGCATTGTAACCGGTTTGAGCGTCTGGCAGCCATGTTTTTGGGCATAATTGGAAAAGTGAGATATCTATCTTGTTCGGAATTCCATGCTGAACATCTTTTCTATTATAGTCAAGATGATTAGAGTCCATACAGATTTATGAAAATTTTATCTTGTTCAGAATTCCATGCCCAACAACTTCTGCATTGGACACAAGATCATAGGAATCCATCACGATATCGAAGAACGCATTTACGTCCATTCTGACCGTTTTTAGCCTCTGGCGGCCATGTTGTTTTACCAAAAGTGAAAAAGTGGAAACATCATTTTGTTCAGAATTTCATGGCCAACAACTCATCAATTTTACTTAAGATCATAGGAGTCTTCCTTGATGTCGAAAAAAGCATTTAAATCAAATTTTCTGTTTTTTTCGTCTGGCGGCCATGTTGTTTTGTCAATCAACTTATATCTTATTTAAGCATTTGAGGTTTATAATCCTGATTGTGTGACAGTTGATCCTGCTCAAATCCAACACTTCCTCTAGGAACTGTGGTCATTTTAGTCACAAGCCACGCCCTTTTTTATGCCACACCCTAATTGAAAAAACATGGGTACCATGTTGTTCAGAATTTAATCTTGAACAACGTTTGTATTGGAGCCAAGATCATAGGACTCCACCTTGATGTCGATATAAGCATTTTTGTGTTCGGCGTTGTTAAGCCACACCTTCTTTCAAAGTTAATAGCTCCTGGGGGCCTTATGCTTTATTGCACAGACTTTTACTGAGGAATGATTAAAGATATTGGTCCATAGATGATGTGTGCCCAAGGATTTCTGTGTATCTCAAAAAACCTAGCACGTTTACATTTTTTCATGTTTTTCACAAAATTCAAAATGGCCGAAAATCCATCATGGCGGAAGTCATAAGTTCTTGAGGCATATTTGTTCAGCATGAGAAGATGCATATATGACCAAAGTTTCATGACTGTAGGTCAAAGTAGTCTGGAGATATGATTTGCCTATTTTGGACGATTGCAATAGCGCCACCTTTGGGCCAATCAGTGCAATTTTTTCACACAGATATTCTATAGTCCTCTTCTACAGCTGTAGCTAGTTTTTTATCAAAATTTATCAAGCGGTTTAGGCTGTGTAAGTCGATTTTACGCTATATAATAATAATAATATCAGCAATAACAAGAGGTTGTCTTGGACTTCGTCCTCGACACCCTAATAATTAAAGCTGCAAGCAGCGATTACCGGGTGTCGAGGCTTGTGCAGACGAGGCAGACCAGTAAGACCAGTAAGACTTTTACAGATTTTATAGAGTTGATGAGGTTGGAACGGCCTCAGCTTAATTGCGGTGATTTAGCCTTCAATGTTTTATGAAAGTGTATCAAAGTCAGGGTTCAGCAGTTACGCTTCTTTAATGCTTTAAAATAGAATCATAACTGGCATAGCATTTAGACAGACACACACGGTAGTGACAAGTGCATTGCATCAACATTGCAAACAGTTTGGTCAGTGCTTATGGAGTTAACATTGTACTGTATTGTTTTTGGTTTAAATCAAGGAAGTATTATATATTGTCATACAGTATGAAGATAATGATGGTAAGAGTAGTTGAATGGGGTGTTTTTAATGTAATGACAGTTTCAGACACACACACACACACACACACACACACACACACACACAAGTATTGTTTTTGGTTTAAAATAAGTAAGTATTATATATTGTCATATAGTATGAAGATAATGATAGTAAATGGGTTGTTTTTAATGTAATGACAGCTTCAGACACACACACACTTTAGGTTTACTTTGATTAAACACTGTTTAGAAAAGCGAGACAAAAGTATTATATATTGTCATACAGTATGAAGATAATGATAGTAAATGGGTTGTTTTTAATGTTGTGACAGCTTCAGACACACACACACACACACACACACACACATAAGTATTGTTTTTGGTTTAAATCAAGGAAGTATTATATATTGTCATATAGTATGAAGATAATGAAGTGAGAGAAAAGTATTATATATTGTCATACAGTATGAAGATAATGATAGTAAATGGGTTGTTTTTAATGTAATGACAGCTTCAGACACACACACACACACACACACACACACACACACACACACACACACACACACACATACACACACACACGTATTGCTTTTGGTTTAAATCAAGAAAGTATTATATATTGTCATATAGTATGAAGATAATGATAGTAAGAGTAGTTGAATGGGGTGTTTTTAATTAAATGACAGCTTCAGACACACACACACACACACACACACACACACACACACACACACACACACACACACACACACACACACACTAGCTATGCCAGTTATGATTTTATTGTAAACAGTTTTTAAAGAAATGATAGCTTCAGACACACACACACACACACACACACACACACACACACACACACATACACTTTAGGTTTACTTTGATGAAACACTGTTTAGAAAAGTGAGAGTAAAGTTTTATATATTGTCATACAGTATGAAGATAATGATAGTTAGAGTGGTTCAATGGGATTGGAATCACGGCATTCTAACCGGTTTGAGCCTCTGGCAGCCATGTTTTTGGGCATAATTGGAAAAGTGAGAAATCTATCTTGTTCGGAATTTCATGTTGAACAACTTTTCCATTATAGTGAAGATGATTAGAGTCCGTATAGATTTGTGAAAACGCATTTTAAGCCCATTCTGACGGTTTTTTGCTTCTGGCAGCCATTTTGTTTTACCAAAATTAAAATCTGAAAATGTACTCTTGTTCAGAATTCCATGCCCAACAACATTTGTATTGGACACAAGATCATAGGACACCATCTTGATGTCGATATAAGCATTTTAGTGTTCGGCGTGGTTAAGCCACACCTTCTTTCAAAGTTAATGGCTCCCGGGGGCCTTATGCTTTATTGCACAGACTTTTACCGAAGACATATTAAAGATATTGGTCCAAAGATCATGTGTGCCAAAGGATTTCTGTGTATCTCAGAAAACGTAGGACCCCTACTGATTGTAATGTTTTTCACAAAATTCAAAATGGCGAAATATCCATCATGGCGGAAGTCATAGGTTCTTGAGGCACATTTGTTCGGCATGTGGAGATGCATATTTAAGCAAAGTTTCATGACTGTAGGTCAAAGGGGTCAGGAGATATGCTTGTTCAAAGTTAGCATTTTCAGACGATTGCTATAGCGCCACCTTTGGGCCAATCAGTGCAATTCGTTCACACAGATATTCTGTAGTCCTCCTCTACAGCTGTAGCAAGTTTTCATAAAACGTGCCAAAATTATTTTCTGGTCTAAGTCTGGCGGCCATGTTGTTTTGTCAATCAACTTAAATCTTACTTAAGCATTTGGGGCTTTGATCCCTGATTGTGTGACAGCTGGTCCCGCTCAAATCCAACAATCCTTCTAGGAACTGTGGTCATTTTAGTCAAAAACCACGCCCTTTTGATGCCACGCCCCAATTGAAAAAACATGGGTACCATCTTGTTTAGAATTTAATGATGAACAATGTTTGTATTGGGGTCAAGATCATAGGACTCCACCTTGATGTCGATATAAGCATTTTTGTGTTCGGCGTTGTTAAGCCACACCTTCTTTCAAAGTTAATGGCTCCTGGGGGCCTTATGCTTTATTGCACAGACTTTTACCGAAGACAGATTAAAGATATTGGTCCAAAGAGTATGTGTGCCCAAGGATTTCTGTGTATCTCAAAAAACCTAGGGCTTTTCTATTTTTTTAATTTTTTCACAAAATTCAAAATGGCGGAAAATCTATCATGGCGGGAGTCATAGGTTCTTGAGGCACATTTGTTCAGCATGAGGAGATGCATCTATGGTCAAAGTTTCATGACTGTAGGTCAAAGTAGTCAGGAGATATGCTTGTTCAAAGTTTGCATTTTCATGCGATTGCTATAGCGCCACCTTTGGGCCAATCAGTGCCATTGTTTCACACAGATCTTCTGTTGTCCTCCTCTATAGGTGTACCAAGTTTTATCAAAATTAATCAAGCGGTTTTGGCTGTGTAAGTCAAACGCTGTATATATTAATAATAAAACCAGCAATAACAAGAGGTTGTCTTGGACTTCGTCCTCGACACCTAGAGGTTGTCTTGGACTTCGTCCTCGACACCCTAATAATAATAATAAATAATGTGATTAAAATACGGCCTACCTAGGTTTTCAGTAACCTCGTACATGTCCTGGAAGTCTTTCATCCTCAGGCCGATGACGTCCACAAAGTCCTCAATCAGACGAAAGAGCTCCTTGATGTTGGGACCAAGCTGGGATAGATTTTAGAGATTTTAGAGTAGTAGATAGTTTTTGGGTATTTTGGAAAAACACTGAACAACCACAAGGTCTTGGTGAACACACAGACTCATTCTTCTAATTGTATCATTCTGTTTCCACTGATGGCCGTGAAATGAGTCCTGTGGTGGCAGCTTTTGTTAAGTTCATTTTAATGAATGATTTCATTCATTATTGTTCTTGATAGATGACAATGTATCGACTATGTTCACACATGCATAGTTTGTACTGACGTCGCTCCTGAGCCCGTGTGTGAGGCCCCCTAGAGCCAGTCAGCGGAGACACACTTCACCAAGGCAAACATGGGCAAACAGCAATATAGAGCGTGATGACCATGGGCTGCTGAATAGATTCATTAAGTAATTAAGTATCAACACCAGCTAGCACGCTACACCAGGAGAATCGCTTTGCCGATGGCTTTACAAAAAATCATTTTTTCCTTTTTTTTTTCCTTCATTTACTTAAACACACACCAAGAACATTGTGAACCTTCATCTCAGCATGTCTTAGTCATCAGCCAAGGGGAAGATGTGTGAGTGAGAGCAATGAAATGGGTTGAAGAGGTGTATAGCGTCACTAACCAGCTGTGCCTCTTCCCATCTCTCCCGGTTCTCCTCCATCAGCAGGTTACTAACAGACTGGACAAAGTTCTGAAAAGCAACAGAACTGATCAGGCATGACAGGGCGGTGAGTGGATTTAGGAAACACGAAGCTCAGATCACTGAAATCTGAAATGTAAATAATGAGAAATTCAAATCATAATATCTTCTATTATCTCAGTCCTGCACACCCACCCGCATGTCAGAGCTGCTGGGGCTGTAGTAGGCCCTCCGGAAGATCTCGGTCATGTTCTTCAAGACGTCCACTATGGCCAGCAGGTCGCCGCTGTAGCTGGTCCCATCACTGGATGTCACCCTCAGCTTAGTCATCACCTCTGAAACTCCATCTCCCACAAGGCCACGCTGTGCCTTTGACAAGTGTTCCCGAGTCTGACAGAAAGTCAGCAAGATCAATTAGCCTTTAGGATCATCGCTCCGGTGGGACAACAGTGGGCTTGCTAAGGGCTTATTTTACAGCTTTGTTTCATCTTATGAGCAAACATCTTTCTTTCTTCTTTTCTTTGCATTTCCCTTGAGAGAATTCGGAGCTATAGCTATGTCAGCATAATAAAAGCCATTCGAAAATAACAAACTCTTGTTGAGGTTTTCAAAAACCAACTGTAACAGAATCAGTGTTCCCCCAAATAGCGTGCTCTGCTATTTATATGAGACAATCAAGCCAGCTCTTAACGACACTTAATGACTTCATGAATTGTTATGCCAGTCACCTGACTCAAATATGCCAGAACCCCTCTCCCTGCTTACCAGAGTTTGAATGCTACGGTAGTCATTCGATATGCATTTCATAAAAGTCGGATTCTCCCAGTAAGCGATGCCTTCCTCATCTAGCGAGCAACGGCGCAAGATGAGTCCTGTAGGGAGATGATTACAAGTGTTTAGAGCAGGGGTCTCCCTTCTTCTGGATGCCATTCAAACCATGTACGTGAAGACATAACAGAGGGCCAGTAGGAGGGGGAGGGTGGGGTTGTTACTCACCCATGGCATTGGGTGGGCAGCGTACCGCGGCGGTCTCTCCGGCTGTGGTCATCTTCCACACGACGTTGGAGAAGTTGTCCTCCCCGCATATCTCATGAGGCTCTACATGCGGAACGGGTGAGAATGGATGCAGAGGAACATACTTTAACATTCTCTCCCTTTCCAACATCGCCTCTGCGCCCCCCCCCCCCCCCCCCCCCCCCCCCCACCCCCCCCCCCCCCCACACCACCACCACCCACACCCGGTAACTCAGCGGGGGTCCTACCAGGGCACCTCTTCTCGTTGCACTGCCGGACCTCCTCCTGCTCCCCGGGACAGGGCTGACCCCCGAAGATGGGCCCTGAGCAGACCCTCTGTCTCTGCCGGCTCCCGCCCCCGCATGTCTTGGAACAGCTGGTCCACGATGTCCACGGCTGCCATTTTCCATCCACTGTAACCAGAGGCAATACATTTAGATGGGAATTACAGATAATTATATGTCGCGAGTGTCCAAGTTTAAGGCAAGGCAAGTTAATTTATGTAGCAGTGATGCTGTATGCTATGCAATGAGCTTTACAACCAAATATCTAAAACATAAGAATACAGAAAACAATAATACAAATAATTGAAATTTCTATTGTTCAAATGAATTAATTATTAACAATAAAAGATAGAATGATTAAATAAAGAAATATATTTTATATATATATATAAAGCCTGCATACAGATGCAGGCTTTACAAGAAAGCAGCAGTGAAAAGAAACATTTTGAGCCTAGACTTAAAAGTGGCTAGAGTTGGGGCTAGTCTCTAGCTTTCAGGAAGTTAGTTCTGGCTGGTTGCAGCATAAGGACAGCCTCACCATGTCCTAACCCTCCCTACCGGCATCCATTTCCATATGACCCTAAGGGCCCGGAGGGTCGGTGTTTCATGAGCATGTCCTGCATGTATTTCGGTCCCGGACCCTTGAATGATTTGTAGGTGAGAGGGGTGATTTAAAAAACAATTCTGTGGGAATTCTAAGAGCACATCTGTCTTCGCCATGCTCCCTCGTTACCTGGACAGTCGCCGAGGAAGCAGTCCACGGTCTCCAGCCAGCCTCCATGGCACTCGGAGCCCCCGTAGGAGGGGCCGTTGCACTCCCGCGTGCGCTGGGTGGTCCCGTTGGAGCAGGACGTGGAACAGGAGCTCCAACTGGACCACTCGTTCCACACGCCGTCCACTGAGGAGGCACGAGGTTGAAAGGAGACGACAATATAACGCACAGCGGCCATGGAGGCGTAATGCATTATTCACACAGGGGTAATCCAACTGATTAACTCTCCATCTGAATTTGCTGATTTGCCCACCAGTGGGGAAATATACAACTTGCAATGTAATTGCTGTATTACACAAGACCTGATGCAATCAAACACAAAAAGTTGGATGGATGTAGTATGGATTTGTTTAATGCGATTTGTGTCTTTATGTAATGTACTGTTTTAATATGTCTGAGGTGTGGCCAAAAGCACATTTCTGGCCCAGGTTGGACAATAAAGTCATATACTATTACATTCTAACCGTTGTAATCACTGGTGTGCTTGCTGTTTGGAATAACAGCATGTTTCTTGACCTTATGGCACATTGTTCTATGTCTCGTTTATTCCGGGGTTTTTTATATCATCACTGCGAGATTTTTGAGTGTGTGAAAGGATGAAGTACAAGAAAAAAAAAGAATATAATCTTTAAAAAAATAGCCAAAGAATTGGTATTGTAGTCACGAAGATTTGAGAAAAAACGTTTTTCCTTAATATGAATTTACAATATGAAACTCCTTTCATAATGCTTCGCAGCTCATTTTACAATGCTGCTCCAGCTCACTGTGCCTTGCTCAACCATTAGCAAGCAGCAATACAATCGGAATCCACGGAATCAATTGGCATCAAAGTACAAATCAACAAATCAAAGTACATACGTGAAGATATTAATCTCAAAATCCCCTAAAAGATATCTACTCTTTAAGTAGAAATTGCATCTCTGAATATAATTCACAAGCTGTGGCATTAAAAAGACCAATTATGAACCCAATTCTCATAATCATGCGGAAGTTGTTCCTCACCTGGACAAACGGCAATATTGCAGAACTTGTTCTGTTTGTCCGGTCCTGGACAGGGGTCTCCCCCAAACTGCGGAGGCTTACAGGAACGTGTTCGTTCCCGGTGGCCCCGGCCACAGGTGGAGGAGCACAGGCTCCAGGGTGACCACTCATCCCAGACTCCGTGCACTGCAATCAGAGCGGCTAGGGTATGATTTATAGACAGAAAGACACAGAGGGAACTGTAAGGCAGCGATGCAGAGCTGTCACTATGGTGGTTATTTGAACAGTGGCTCAGAGGTCAGCACTGCGGCCTCACCATGCTCTGTATGTGTTTCGTGTTCAAACACAACTAGGGCCGTTTATTGCCCTAGTGTGCAGTATATATGTTCTCTGTGTGTTCATGTGGTGGGATCCCTCGGGGTAATCCTTTATACTCCTACTCACCTCACATGGTTGACAAGCAGAGCGCTGCTCAAACACGGCATTTGATACTTAGCAAGCCTACCCTAAAGGCTGAATAAAATGTTCAGCACAGTGAAAAGATCTTGGGCACGGTGCATTGCTCTCTGATCAACCAAGAACTGGGGAGCTTAATCGAAATGGCCATGGTCTATCACTGCCCCTGGTCCTGTGGTGGTTTGACAATATGATATCTGGTAGAAGTCTCTTCCCCTGCTGTTCTAAGCACACCATGAAGTTTGTGTGTGTGTGTGTGTGTGTGTGTGTGTGTGTGTGAGAGAGTGTGTGTGAGAGTGAGTGTGTGTGTGTGGGTGGGGGGGTGTTCAACAGAAAGTGTGCAGACAAGCCAAGAGGTTCCAGGGGAGTTTCGGGGTTGTGGGGTGGGGTTGTGGGGGTGGGGGGGGGGGTGGGGGGGCTCTTATTTGACAGGTCAAGTGCCGGGAAAAAGCTGGGACAGAGGATGAATGCGCCGGGGGTGGGGCAGCGGTTGCCAGAAGGGAGTAGAGTTGTGGGAGGGGGGGCCCTCACTAGATGGCCTTACCTGAACAAACAGCCGAGTTGTTGCAGGGTCTCTGCTCCCGCAACGGCCCACTACACTGGGTGATGTAGGAAGAGGAGACGCACAAACGCGTGCGGCTCTGCCAGCCCTCCCCACAAGTGGGCGAGCACACGCTCCATGCCGACCACTCCTCCCCCGAGGAAGGTGAGTCTACTGGGGAGGGAGGGTGGGTCAGGAAGAGTGGGGGTTTATAGGGGAGGAGGGAAGGGTAAACAAAAAGGGAAAGGGAGCCAGAGCCAAATTAGCATGCAGGACAGGAACCTCCCCATGCCCCTGTCCAACTCTGCCATTGGCTGAAAGATGAGATGGTCGTGGCTTGATGAAGGGCAGGTTGTGTTTCTGATTGTGTGCTTTGTTTTGTGTGGCTTCGGGGTCTCCCACGTCATATCCTTTGCATCGACTCGATGCCACCTGCCTTGGGATATGTCATTTCAATAAACCAATGGCCATGATTGCCAATGATGAAGCAGGTTGTGTTTGGCCGATTGGTGAGAAAATTGTGCTGTCATGGTTATCCAATAATTGAATGTCAAGAATGCAAACTCAACATATATGATTTGTCAACTTGCAACAGAAGGATGTAGGGGAGGGGGACTCCAAATGGAATCAGGATACACAGTCAGGGTATGATCTTATTTTATGACCTCATTCAAAATGATACAGCTTTACATGATTCAGTCAGGGTCCATGTTGGAATTAATCCCCAGCAGGCACTATTTTTAGGGGGGACGTTTTTGAAAGATGTGCATGTCAAGATGATCTTTTGTGGTTTACCTAGGCTGCCGGTAACGCTGTGTTACCAAGCGTGAACCCCAGCTGGCGAAGTGACTGACGCTCCCTCCCTGCTTCCCGTTTGTCTTACCTGTCTGTGGGCTCTGCTGTCCACCCCGCACCTTGTCTGCTTCATCACGCTTGCGGTTGTCCACTGAGCGCAGGGACTGGCTGCGAGAGAGCTGACGGGCTTTACCTAAAAGGGGTGGTTGGGGAAGATGGGATCGGGGGGTGTGTGGGTGGTGGTGGTGGGCAAGGCCGGGGTAGGGGGATGAGAGTTAGAAACCCGGGGCCTTCATTGAGTCATGCAGAGCACCATTTAAGTGGAGGGGACTCCCTGGTGACACGATTGGTCAGGCAGGGATGCATCAGCCAGACTTGGGACGCTTTTTATTGAAAAATGTGTTGTGTTGTGCTGTGTTTCTCAACATCTGCCAGCATGTTGTTGTTTGTAGCATTTGCATTTAATAATTATGTTTCTGTCCCAAAAGAAAAAAAATGGATCTGCTCTATTTGGATAATTGCTCAAACAGAAAACGTTAATGTAACATATGATAGCTGTAATTACTGCTTGCTAAATGCTGGATAACAAATTACCGGGTAATCAAAAGGGAAGCTAATCCACTATTTTATGTGAATGTTCGATTTTGATTCTGTAATGCCCAGTACTGTCCAGTGTTCCAGATCTTGGTCTTTCAAGACCATTTGGTTCATCATCTGTTAATGATGTCATGCCAAAGTCTCCTTCCCAACATGCACTCTTTCTGTGAAAAACAATGACTGGGGGTGTGGGGGGGGGGGGGACACACACACATACAAACAATGAAAAACAAACACACGCAACTTAAACTAGGTATGTGGATGCACAGTAAAAAGCATGCACAGTAAAACATATACAAATAGACACACACACAGACACACACACACACACACACATACACACACACAAACAGACACACAGACAGACAGACACACAGCAGACAGACAGACAGACAGGTAAACAGACGGACCGGCAGACAGACAGAGCTATACAGACCAAGTGCACCCGTGCAGGCCTGGGCGTTTCTACAGGGTCGGCCCTCCTCCAGCACACCCTCACACAGGTA
Source organism: Lota lota (assembly GCA_026745465.1). Classification (NCBI taxonomy): domain Eukaryota; kingdom Metazoa; phylum Chordata; class Actinopteri; order Gadiformes; family Lotidae; genus Lota; species Lota lota. Next base: position 916,147 of record JACYXH010000648.1, read on the forward strand.
GGACTCTTCGGGGGGCGAGCGACACGTTCTGCTCCTGGTCTGGACCCCCCCTCCGCAATCACTGCTGCACTCAGCCCACTGTCCCCACACACTCCAGCCATCTAGGGGACCAACACGCACACAAGTGCACGCACACACACACACACAGGCACGCACACACATACACACACACAGGCACGCAAACACGCACGCACACACCCACACCCACACAGATACACACACACACACATAGATTGTTAGCGGTGTTCCACCCATAGTTCCCCTGTCATTAGGAAATGGAGGCGTGATAAATGCTGTCATATCTCAGAAGCGCCCTGTCCAGCCATTTTGATTGAATGCCCTCCATTAAGATGAGCTCTGATAGGGAAGGAACAGCATGAAGAGGTTTTAAATGTCTCTCTCTCTCTCTGTCTGTCTCTTGCTCTCTCTCTCACTCTATCACTCTCACTCTCTCATTCTCTCTCGCTGTGTCTCTCGCGCTCTCTCTCACTCCCACTGTGTGTGTCTCTCTCTATCTTGCTGTGTCTCTCTCTCTCTCTCTCTCTCTCACTCTTTGTGTCCTGCTTGTTCATGAATGTTTAATGGCACAGGAGAGGGCCTTTTCCCGACTCTGCAGGTGAAGACAAAATATGTATTAATCTGCTGAATAGAGCTGCCCCATGTTCAGACAAGCACAGCTACACACACACACACACACACACACACACACACACACACACACACACACACACACACACATTTTCTAATTACTCACAAATACATTTTCTGTGGATGAGGGGGCAGGGGGGCTGTGCTCAATCCAACATGTGAAGTGAAGGGAAAGTGTTGAGGGCACACACATGCAAACACACACACACACACACACACACACACACACACACACACGCACACACACACACACACACACACTGCAGCCCACTGAACCCTCAGTAATGTGTATGAGTATCATGCTGACATAGAACATAGACAGACAGAGAGACAGAGACAGAGAGACAGGGAGAGTCTGGGAGAGACTGGTCGCGGCGAGGCAACATTTGTGAATGATTCCCTTCCCCCTAGACGATGGCACCAGCCATCACAGTCAATATCTGCTAAGCTCCCAGCTCACTCAGGGCAGTTCAGTTGTTTATCGTTGGATGTGAAATTTCAATTTAACATTTTATTTAGTGTGTTTGTTTGACCACACCGATCCTGGCAAACATAGGCAGCCTTTGATCTGAGTATTCATAAATACTAATAAAAGAAAAATCCTCAGACAGTCAATAAATCAATGATATATTTACAAATGAAGCTACAAACGAAATACATAGCGATGGATGGTGACACAGACAAGCTAGGGGCCACCAGCATTCTGGTGTCACCACGGTGCACTCTTGGTGGTGTTTAAGGCTAAAGGTTTCATTATGAGAACAGACGAGTGACAGCCGAATCCCCTTCAGCTCCCTAGCCTGGACAATTCCAGATTTATTGTGAACAAAAAGGCTTTATGAATACAGAGCAGGGAAACAGAGAGAGAGGGAGAGAGGGAGAGAGGGAGAGAGGGAGAGAGGGAGAGAGGGAGAGAGGGAGAGAGAGCAAAGAACAGAGGGAGCCTCTGTCAGATGACTGCCTTGCAGAGGCAAGCAGAGAAAGGCGGAGGAGAAGAATGATGGGTGGGGGGGGGTCTCCATTTAAAGATAAGGTTTATTTTTTTATAGACGACTAAGACTATATGGACTTTTTTTTCTTCATGCCTGATAATCAGACTGATGGAAAAGGGAGTAGGAGGAGGGGTCTGGATGGGGGTAGTATTACAATGTATTATATGTGTGTCTCCCCAAGGACTTTTCATTATATTTTCAATAATTCAGAAGGTCTTCTTTCATCCCTCTGTCCACCACAGAACCCAAACCACCTACTGTTACGGAGGAAATCCCCGGTTGACCTTGGCTTGACTTCTAAAACACATACACACATAGACACACTCGCACGCGCACACACACACACACACACACACACACACACACACACACACACACACACACACACACACACACACACATATATACATGCAAACATCCATTCATGCACGCAGATACACACACCAAAGCACCATCACACTTGTGATATTTCTCTCTATGCTGAATTGCCTGGTCTATTAAAGTACATTGTAAATATATATTTGCTTTCGGTATTTTATCGCTGTGGGCCGAGCAATGTCCACATTTCATGAGCGTGTTTATGTGTGTTTGTGTGCCTTTGTGGTGGCCCATCTTGCCAGTTTTCCACAGTGAACTTATACCTAAAGTCACCTTGGCTTCTTATTTAGGAGCAGTTTGATGACTGGAAAGCCATCTCCTGTTCCAGATCTGGTTTCTGTTCCACTTCTAAATAGTCAATACTGGGCAGCGTCCCCCAAAGCCCTCCAAACCCTTACAGAAGATAGCCTCACAAATCAATGAAGGTGCGGTAACTTTATCTTGGAAAGAGCTTTGCGTTTGTCTATGTGTGCTAATAGCTTCTCTCTCTCTATCTCTTTCTCTCTTACTTGCTGTCCCTCCCATTGTCTTTCCTCAATGTATATATATATATATGTGTGTGTGTGTGTGTGTGAGAGAGAGTGTGTGAGTGTGTGACAGTGTGTGTGTGTGTGTGTGTGTGTGTGTGTGTGTGTGTGTGACAGTGTGTGCGTGCGTACGTGTGTTTGTAGTGTGTGTGTGTGTGTAGTGTGTGTGTGTGTGTGTGAGTGAATCATACAGATGGTAGAATGGAGAGGTTGGTGTACATGAATAGAGAGATTTGTTGGTTGATAGGGGGGGTCTTTATCTCCTAAAGATAATGTGATGAGACAAGATGTGAGACATGAGAAATAAAAATAAAACATGAGAAATTGACTAAATATAACATTGAGAAAATATTAAATATTTATATTTTGTGTGGATAAAATGAGTATATGGAGAGAGCTTGAGAGAGAGAGACTGCTAGAGAGAAGAGAAATTAGAGAGAAAGAGAGAGAAAGATAGGGAGATTGAGAGAACAACAGGAGTAGAGAGAGAGCAGTGGTAGAGACAGAGCAGCTGTAGCAGAGAGAAAGAAAGAGGGGGAGAGAGAGAGCAACAGTAGACAGAGTGAGCATCAGTAGCAGAGAGAGAGAAAGAGCAGCCGTCGCAGTGAGAGAGAGAGCAGTGGTAGAGAGAAAGAGAGAGCAGCAGTAGCAGAGAGGAAGAGAGCAACTGTAGTAGAGAGAGAGAGAGAGCAGCAGTAGCGAGAGAGAGAGAGCAGTAGTAGCAGAGAGTGAGAGAGAGCAGCACTAGCATAGAGTGAGAGAGAAGCAGTAGCAGAGAGCAAGAGAGCAGCAGTAGAGAGAAAGAGCAGCAGAAGCAGAGCGTGAGAGAGAGCAACAGTAGCAGAGAGGGAGAGAGAGCAGCAATAGCAGAGAGAGAACAGCAGTAGTAGAGAGAGAGCAGCAGTAGCTGAGAGAGAGAGTGAACAGCAATACAGAGAGTGCAGCAGTAATAGAGAGAGAGCGATAGCAGCGGTAGAGAGAGTGAGCGAGAGAGCAGCAGTAGCAGAGAGAGAGAGAGAGAGCAGCAGTAGTAGAGAGAGAGAGCTTTATTAGTAAAGACAGCGAGAGAGAGAGTAGCAGTAGAGAGAGAGAGAGCAGCAGTAGTAGAGAGAGAGAGAGCAGCATTAGTAGAGAGAGTGAGCAGCAGTAGTATAGAGAGCAAAAGAGAGCAGTAGTAGAGAGAGTGAGCAGCAGTAGTATAGAGAGCAAAAGAGAGCAGCAGTAGAGAGAGAGAGCAGCAGTAGTATAGAGAGCAAAAGAGAGCAGCAGTAGAGAGAGAGAGCAGCAGTAGTAGAGAGAGAGAGCAGCATTAGTAGAGAGAGAGACTGATCAGCAGTAGTATAGAAAGTGAGAGAGAGCAGCAGTAGTAGAGAGAGAGAGAGAGAGAGAGAGAGAGAGAGAGAGAGAGAGAGAGAGAGAGAGAGAGAGAGAGAGAGAGAGAGAGAGAGAGAGAGAGAGAGAGAGAAAAAGAAAGAGAGAGAGAGAGCAGAAGCACACCGCTCCTCCATCATGTGGCTGGTGCTGACACCCAGAGGACAGAAGCAGTCAACTGCAGGCGGTAGATAACCAGGTGGAGCCAGGGAGGAACAGAGCGGGGGAGATGAAGGGTTACTGGAATGACAGCAGGAGGGGGAAAAATGCAAGCACAGATAAGCAGTTATGGCGAAATGAAAAGAGGGGAAGAGATGGCGGTCTTCTTGGAAATTGAATAGAATATGATAGGATTCCATGTTGACGCAAGCTTTCGCCCGCGCACGGCAAAGAGGGACTGTCTCATTCTAATTTTTTTCTATCTCTTGTCCTTAATTGTGAAAGATAATAGCTGGTAGAGTTTCTTGTGTTGAGAGGAAATCAAAAGGCGATATGAGATTTAATTCTGGTCTCATGTGCCGTCTATGTTTTCTCCTCGTTTACGTTTTTTTTTGCTTTCTTTGCTCCTTTGTTGTCATGCAATTCCTTGCATTGCACCCAGGGGAGAGAATGGTAAGAGGGTGGGGATAAGGCACCTGATAAAACAAACTGCATTAATCCACTCCCCGCAGTCCTTAATCTGGTCTGACTAAATATTTGAACACAGTTCCCCTCATACTGTCCCACCGTATTGATCCATCCCCACACCCGACCAACCCTCTCTTTGTCTCTGTCTCTCTCTGTCTCTCTCTGTCTCTCTCCCTCTCTCTCCATCTCTCTCTCCACATCTCATGTCCTTACCCCTGCCGTGGGGGGAGCTTAGCTGTGGTGGTCCACCTGGTGTACACCTCATCAACAACTAACCAGGTGCTCTGCTACGTTAACCCTGTGTTACATCAGGCCTGCTACATCAACTCTCCGCCACCCTTATGGATGTAAGCACTTTCTGTCATCGGCAGCGGGCTGCAACCCCTCCTTCGAATTATTTTGGCGGTGTCATTCGATTTTGTTGATGTTTGTGTCAAAGTGACTTGGTCCAGATATTGTCTATGGATCATTTGATTTTGCTTTGTGCTAAACTTGAATGGGACGAGGTGATTCGCTGAGTGTCACGTGACATTGTTGCAGGTCGGGTCTACCAAACATCTTTGACCGATCAGATGAGTGAGTTTTGCAGTGGGTCGCACCTCTAAAATGGTCTGGTGCCCTGTTAGCCGTTGTCCCCAGACCAATTGTCTATAAACACACCACCACGCATTGGTTTCACATGCAGGTCAGCCAACCAGAGATTTCAATTCCGAAGATGGATGCCCTCTGGCAGGAGAAGCTGAGAGGAAGGGCTTCAAAAGTTCATGGTGCTGCCAGGTCCCCCTGACGGCGATTTTTCCCCTCACTTTTTCTTTTCCCCACCCTTCACCTGACTGACAGACAGCCAAAAACGTTTTCTCTCCTTTTCGACACACTCACGAGAGGAAAAGCTGAACCTACGTTTCAGGAAAGTCACACACAGGCCTGGTGTGAACCGGTCTGAAATCTGTGCTATCACACACAGCACAAAAATGTCCCCACTGCATAGCATACAATATGGGCTTGTTTCAAAATTGGTGTCTCCTTCCCATGGGGTCACTCTGAGAAGGGCAGACATCTTCAACTGTGTCTTGTCTGTCCAGCTTGCGCAGGCTTTATTGTTATGGTCACTGCTGCTGTTGTTGTTATTGTTGTTTTTTACCCAATCAGAGTGCAGCAATCTAGAGCAGAGGATGGATGGGACTGTTTTGAACTGACTCTAACACGATGAGATGCCATTAGCCTAGCAATAGATGGACGGATGTTGGGGGGGGGGGGGGGGTGCTGTTGGTTGTTTAGTGTTTGTTTACAGACCAGGGGTCCGCAGTGTGATGTTGGGCATCAAGAGGCTGAAGTGTTCCTATGGTAACTGCAAAGGGTCTCTCTTAACTCCAGAGACTTCAGCTGGGGACAACCACCCACCCTTTCCCTCCCTCTCTGTCCACCTAAACAATTACATGCTGTGCCGAAGCATCTCATTTACATCGCTACGGAGCAATCTGGACCAGAGCATATGCAATATAGACCATATGCTCCAGTCCATACACACACTCACACACACTCACACATTCGGGCATCTACTCAGTAACAAACAGATCGGCCTTACAAAGCCGATCTGTGGTACCCCCCCCCCCCCCACACACACACACACACACACACACTTTACAGCACTCTTCGTACATCAGAAGCCCTTGTCTCTCCCACAGAGCGTGGGATGGTGACTGCATTGTGACTCAGAGAGAGAGAGCGAGAGAGATGGAGAGCGAGAGAGAGAAGTAATCAGCTGAGAGTGGGGAAAAGAAAGAAAGAGTAAGTCGAACTGAGGAAGGAAAATAGATGGAATAACGGGTGGGAGCTTACATTGGTTCAGATCATCCTCTCTACAGCCCGCTAGGCCATAACTCAGTGCACTGCGGGGTGTGTGGGAAGGACATATAGAAAAAAGGATGTGTAAAGTCCTTTACACGTGTTCAGCATCACCACACAAAATATGAGATCATATCGAATAGAAATAGCTTTCCTTGACACAATGTCCTCAGGAGTCCACTCGGGATTTTTATCTGAATTAATTACAAATACTAATATTGTATTACAGGTGTTTGTATTGTAAACAAATTCCAACCCTCTATTATAGAACAACCATTGTACTAATCAATACTAACCGTGAATCAGAGACACGCACATGCACACACACGCACACAAACACACACACATGCAAACACACACAAATACATACACACAAACACACACATACACACACACACACAAACTCAGACATACACACACACATAGTAGCTGCCTATTTTTTGGATTAGTCGTCTGATTATATTGTCAATATTTCTTCTGTGATGAAATGGATGCAGAAAAAGATAAGCTTAATCTGAAAACTTAATATAACACATGAAAGAGGGACAATAACAGGCATAGCTTCAGATTTCGGAGGCTTTGACAGGAAAATAAATGAGAAAATAAGGATGCCTCAAGTGAAAAATGATCCAATTTCTGTAGTAACTTATCAGCTTACTGGAACCCAGTGCGAAACATGACGAATAAGTGAGAAACCTGAGTAGAAAGAGAGAGAATGGGGCAACAGTAGTAGCAGTTACAAGTAGAAGCAACTAACTATAGTACCATTAAACAGTTGTGACCTTTAGCAGGAGAAGCATCTAACCATAGTTAGCATCTAACCGTAGTTAACATCTAAACGTAGTTAGCATCTAATCATATAATCTATTGGTATAGCAGTGGTTTTTAACCAGTGTGGTAAGTAAGCTAGTGAAAATGTTTGTGAAAAAAGTTCCTGTTTACAATATAGTAATTGTTATTCATAATTTGCTTCTGTATTAACTATACCACGTAGTGCAAGTTCTTTTTTTATATACATTATGTTTATATTCTTTATTTATATACAATATGTATATATACATTTTATACATATTTATAAATAATGCAATTGTATCAATGAGTGACTTTGATGGCAATCTGTGTGTGAAAACATATCTTACTGACAATGTGTGTGCCACGTTTCCTCATCAATCCCTACAACTTTAAGATGGAGTGCCTCCTATTTCTGGTTGGGATCGTGGATTCACACCAGGTTGGGAGCTATTGGTGAAGCATTAAATCATATCTTCAATGCTCAATCATCTGCTTCAAGTTAAGAGTTCACAGTTGTCTTCAGTTTCTGTTTGAAAATATGTTTAAATGTACTTTTGAAGTACGAAAGTAATGTACCTCATTGTAAAAGTGCCTTAGATCGATCAAATAAATGATAATATTTTGTCATGCAGTGTATTATAGCTTGTTGGGAACCCTCAAGGGTTTAGGTGTACGATGCCAGAGAATGACCACACACTTTTCTTTGTGTTTGATCATGTGCCCATTTTAGTGGATACCAGAGGATTTGGGCATTCCTGTGTGTGTGTGCGTTGGTGTGTGTGTGTGTGTGTGTGTGTGTGTGTGTGTGTGTGTCAGTACGTGTGTGTGTGTGGTTGTGCGTGTGTGTGTGGTGGTTTGTGTGGGTGTGTGGATGTGCATGTGTGTGTGTGTGTGCATGGACGTGTGTGTATGTGTGTGTGTGTGTGTGTGTGTGTGTTGTTAGTCTGGTTTACGAGAGGATGCGGAACCAGTCTGCACTAATGAGTACTTCTGCTGGGCTTGGCAAGCTCAACACAGTGGGTGTTTGTGTTGTGTATCTGTGGATGTGTGGGTGTGATGTGTGTGTGTGTGTGTGTGTGTGTGTCTTCTGACAGTGTGTCACCTCTGGGTGTCATTCCAGGTGATTTCACCAAGGAGAACAGCTTCTGCAGTCATCCTGCCGAGCCTTATCTTAACAAGGACATTAGGGCATACACACACACACACTCATTCACTCACTCACTCACTCACACACTCACACTCACACAGGCACATACACACACACACAAACACACACACATACACAGGCACACACTCTGATACACTTACAAGCACAGACACACGCACAAACACAGACATAAACATACTCACACACCTGCAGACGTTTGCACACACACACACACACACACACACACAGTGCGCACACCCCAGGTCCATCAGATGCATCATCATTCTCTCCATCATGATGGACAGCATGGGGGTGGGGAACCACCCACTAGTGTAGGACAACCTGCTAGCCCTCACCCAAGCACCCAGAAAACCCACACATATTATTTTGAAATATCTTACATACATGTGGGCAAACACACCCACTCTCACACACAAATGCACATATACGCACAGACACACAGACACACACACATACGGGCTCAGAGACAGACATGTTTGCAGACATTGTGCCTCGATGGTTTCCCTGAGGTAAAATACATTTCCAACACTCCTGAACTCCTCAACTTTCCAACGACACGATAGAGAGAGATCCTGATGAAGTGTGAAATAGAGAAGGGAGAGAGGGAGAGAGAGAGAGAGAGAAAATGGATAGTGCAACAGAAGAGGGAGAGAAAGAGATGAGAGAGATAGAGAGTGAGTGATGAGTGAGAGAGATGAGAGTGCGAGAGGGAAAGATGGGGAGATGAGCCAGAGAGAGATGATAGAGAGATAGCGATAGGAGAGATGAGAGTGAGAGAGACACACACAGCGTGAAAGTTACACTGAGAGATGAGAGTTAGATGAGAGAGAGAGAGAGACAGAGAGAGAGATAGAGAGAGAGATAGAGAGAGAGAGAGAGAGAGAGAGAGAGAGAGAGAGAGAGAGAGAGAGAGAGAGAGAGAGAGAGACAGAGATATATACATACATATATATATATAGAGAGAGAGAGAGAGGGAGAGAGACAGAGAGACAGAGAGAGAGAGAGAGAGAGAGAGAGAGAGAGAGAGAGAGAGAGCAGAACATGTCATCCAAAATGGTGACACGTTTCCTGTTAGAAGAGAAGTGGGGGAGTGTACAGTTCTCATGTGATGTAGAACTGACCGCTAACTGTTATTCAAAAGAGAATCAGCTAGCAAGGTGGTTGGCCTTGGGTATTTTTTTCTGGTCGGACACATTTGCAGACACCCTTGCATATTAAGAAAAAGCCAAATACACACACACACACCCACACCCACACACACATACATGCATACACACACGTGCACGCAGACAAGAAACAAATTCCCACAGCGTCAATCTGGGAACGACGCATTAATCACCAGGCAGTAAGTAAGGGTAAAATCGCTTGATTAAAACATGAATGTTTAATAAGCCCTCAACTCGCCCAGCAGAGGACTGCAGACATTGTCCACTGGCAGGTGGCCTGGAGAAACAGGAAATAGAGAGATAATTCTTCACCATCTAGACAGCCTTGGTGTTCTACCAGGGAGATCGACCACGACTACTGATTTAGATTTGGGATTAGTGACTGAGAAGATGGACGACGTCATTCACTGGCAAAGTCAGTGATAACGGATGTGGACCTAAGTAGCGGATGCAGGGTCGTTTTATTTATTGTTGGGGCTGTCAAGGTTGGTAGCTTGTGTTTTGCTTCCAGATAACCAGCCTTATCCACTTTAAAGAGTACAGTAAACTCCCATCCCACAAACTAAACTACAGCTTATTGATTTGACCATGTAGTGATTAGCAAGGAGGAAAATTGCTCTTTATACTGAGCCCTGAACTCCGGTTAAACACCCGGGTCGTTTTTAGTGTACGCTTCTGTGCTTGCGCTCTGGCCTGCCCTTTGCACTCACAATGGGCCGATGCGGCGATAAAAACAATTACAAATAATGCTGACTTAGTCCTTCAAAACCTTAGACATATGTGTCTGAAACATGGTAAAATCTCCTTAACTTCTGCTCAAATCCCTCTCACCAGAGCAGCGGGAGATAAAGTGTGGTGCGTTTAATAACTTTGTTATAAAAGACCTCCAACCCCAGAGTACCCAGCGCTCCCCTACCCCCCACCCCCGCTCCTCGCCTCCCGCCAGCCCCCTGTACAGGGAGCTGCATCATGGCTGCCCAGACTCCCCCCCCTCTCCCGCCAGCCCCCCGTACAGGGTGCCGCATCACGGCTGCCCCCCCCCCCCCCCCCTCCCCCGCCCCCGCCCCCAACCCCCTTCGTCGGGCGTGGTTCTATCAGCGAGGAGCAATCTGGCCGTCATCTTCCCTGTCGGTTACCGCCCACACTGCATCCCTGTAGGGAGAGCTGCACCTCTCGCTTTATCTCTATCTCTTTCTCTCTCACTCTCTCTCGCTTTCCTTGTTCACGCACGCACACACACACACACACACACACACACACACACACACACATTTGATCAGCTTTTTCTCCTCCACAGTCAGCCACCTACACTCAGTCACAAGGGAGCGGTGGGTGGTAGCACACCCATTTGTGTGTGTCTGTGTGTGTGTGTGTGTGTGTGTGTGTGTGTGTGTGTGTGTGTGTGTGTGTGTGTGTGTGTGTGTGTGTGTGTGTGTGTGAGAGAAGCGATCCACGCTTTTGAGCATGAAGGGGAGCCAAAGCATTAAACTTTCCGCTTCAGAAATACTTACAGAGGTGGGTTGGAAATCCCTCACTGTAATATTAGCCTCAACGCGGGCGGTTGATTAAGATACGTGTGTGTGTGTGTGTGTGTGTGTGTGTGTGTGTGTGTGTGTGTGTGTGTGTGTGTGTGTGCTAGCGTTCTCCACCATCTGACCAAACAGATAGAGATAGAGCGAAGGCAGGTTTATGTAGATTTCTTCCTTCCTTTCTTTGTCACTTCTTATTTCATGCTGTCATGCAACAAGTCGTCAATATTTTATGTTTTTTTCCATCACATTTTATTTTCGGAACTGCAGCCAAGATTTGGACCAATCTGTCGGATTGAGTATCCTTATTTCTTCACAATTTTGATTGGATTATATTCCATCCATATTCCATTTTGATTACATCACCCCTACCCTGAGGGCCACACAATCTTTCCAGTCGAAAATAATTCTAATAAATGAAGTAATACGAAAGTAGTTTGGCTGAAAACAAATTATATTAATAATTAAAAACAGCCAGGATGAATCGATGTGTAATTAATTTGACTTCAGTGTTTAACTCCCTTATATTCCTCGCAGAGTCAATAGCAAAATAAAAGTCAAATGTGGAATACTACAAAAATCATTTATTTAATTTATAATGATTTCATAATGATGCAAAACAATTCCCTTACCACACACACTATAATATACAATATGCACCATACCATTTTCTTTTTGGTTTTGCATGTTTGATCTCAACCTCAATAATGCTTGCGATAGTGTCCCCCTGTATAATTTCATATACCAGCGGACAGGACCAGTGTGAGACGAAGTCTAAGAGTATGTGGCGTTAAAACAAAGGTCAGACGCCACATAAACTGAGCAGCATGCAACTTGACCTATGCTGAACACACTCCCCTCCCCTCTCCCTGCTTTATCTCTCTCTCTCTTCTCCTTCCCTTTCAGACATTCAACAATTTATTATTGTTTCTCTCCTGCTGTTATTTCGCCTGATGCTTTTTCTCATCAATTTGCCAATATGTTCAACCCCTGCTAAGGTGCTCTTTCTCTCTCTCTTTCTCTCTCTCTCTCTACCTCTCTCTGTCTGTCTGTCTCCCTTTCTCCCCCTTATCTCCCTGATCCATCCTTTAATCAGTCACTACCTCCCCCGCTGTCCACTGTGGAGTGAGAAATGAATCTTCTCCCTCCATGTGGCAGATCAGAGAGTAACACACACACACACATGCACGCACGCACTCAATGACTCACATAACCACACATACACTGGTCCTTCACATGCACACACCCTGCATTGCTGCATGTTCCCCCCCCCCCCCCCCCCCCCCCCCCCACACACACACACACACACACACACACACACACACACATACATCTGCTCCAGTGATTGCTCTGAACGCCTGCTATATGGCCCGTGGTCTTGCTGGCCACTGATGGGCTGATTGGACAGGACACACAGCTAGGACCCTCCACCTGTCTGATGCTGCAGAGCTACACCTGTGGCTGGGGGCCGCAACACTGAGATATGAAGGGGGGGGGGGGGGGGGGGGGGCACGTGACAGGAGTGGTGGTCTTGAAGTCCTTCATACAGCTGCGGCTTGGATGGCATGCTTGCTTTCATCCAGTCTGGGCTCCTTCAGCATCTGCAGTCCTGTTCTCTTTTGTCCTCGTTGCAATCTGCTGGATCGACCTCATATGTCCTCCATTTCTCTCATCCCTTCCGGTCACTTACTCTCAGCTCCTTATAGTCTGCTCCTAGCAGCAACCCCCTTGATCTACACACATAGAAACATGCACGCATACGCCTCGCACACACACACACACTCGTGCACACGCACACATACCCTCCTGTTAATTTTGTTCTGCCAGTTCTACAATCAGCTGCATATCCACTTGAGTGTTCATCAGCCGCCAATTACTTTGTTGTCTTATAGACGAAGCAGTGCATCATCATCATCAGCAGCAGCAGCATCAGCAGCAAAGCTCTGTGGAGCACTGTGGAGCTCGGTGAAGCTCGGTGAAGCTCTGTGAAGCTCGATGGAGCTCTGTTAAGCTCTGTGGAGCTCCATGAAGCTCTGTGGAGCTCTGTGGAGCTCCGTGAAGCTCAAAGCTCTGGAGAGCTCTCTGAAGCTCTGTGAGTGGCTTACAGTATTCTGAAGCTTGTTCCACTCCTTCTTTCTTTCTTTCTTTCTTTCTTTCCTTCTTTCTTTCTTTCTTTCTTTCTTTTTTTTCTATGGTTTTTCATTCATTCTTTCCTTTCTTTCTTTCTTTCTTTCTTTCTTTCTTTCTTTCTTTCTTTCTTTCTTTCTTTCTTTCTTTCTTTCTTTCTTTCTTTCTTTCTTTCTTTCTTTCTTTCTTTCCTTCCTTCTTCTTCGTTCCTTCTTCCTTCTTCCTTCTTCCTTTCTTTCTTCTTCCTTCCTTCCTTCCTTCCTTCCTTCCTTCCTTCCTTCCTGCCTTCCTTCCTTCCTTCCTTCCTTCCTGCCTTACTTTATTTCATTCCTCTTCTGCTGTGGTGCGTTGAGGTGCAAACAGTGCCCCCACACCACCTACTGCAAGCACGGCTGCAAAGCATCACAAGCAGGATTATATAAGGAGATGCTAACTCAAGGGAGAGGTGGGGAAGGAGGTGGGTGGGGTGTCAAGGTGGTGTTTGGATGTAAGACGCACCGCACACAGTCTCACGGTGGAGACTGCGGGGGTGGCGGAGAGGCATGGGAGACACCAACAAGTGCAACAATCGCAGCTCGGCTGTCCGTGTGGAGGCTGCGGGAGCATCTTTATAGACCTGCAAGCAGTGGAAAATATCGTTCCGGAGAGAGAGACCGTGGGGAAACGCCCCACTGTCACCTCCTCCTCCTCCCCCCCCCCCCCCTCCCCCCCACCCCTCCCTCTGGACATATAGCCCTGGTCCAGCCAGGGACTAAGATGTCAGACCACATCCTGTCTGGGGAGGGCTGGGAGGGGGCAGGGTGGGCTAGGCATAGGGGGGATGCAGCCAATCAGGCTGCATCAATCAGGCGATAGTGAGTTGAAGGTACAGCTAAATCCTGTGCGTCTTCCTCCCCCGTCTCTCTCTCTCTCTCTTTCTCTCTCTCTCTCTCTCTCTCTCTCTCTCTCTCTCTTCTCTCTTTCTCTCTCTTCTCTCTCTCTCTCTCTCTCTCTCTCTCTCTCTCTCTCTCTCTTGATCTCTCTCTCTCTCTCTCTCTCTCTCTCTCTCTCTCTCTTGATCTCTCTCTCTCTCTTGATCTCTCGCTATCTCTCTCTCTCTTGCTCTCTCTCTCGCTCCACATTTCCGCCCCCACCCTGCTCTGAGTGTCCCTGAAGCGATCTCATATCAACCCCTATGACGCTCCACTTCTTCTCTCCTTCCTCCACAAGCCTCCCGACAGGCTGATTCGGTGTCCCTCCCTCAGGCCTCCCCAGCCATGCCCGGATGGTGGCGCCGACCCGGCAAGGTCAAGGGAATCGCCTTCCATCAGATGAAATCTGAAACAGCCATTTGTCTCAGCGCTTTGCCGCCTTTCATCTTTCTTCCCGTTTTCTCCTTTTCGTCTTCAATTCCATCGCTTACAAGAACCCAGTGACCCATGAGTGCATGGCTGGCAGGCTGCTCTCGAGTTGCCGACGTCCAAACAATCACCTTTTATTATAATCGGATCTACTACATGAGGGGGTGTTTGAGTCCCAGCCAGAAGGCACTGGGTTCGATCCCGATATGTCCACAGTTCTACCCGTAGACCATACTTGAGTAAGATGACCATAATCCCTTCCTGCTCCTTTATGACATGTATCGGAATTCACTGAAGTCTAATTGGATAATAGCGTCTGAATTGTAAATTACAATAAACCAAGGGAACATTTAAATCACCGCAATGCACCAGAGGACAGCAGGACACATCAATTAACCCTTCAATCAACCAATCCATTACCAGTTCAACACAATTTGGATTAAAACATTTACAGCACTCACCTTGAACCTCTACATCCTTCTCCTTGGCCCCGGGTATACAGTCTGAGAGCAAAACTCCGTTGTGGTCACAGCTATCCGGCTGGACCGGCTGTAGTGGAGGCCCCCAGCAGAGACAGGGCGTCTGCATGATGCCACAGGGTCTGCTGGAGGTGCTGGACGTCAGGCAGTCTTTCAGCCACTGGCACAGCATCTGGCAGGCGGGCATGCTGGGGTTCCGCTTGCCCACCACCAGGTACTCCGTCTTGAACTCCCCACCGACCCCGCCGTCCGCTGGCGCCCCGCCCGTCGCGGCAACACCCCGGCCGCCCGCCCTCAGCGGCGCTTTCCTCATCTGCAGAAACTGTTTCCCCGCCTCCAAGAACGCCACGGGGGCGGAGTCGGAGTCGCACAGCTTCACCACCTCGTCGAAGCTCTCCACGCCCAGGTAGGTGCGCGTGGTCTCCAGGAAGGATTCAAACTGGAAGGTGCGGAGCTGGGAGGGGACGCACCCTGCTGTGGGCTTGGTCACCTTGAGGAAGATGGTGTAGCGGCGCGGGTCAGGGTTCTGCAGGGTCCACGAGCAGGGCACGGCGGGGAACACCTGGGACGCCAGGAAGAAGCCAAAGAAGCGGCTCTGGACCAGGGTGGAGCACGTGTCCGACTCGGGGCCGGAGGGCGACGCGTCGCACGGGCCATCCATCAGCAGCACCGCCGAGGAGGACAGGTAGAACACCAGCATGGGGAGGGGCAACCCGGCGCGGGGAGGCCTCGGAACGCAACCGGCTGGCATGGCGTCTGGGGAGAGAGGCTCCGTCTCCGGCTGAGCTCAGCTGGAAAGCTGAAGGGGAAAAGGCAGCGGGCTCCGCGGGTCTCCCGCTTAGAGGAGGGTGGGGGATGAAGGAAGGGGGTGAAGGGCCGGGCGGCTGGGTTAGGGGGCGGGGTGTGTGTGTGTGTGTGTGGGGGGGGGGGGGGGGGTGTGTGGAAACGGTGGTTCTTAGAGATGCTGGGTTTCGCCCATGATCACGTCGCAGAACCCAAGGTTTCACAGGAACCTGTGGAGATAAAAAACAAATAAGGACGGGGGGAAAATCGAAAGATAGATGAGGACACGAATAAGGCGCACTTTGACTTGTTTACAACGCAGTGATCTCTGTCTGCTCTGCTTTGAACTGAGAGCGGAAGCCATAACTTGGCCCCACACAGAACAAAAGATGAACAAAATGGGTTGATGGAGAGGAAAATGTTTGGCTACGTTTTTGTTCATTATGCAAGTTCAGGCTGGTCTCTTCCTGGGAGACGAACACTCCCCTCAGACGTCTGCGCTCATATTTTCTCTGCCAGCTCATTAGTTTATCCAATTACCAGGCAATGAATTACAAAAATGGGAACACCTGCAGTCTTTCATGACTGTACTTTGTTGGGGATGAAGTCACAGAAAGCAATGCAGTCATCTGTAGTTGCCCTTTTCTCTCTTGTATCCTCAATACGGATACAATGAATTGTAGAGTTTAGCAGTTAATAAACACACACACAAAGAAAACAAAAAAAAAGTGTATTATCTTTTTTTCATAATTGGCTATCACCAATGGTTGATTTACCATGTCTGTCATGTTAAATGCAGGTGGCAAACAAATAGGTTTCTGTGATAGCAAACAAATAATTAACCTGACTTAATTACTTTGTACAAACTTTTTTGATTAAAACAGTTTCGGAATTCCACTTCTGGTTCTTAAATGAAGTACAATATACAGTGACGCCAAATAACTGAGTTCAGTTTTTAATATATGTAATAATAGACACGGTGGCAGATGAGTTGTTGCAATGGATGTGAACTTTGGTTTATTCACGGAACTGCAGTTTAGTAATGTGAATTAAAAGGTGACCTCAGTGGGAAGACTGAGGTCAGCTAGAGCCATCCAGCTTCTGTGCGGTCTAGCCAACAACAATGATATCACTACAACCCTTTTCCCTGTGTTTCAAAGTGATTTTGTATGCTTTCTGATACCATTGCTTCTTTTCATCAAAACTCCATTGCTTTTTTTAAATCAAACAGCTCAGTTGTTTAACTCACTAATAGATTATTATTTGTATTTTTTTTGTTCATTTTTATTCATTCCAATCATTGTTTTATTGCAGCCAAAAAAAGATAGTTAGAAGTGCTGTTCAAAGATGAGACAAGATCTATGCTGGTGATCAGCAGTATCCACTACATCATGTCAAACCTTAATAACAACCTGGCACGCGGTGCCAGGTTGTTGTCATTGGATTCCTGTCTGGCTTCCAAGACACCAATTTCTGATGGAGGCAAACTGCCACAGCTCAATGTGCGCTGTCGTCAAGGACACCAATACAGTGTAGCTTTGCTCCAATCAATCATAATGATCTGACACAGTTGCCAAGGGAGATTAAAATAACCTGGGGATGAAGGAAAGAGATGGAGAACTTGTATAATAGTTGTGTTGGGAAGAACATGTTATTTCAAGATGTCGTTTAATTACAAAGATAAAGGAGGTGTGTGCAGGGTTTCTACCCTCCAGTGCAGCACAGATGCACCCAGAGGCAGTGTTAGTGTCTGCTTCGTAAATGATCATTTACATGTTATTCAGATTAGGTTGTGGGTCGCCTGTACTGGAAAAACATGTCGCATAACAAAACAAATACAATTGTATGCCGTTAATGCAAAGTTCTGCATCACATACAATACAATTGTTTGTGTTCATTTTTTGGTAATCCATTGTGTAAAATCCAGCGTAGATGTAAATGGTCAGTTAATAAATCCAATCTTTATTATGCTTTAAATTGTAAATCCTCCTGTTGCCATCACATTATGTTGCATGAAGAGGGTTAATAGAGGGCATGCAAACCAGTTTAACAACACAGCTCCTATAAAAAGCCTTCAACGTTCAGCTTGGTAAATATGCTACATTACTTAAATTACGTTAAATAAATGATTTATGACATTTCATCTTGAATATTTAAATTACGCTCGTCTACTAAACAAACAGGATTAAGTTGGCTGATCTCATTTCCATGAAAAAAATAAAAAATCGAAACCAATTAAAAACTGAAAGCACCTCCCTGAGCCTAATAAAATCTAACTTTATGAACTAATTCACATTATGGCAGTGAACAGACCGTGGTTATGTTAATCTGCAGTACTGCCAATCATATGTTATTCGTGTTTTAATCAAAGGTATGTTGCTACCATAGCGTAGCAAATTTAAGGTTATAGGGGAGCGCAGGGCAACTCCTGACGCAGGGTTACATATAACCTTCTAGCTGGTTGCATTAGAGCTACAGCGACGAGTATCCTGTTCAATCTTTACAGTTTGCTATTCCTCGTTTGAGCAGGTGCCACGGGAAGTGAAGCGTAATTTACAGGGATACATACAAAAGTGGTTTACCTACCTGAAAGTGAATATTTTTACTTTAGTTTTATTTTACCCGTTTTTTTATCTGATTACTGTGTTGTGAGTGTATGTCAGCGAATACAAATGCGTATAATTTCAATCCCCATCTTGTTGACTATGAGGTAGCATGGTTTTGATTTGGCAGGGTAGTACATAGAGATGGCTAGCAAGGCAAACATGCAGCCTCCACCTCAAGCTCCTTTGTTTCTTGAAAGTTGAGTCTGCGATTATTTTTCACAGACATGACATATTACCAAACAAAATGTAATCAAAAAAGTTATTTGGTTAATATATGAGTGAATTGTATCAAATTAAATAATTAATAATCTACTTTAAAACCACCACAGGCACAGTTACTTCTCGCCATACATGTGTTATATGTGCGGGGTTATAACCGCCTCTGGGGTCTCACTAAAATGTATTTTCAGAAATCATCCAAAATACAAAATGTGTTCGATTGTACCCCGTTCACCCCTGTAGTGTGTCCTACAAATACATAATAAATTAATCTGATTGGCCAGTTGAAACACCATCTGACCAATTATGATTTCCTTATTTTGACGACATTATTGGGCCATCTTGTTTATGCACATATTGGCAGGTCGGGCTACAAAGATTTTAATGAGGGTTGCATGGAGCGGCCGGTCCAGTTCACCGCCTCCCCACTGCCACTTATTATTATGAATTCCTCAATGCTATATTTAATGTATGGTGATTGTGATTCTGGTCTGTTGGACGCTCCTAGCTTGCTGCTGGCCTCCCCTCATTATAGAGCACTGTCCTGACACGAACACACACACAAACACGCAAACACACACAGGCACCAACACACACACACTTCCACACAAAGACCCCCTACACACACACATACACCCCCTACGCACACACACCTCCCCCTTCCCCTACACACACACAAACACACACACACACACACACACACACACACACCTAATATGGATCTCACACACAAATACAAAGATCCCAAACACACAGACACACACCCATCCCCCCTTCCCCATTCACACACGCACACACACACACACACACACACACACACACACACACACACACACACACACACACACACCCCTTTATATGGATCTCAGAGTTTGCGGAGCTCCACCTGAATTCGGGGAGGTATTTGACACATTCTTATCTGGGCTAGAACAGCACGATTAAACGCAACACACCAGTTACCATTGGATCCATACATTAAAAAAACAATCCCGCTCCAGCGTTTGAGAAGACGTTTTACGTCAATTCATTTGCAAGATTGCTTCAAAGTATGGAGAGAGATTTGTCTCATAATTATTAATCCTAATAGGAGTCGACTTGTGTGTTGTGAAAGTTAATTTGTGTCTTGTTCATTTAAATTTGACTGATTGTGCAATGATATGTAAAATTGCATAAACATACATATTTATGAATCCAGGTTTTACATTTTGCACATATACCTAAAACAATTATATATTGTTTTTCTTTTTACATGTAAAAATTTGTTGCAATAAAACAATAGAAGACATCAAATCTACGTCAATGACAGTGGCAAGTGTGTCACCTGATCCACAAATGCACATTCAACAGTTCCCAAGCCTATTTTTGGCTTGTTTACTGCAACAAATGCGTATGGATATACGAGAACAAAAAAAGAATATTTTCTTTAGGATACTAATTAAATTTTACAAGACACAAGTTAACTCATTTTAGTAGTAATAATTATGAGACAAATCTCCCTCCATATCAAAGCAGTGGCCCATTGCCTTGGGGGCCGAGAATAACACTTTTGACTTGCTTAAGCATTAGCATCGTTCTTATCCAGACAAGAGGAAGAAAGAACGTTGTTGTAGTTTTAGCACTCCGCGGCCCGGGGTAATTCATTCCTTTTAAGCCGGTGGATGCGACAGCAAGCAATTAAGACAACAAAGGTGTTGCATTAGCTAGCGGAGTAGCGAGCAGGGAATCTATGCAAACACGGCGACAGCCCCTGTCGGTAAGCCAGTTACAATACCCCAATCACGGAGAGATGCCTCCCTCCTGCCAGATTCTCTCTATATGACAGAGACATAAAGGGACTGTGACAGACAGACAGACAGACAGACAGACAGACAGACAGACAGACAGACAGAGCAAGAGAGAGAGAGAGAGAGAGAGAGAGAGAGAGAGAGAGAGAGAGAGAGAGAGAGAGAGAGAGAGAGAGAGAGAGAGAGAGAGAGAAGAGAGAGAGAGAGAGAGAGAGAGAGAGAGAGAGAGAGAGTGAGGCCGAGAGAGCAAGAGCCAGACAGAGAGGAGAGGAGGGGAGAGGAGAGGAGAGGAGCGAGCCACGCGCTGATGAGAAAATGATAGAGTCACAGGGAGGATTGCAGCTCCTCACCACAGCGGCACCAGGATTAGAGGATGATTAGCTGAGGCCACAAAGGAGTCGGCGTTCACATTCATTACCAGGCCCGGGATGACAAACAAAAAAAAGTGCCGGTGTCACAGGCGCCTCTGCTATGAAAATACAGATTGCCACACAATTATCTGTCTGCCTTGTTGCATTGTTTATCGTTTCATGGGCGAGATAATTTAGCAGGGAAATCAATTATGGTGTCTCCTTTGGATTGTGAAGCTGTTTACCCGGTGAATTCCATTGATTTCCGAAGCCTGTGATATTTTGCCTAGTCTGAGATTGTTTCCATGAAATAGTGTTCGACAGGTGGACCGATGGAAATACAGTTGAAACAAGAAAGGGGCGTTGTCCCATAGTTTTCTCCTGGTGTTTGCTACTTGGTAACACTTTACAATAAGGATACAGCGTTAAGCATTGTTATATAGCATTAGCATAGGGGTAAGGCTTAGGGTTAGTGGGTTATGCTTAGAAATAATGTATACATTAATACGTTAGTTTAAATTAACACCATTACCTTAGTTAAAATGAACACAAAAAGTGTAAATCAACAGTTAGTGAATGCTTATTACTGCACTAACTAATGTTAATTAATGGATCATTACTGGTTAATTAATGTACCCTTATGTTGGTCTTGGTTTGGTTTTGGAAAAACAATTTTTCAAGGTCTACTTTCAAGGATATTGAAGTATATATGTGCACGGATAAAAATGTTTACTTCTATTGCCTTAAATTCATATTTATATTTTAATTTATATTTATAAAAATAAGATGACCCTTTGACTCTCAACCAAATAAAAAAAAGAAAGTAATATTGGCGGTAAAACACTTTCAACCGCCACACTTTTCCAAACAAAGTACCCATGTCCCGCCTTGCTCGTCCCCCTGACAGCTGGGACAGTCCCCTCTCAGTGTCTCTCCAAGCCCTGGAATGAAGTCTGTATGAGATAATGAATGTGTGTACTATAGTAAATGTCAAACCTTTCTCATAAGCAGAATCCTCCTCTTAAACACAAACACACGCACGCATGCACGCCCACACACACGCGCATAAATGCACACTCGTACACACACATACAAATGCATGCATACACACACACAAACACACACACACATGCACACACACATTCACCATTGTTCAGACTTTCATTTCATTAAAGGTCCCACTGTGCTCCATGTTTAATTGATGAAAATGTTCTTGTAATGCAAAATAATTGATACCATCCAGTCACATGAACAGTTTTATCATCTCCCTCCTAAGGGGTGGGGAATTGCATGATCTAAATGCAAGAGATGAAGATAATAAATATCCTGGAAATACAAATTGATAGTATCTTTGAGATATTATTTTGTAATGTTGTGTTACTGTGAAATAGCTTTGGCTTGACAATGAATTGGATGACTTCCCTCAGAGCTTAGAACAGCCAGAGTGTGACACATCAAGATGGGTCACGTTCTTCAGTCGATTGCGCGACACTTTATAAATCACAGCGGAATGCCTCTGAGAAATGTTGTGATTGAGCAGCAACAGTAGGAGCCCACACGGACTCATGTAGCCAGCACAACATGGTTTGGATCAATCTACACACACACACGTGTTTGATTGTATGGCGTAGCAGTTGTCCCCCCCCCCAATAAAAAATATTTCTAAATAAATTATGTAATTGAAAATATATATTTAATAAAAGCCATCTAATTCACACATAAACACAACACTTTTTATAGGTTTTGTTGATGTCCCCCTATGCCTCCTGCTCCGTGGTCTGAACCGTTGGATATACGATTGGTATGTTATACCTCTATGCCTATTTTCAGAGAATGAATGGTGCCGCATTTGTGGATGTGTGGCTCTGTAAAACACGTAAATATGTATAGTGATGGCCTAAAAGTGATTCATTCATATATATTTGAAGCTACTATTAATGGCTGTATGTCTGTTACAGCATATCATTTGATCAACGTATGCGATATTATTGATGTCCCCTCCAGAAAATCCCATGTTTGTGGTCCCCTACTAAGTTGTAATGAGCTCTGCGCCCTACGTCATATAAAATCAAAATATAGCCCTCCTGTCTTTTAAGAGACAAGGAAACACAAACCGAAAACATACAAAAAAAACATGCTTATTTATGCATGTTTTCTGTTGTTTCTTTGTCTACTCTGGCTTAAAGGTTCTAGGTTGCTTACAATGTTTGCTTCCAAAGGGTACGCATCCTTGGGCAAGATGCCTACCTTCTCTTCCTGCCTTTAATCCCCTGCATGTGGCTTTGGTTCAAAGCTTCTCCTAAATGACTCAATAGTAACATAGTAAGTCATTATTCTCATCTATCTAATTCGCCATGTGTGGCCTGGAAGCGGACGTTCATGGGAACACCAACTGTCCCATCCACTTCCTGCTGGCTGTCCCTGGCCAATCCCTTCTAACTTCAGTCCTTCATACTCCCATCACCATCATCATCATCATCATCATCTCTCCCTACAGTGGAAGAGTGTTGGAAACAGCTTAGTTCTGCATTATTGGACCTTCCATTAAAGCCTTCCTAATACATCCTTTATGAGCGGGAGAGATGGCTCTATTACCCCCACACCCACTATCCTCCCCCTCAATCCTCCCCCAACCAGCAGCATCCTGCTCCTGCATGGAGTGTCAAAAGTGTACACCTACGGCCTAACTGAGAGAGAGAGACAGAGAGACAGCGAATGCACTCACAGTGTGATCGTGATGGTTTTTCGGAATGCTATGTTAAATATAGACCTATTTATAGGATATATTTTTTACCCAGATGGAAATGTACTTCATGTACCTGTCCCTGGATAACTGGCATGCCACACCAACAAACAACACAACTGTGAGTGTTGTTTATGTTTTGTGAAGTCATTAACGGTGGGTTAACGACAAACAGATTCATGACGTGGCCCCAAAAATACCTTAATAGATGCTATGTCGCATTTTTTAATGTGTGTGTTTTAAGGTGTGGCCACTTATATCTGTCAATGCATACGTGTGTGTGTATGTGTGTGTGTGTGTGTGTGTGTGTGTGTGGGGGGGGGGGAGGGGGGGAGGTTGTGGAGAAAAGAGAGGGTGGAAGATCCAGAGAGAGAGATAAAGAGAGATAGGACCTAATCCCAATGTGAGGATGTAACCAATTGCAATGTGACGGTCATGTTTACCCTGAGATGTTATTCTACATATGCATTATGGCCAAATGGTTTTTGATACATAATCATGTGGATATTTACAGCTAAAGCATTTCCTTTGCAGATTGTGCAAGTGCTGCTAATGCAATCACATTCATGAACTAGCAGTTTGTCTGTTTACCTGTTAAAATATAAAGATACAGACAAGCCACACATCACACATATATAACAGTTATCTGCTATAACTTGTTCTGGACACTGATTACAAATTATCAATAAAGAAACTACATCATTTACATTTATTTAGCTACGGCTTTTATCCAAAGTGACTTAAAATAATTAAACCATGAAGGTTTGAACATCAAATGATTCAAATTAGCAAACAGCGTCAAGTGCTATATTATAGAAACAAGAGATTATTTGGGGTGATAACGATGAAACTACGTAATAGTGCTTTGTACTCATTTCTTCATAAGATTACAAATCTTGCCTGCCTGCTGCTCTGATGTGTGCTATACCATTTTCTTCAAAAATATTTTTATTTCTCAATCAAATCAGAAATAATAACCAAGTCAGTTTAATTTGAACTTTCATTTACTGTCTTTGATCTCAAATCCTGTTTAAATGCTTTGTGTTTCAACAAATATATTTTGCTGTCATGTATATCTCAATCTCCCCAGAATTAAAAAACATCTTTCCCTAATAGTTTTAACTGTCCTGCATCACAGTTGAGTAAATCAAATTTGATGCAATCCATGTAAGGCTCTGAAATAGCCTCATACATACGTGCATGCATGCGTGCATGCACAAACACACAAGCACAGACACACACACACACACAAACCACGATAATAGCAACTGTATGCTGTGAAAGTGACCAAATGAGGAGATGTGCCAAGTCCTCTATTGACCCTAATCAACCGATGACCTCATTGGGTCAGTGACCTCACAGCCTGTCAGACACTGATGTCTTCGCAAGCTCGGGTCCTTCCAGTGACCTCTGGGACGCAGAGCACACAATGGTGGCCTGATTCACTGAATCACAGTCTGTATCAAAACATCTGGAGTGAATGAGCAAGACACAGAGGGACAGAGAGGGAGAGAGAGATGGGGGATGACGAGAAAGAGCAATAGAGAGGGACTGAGAGAGAGTGAGATGGAGGGGGGAGTGAGTGAGAGAAAGAGAGAGAGATAGAGGAGAGAGAGAGAGACAGACAGACAGAGAAGAGAATAGACCATTAATGTGACATTTGGTAGTAGTAAGAATGGACAAGGTGTTTTTCCTTTGTATTATGTGTGAGTGTGAGAGAGCGTGTAAAATAAAGAAGGAGACAGTCAGACAAGGAGTCAGAGCGAGTGGAAAGTCTGTCAGAGTCTGAAGTCTTGATTTGTGCCGGATAAAACTTTTAACAGCTTCTGTGAGAGTGCTCCTGAGAGAAGAAGGAAAAAGACACCACGTGTCATTTGGGCACAACATGCTCAGGCTAGATTTTCTCACACCGTCTCAGAGAAAAAAAAAGGTTTTCAGCGGGGGTGGGGTGTGGGGGGGTGTTAATTCACTCATAGATGTACAGAACACTTGTCCCACACAATCAGCCCATAAATGTTGCACATAACACAGACAAACCCACGCAAGCACGTGCGTACACACACACACACACACACACACACACACACACACGCACACACACACACACACACACGCAAGCACACACACACACAAACACACACACACTGCTCTGGTCCCAGTGTGTCTTCTGCAGCCTCTTGGGATGGTAAAGCGTGAACACATCAGGGAGGTATGTTGCATGCTGGGGTGAGACACGGTCACAATGGGCCGATAGAGACCAGCCCTGGCCTGGGCTACGTCTCCACTCAGCTGGGCCTCATGGCCGCACATCAGAGGAAGTGTATGTGTGTGTGTGTGCCTATTTGTCTGTTTAAATGTGCATGTATGTCCAAGTGTGTATGTAACCTACTGTACATATGTATGAGTATGTATGTGTGTGTGTGTGTGTGTGTGTGTGTGTGTGTGTGTGTGTGTGTGTGTGTGAGTGAGTGTGAGTACACATGTGTGGTTGTGTAACCGATTTGTGCTGGTGCATGAAGGTGTGTGTGTTGTGTGTGCTGCCTCATGCGGGAGTGTGTGTGTGTGTGTGTATGTGTGTATGTATGTGTGTGTGTGTGTGTGTGTGTGTGTTGTGTGTGTGTGTGTGTGTGTGTGTGTGTGTGTGTGTGTGTGTGTGTGTGCAGAGTTTTCCCATGCAGGGTTGAAGGCTCCATTGATGGGGATTCATCCTGGGTCCCTCCTCATTGCCATGCAGAGGAGACCCACAGCCCACACTCAGCGGTGACAGCTGAAATATTTACTGCTCTGTTTACGCCAGGGACCCCCACTACCACACTAGCCCACTACCCCCGACCTCCAACCCCACTCCCCTCTGCCCCCCTGCCCATACAGACCCATTCA